>CM038116.1:12840270-13440270 GCA_001642375.2 Mentha longifolia | reverse complement strand
AGAGGATTTAAAAGTGAAAGGCTGAACTAACACTGAGAGTGGTGATTTTCTTTGTTGGAGCTGTAAGGCTAGGCATACTTGGTTAACATTCGTTGCCAAGTTTCACGTAACATAAATTGCCATAAAATGTACAGAGAGAGGAAAGAAAAGAAGGAAGAAAAAAAAAACTACTGTTCACGCAAAATCAAATTGCAGAACAAGAACATCAACAAATTTGGGAAAAGAAAAACAAGAACATAACCTACACTAACTCATTCCAGAAGAAGAAGAAAAAATCAAGAACAGAACAGAACAAGAAAACCCTCAAATTTCAACAAAAGTCAACTTCTATACGGCCTAATACTGCGGAAAACACAAACTATATTTCAAAAACACAGAAAGAAAAAAAAAAAAAAAAAGTGGAACTCCAAAGTCAAAGATCGTCAATATCGAACAACGACGGCGCACGTCAATGCAATCTATACAAAAATAGTAGCCAATTTCAGCCGACACAACACAATCTCAAAAGTGCGGGATTCAAAAATTGGTTTCAGAAAGCAACGGCGAAACTGAAATTAGTGAAAAAAAACAGTGATTGAATATGGATTTGAGGGAGTAGAGAAGATGCGCAACGGCTTGGCATTGATTTGGAGTAAATAGGAAAATTAACGCATTTGAATCAGCGAAGTTTCTTGTGCGAAAGGCGTTGAGTTTGAATTATTACTCCGTATTTGTTTGTATGCAATTAATTCTTTTTGCCTTTGGTTTGGTGGAAGAGTGAAGCGGTTTGTTTGCACTTAGCTGGGAATTACTGTATGATATTTTAACCGCGGAGGGAATTTTGTAACGGATCGACCGAGTTTGACCGGAGTCAAACTTTACACCAAATTTTTTCATTACTCATTATTTAAGTAGAGGAATGAAAAAGAAAAGTGAATCAACTCAAGTCGGAAAATGGTAACAAGTGTTTGGTTCAATAATAAAAAAACATATGAATTTTGTTTATCTACTATTTTTGGGATAACAATTGGTGGGTTAAAGGTAGGGGTGGACAAATTTATCAAAAGTGATATTTATTGAGCATACCATACCGAAAAAACCAAAAAATATTGTAATTAGCGGTATACCGAATTTTCTGTACGGTATGATACATTTTCGGTACGGTAGCGGTATGAGTTTTTTGATACCGTGGTATACCAGTCAATATCAAAAATTCGGTATACCGAAAATTTTTGGTATGTTACCGAATGTTTGGTATATACCGAACAATCGATATACCGCTTATATCGAGATACCGAATATTCCATATGTACCGATTGTGAGTATAAATTGAAAAAATACATATTTTTTAATATCAATTATATTCTAATGTTATTTCATAGTAAAATTGATGGTTTTTAGAATCTATTTGTATGGAATTATAGACATGATGACTTTTATTAAGTTATATTATCGATGTTGAGACATGCTAGAATTTTTTTTTTCTATTCTTCGTTGTTTTTGAGTTTAGGTGGACAGTATTTATTTCTTTGTGTTGGACTCTAAATATTTTGGTGATGTTTTATTATTTCCATGTAGTCAATATTGTATGAAAAAATCATATAGAAACTTTTTTCGGGTATAATATTTGTTCGATTTATCGGTATACCGAATACCAAATTTCGGTACGGTATACCGAAAATTTGGTATGGTGTTGGTATGGATTTTGTTCCATACCGAATTTTTGGTATACCGATCTTCGGTATACCGAAATGTTCGGTATGCTAACGGTATGAAAATTTACATACCGAAAATTTTCAATACGGTATCGGTACGGCATATTAAAAATTTACATACCGAAAATTTTTAGTTGTACCGGTCCAGCCCTAGTTAAGGGGGTATTTGGCTAAAGCTTATAAGCTATTTGACTGCTTATTAGTTGTTTGACTACTTATAAGCTCATTAAAAATGGTTGACAAAATAAACTCTTAAGAGCTTATAAGCTGCAAAAATAAACTCCAACAGCTTATAAGTTGTCCAAAAAATAAGTTCATTCACTCCAACTTATATATTTTTTTAAATTTTACTTTTTGACTGTTTTAACTCTGTTTTATTTTATAATTATATTATATACACTTTCATTTCATTTTACAACATTATGGATTTCAAAATTTTCATTTTTTATTTTTTTTTAATTTTCAGATTTTTTTATTATCTCTTCAAACTTATAAGTTTTTTTATCCAAACATTTTAACAACTTATAAGCTCTTATAGTTTATAAGCTCTTGAAAATAAGCTTAGCCAAACGGGCCCTAAGTTATTCTCAATTAAAAGTAATGGATAACTCATTACTCAAATTAAACTATACGTAATGAAATTAATTAAATGATTCCTTTTTCAAGATTTTTTAAAAAAAAATTTATAATAAAAAAAAAACGAACCAAATATGAGCTTGTGTTAAATAGAGGGTTTGATTACAAACCTCACTAAAATTGAGGCCTCGCTAGCAGGTCCGAGCTTGGTGGAGAAGCTTTCATGCAGAGACGGGGCCACATACCGGGCTCAACTCGGCGGTTGCCAAGGTATTTTTTTTAATTTTTTTATAATATATAGTATTAATTTGTATTTTTCTAAATTTTGCCCCCTATTTATTATTTTAGTCCCCAATCAAGTTTAAATTTTGACTTATTTTGAGTTTCATTTACATTTTGTATGTTTTACTTTAGTTTATTTCTTGAAATATGGTGTTTAATATTAAAGAGGAACTTGTTGTCTTTATAAAAAATATAAAAAAAATAGTTTGAATCTCGCCCATTTTTCAAATTCCTGGCTCCGTCCCTGCTTTCAAGCCAGGCTCACACCGCGTAGGAGGGTGCACATCCCCATGCATAGGCACGAGCCCAAATTTGCATTAAAATATTATTCTTTCCTTCCCAACTGTTAAACCTTTTTTTGATATATTCATTTTGAATCTATATATCTATATATCTCAGAAACGCTCCCCTACCCACGGTGGGCACATTTAATGTGTCAACCGCTTATGTGACAATGTCACGTCGTTAATCATTTTCATTTGGGGTTTATTTATTTTTTGGTAGGATTTAGTTTTTATGGTATTCATTTAAATTAATTTTCTTATTTAAAACATTATCACGTCATCCGTGAGCATTGGAGCGTTACTACCATATATATATATATATATATATATATATATACTAAAGTAGAATAGTTTGTGTAATTTTTCCCCTCCAAAAATCTAAATATATGAACCACATTAAATTCTTTTTTATTTAATCTAAATTAATTAGATATTTTATCATTTTTCAAGGCCATATGAATTGTATCAAATTAAACTCATTTACTTTAAATGCATGCAATATTTTATTATGTCACTTTGAAATAAATATTCATCCTAAACTTTTTTCTATAAAAAATTTAAATTATAGCGTTAGACTATATATTTGGTAGACATATAATATTCACCATGTGATTCATATTTTATAATTAACTTTTATAAAATTATTAATTATGGTACATTCAACAAAATTGAATTAATTTAGAATTTTTATCAATATAAATGTTTAAAAACTTAACTTTATATTTATTCAACATTTAAAGTTTAATTAAAGAAATTATAAAATGAATTGTAACGCTATTAAAGTTTAGATTAAAATATTTTACATGTACATATAAATTGCATAAGAAAAAAAAGACAATTTTCAATTTGATTTTTCTTTTGCATTTAGTTCTTTTAATATAGAAATTAAATTAATACTAATTTATTATAAAAATATATATAATATAAAATGCTCCTGATGCATTGTCCGGTATAATACTAGTCTATTAAGATAATGGAATTTTATTATAAATACAATCGTTTAATGTCACCTCATTCCAACACCGACAAGATTCCCTCGAAGGGCATAATTCATGGTGATTCAAAAGTATTGACTTTATCACCAGGCATCGATTGCATCACACCACAACATATTTTTGTGAATGTTTTGAAGCATTGATTGCATCACCAAGCATGGAATAATTGTCTGGTGGCATAGAAAAAATCATTCACTTGTGAAAATAAGTGCTAATAATTATTTCTACCCATTCTCAAGGCATGTATACACTTTATACCCATTTTGAAAGTACATCTTCACAAAATACCCATTTACTATGAGCACACCAAAGAATTGCTAATGACAAGTATTTCTTTGATTTTCATATTATTTTGTTAAAAAAGGATAAAAATCCAAGTTTTGTAATTTTGATCCCGCGCTTCTAAAATGGTATCAGAGCCATAGGTTTATTTGAGAATTATATTTATTTATTATATAATGTTTATTACCTAACGGAGGAGACATCAAGTTAAAATGGAACCAGACTATTATCTGAGTTGCGAGTGTTACAGTTCATATCTCCAAATACTGGAGGCGAACAAAACAAGTGATCTTGCTCTACTACGAGTAAGACAAGAACATCTCGAACAGGCGGTTCGAGAGAATCTGAGCCCAAGAGAGATCCGTGCACGTGAATGGACTATCAAGTTTTTCTTAGATCTCCTTATGATAACTCATTATCTGGAGGGGAAACTAAGGCGTCTCATGAGATTAGCCCATCAGGATCATATCTGATGGACCTCTGAGGACCGAAGATCGGCCCTAATTTCATAGAGATTATTCCGGATTCGTCCAAAATCTCTATGGATTTACGGAAAATCCAAAAGACGGTGCAAAATTACGGTAACAGCCTGTATGGAGTACCTCAAAAGATGGACGAAATATCCAGCAAACAGGATGTCATGCTTGACATTCTAAAGGATATTCAAAGAAGAATGGAGAAGCTGGAAGCACAACCAAGTTCCAATCGAGCCAAGAGGGGTTTCTTTTGGGATGAACCAAAGAAGATACATGTTACCAGTCAAGGAGGAAGAGAAACACGATCATATTGGATCTAATTACTAGTACGATCCGAGGTAAAAAAAGATAAATAACCTCGAAAGGATCGGACTAGAAGATCTACAAGAGTTAGCATAATCTTTTTCTAACATGAAGGCGGTGGATCTCAAGATTGCCAAAACCGAAGAAACATCAGGAGGTGCAACACAACCACTAAAGAGTCATTATGATTTTGAGGCTGGTTCCATCTATCATCGAAGAACTGGTGGTATTGCAGACAATCAGTTCAAAATCAACTTCAGACGAAGGACAAAATGGAAACATGATAATCCTTCTGAAAAACCAACCTTGGAGTCCATCCATCCATATGGAGTCACTCTCAACATCAATGAAATTAATTTCAAAGATCGAGAGAAATTCATAGATGACTGGGGAGCAGCGGTGAGAGTTGCAGGGTCAACTCTTGATATGAGTGACGAGGGATATGTTAAATTCCTCGAAATGAGTCTTGCAGGAGTAGTATAGACCGCGTGGGAAGATGGAATAAGCACAGATGTAAAAAATGAGTACTTTAAACTGGAGTCTCACACTGAAAAGGTTAAAAAGATGACTGACATCTTAAAAAATTATTTTTTGGGAGTCGGTTATTTTGGAACCTATGACGGAGAGAAAATGAAGAAGTATTCAATGGCTCTTCTTAATCTAAGACTTGCAGTCTTAGATCAAAAGTCTCTCAACAAGTTTCTGCAGCTCTTCACAGTCTATCAACATCAATCAAAGACTGATGATAGCTTTGCAAAGGAAATTTTCTTTTTAAATTTCCTAACCCATGGATGTTCAAAAGATATATGCAAGATAACAAGAAATAAAGATTGGTGTTCACAACTCAATGTGATCACAAAATCATTGTTCAAAGGTTAAAAGGAGCATTTAACAGACAAATGCCGTTAGCCTTTCGCAGCAAGCGTGGTGATGAAGGACAACTTCGACACCCAAAAATACAAGATTGGAGAAGGTTCAATGAAGCTTTATTGAACTACAGGATTAGGGGAGAACTGATTGATAGCGTGTTTGAAGATAACAGAGCTGAGATTCAACTCCTAAAGATATCTTTAATTTCTAAAGATATTGAAAATGATACGCATGTGTCATTAGAAGATGTCAAAAGGAAGATTGTAAGGTGTTACAATGAGAATCCTTTGGCATGGTGGGAGAAAAACTAACTCAGAGCAACCTTAAAGGCAAAGCCAGACAAGGTTAATGAGTTTGTTAGATTCAGACCAATCCTGATGAATCTCAGAGATCAACATGACATGAAGGAGATTATCAAGGAACACCTTGATATGAAGTTAATCGAACCAGGTAACTCGCCATATAGTAGCCCAGGCATCTTGGTAAGAAACCATGGTGAGATTAAAAGAAATAAACTCAGACTCGTTATTAATTATAAAGGTATTAATGACGTTTTAGAGTTTGATGGTTATTTCATTCCAAGTAGAGAACACCTTATTAACTGCATTAGAAATGCTAAGGTTTTCTCTAAGTTTGATTGCAAGTCAGGTTTCTACCAGATTCGCATGGAGGAAAGTAGTAAGAAGTTTACAGCCTTCTCTACCCCGCAAGGGCATTATGTTTGGAACGTGATGCCAATGGGGTTAGCTAATGCACCTCAGATTTTTCAGGGAAAGATGGATATTCTGTTCAAAGATTATTTCTCTTTTATGTTTGTTTATATTGATGATATTTTGATAACATCAGAAGATATAAATGAACACGTCAAACATCTTGAGATTTTTGCAGATGTTTGTTATAAGGCAGGATTAGTGCTGTCGGAAAAGAAGGCAGTCATTGCAACCCGGAAAATGGAATTTCTGGGAATCGAGATAGATGAATCAGGGATAATTCTACAGGACCATATTGTTCAAAAGGTCAAGAATTTCTCAGAGAATCTAAAGGAGAAAAAACAACTTCCAAGTTTTCTAGGAGTTGTTAATTTTGCAGGAGCATTTATCAAAAATCTTGTAAAATATAGAAAGGTCTTCAGCCCTTTACTGAAGAAGGATGTTCTGTTCATTTGGACAGATAAACATCGAAAAGGAATGAGAGATTTAAAGGTGGTTTGTGAGAACCTCCCAAAACTCTCTATACCACAAGACGAGGATGATCTTGTCTTGTACATGGATGCAAGTGATCATTGGTGGGCAGCAGTGCTTACAAAGATCACTCCCAATGGAGAAGAACCATGCAGATACTGTAGTGGTTTGTTCCAGGAAAATGAAGCCATTCTATTGCACATTAACGAGAAAGAATTCTTTGCAGTTCGAAAGGCCTTCAAAAAATGGCCTCTCTTTCTTTTAGCAAAGAAATTTGTTTTGAAAGTTGATAACACACAAGTTAAAGCTTTCTTAAAAAACAAGATAGAATCAAAACCTGAAAAGGCTAGATTACTAAGATGGCAAGTTAAATGTCAATATTTTATTTTTGATATTGTCATTATGAAATCTCATGAAAATGTTCTTGCAGATTTCTTAACGAGATATGGAGCCAACTGAAGTGAACTCCATCATGATTGCCATGAGACATCTCAGGGAAGATCTTGCGATGCTCTTAAGGGAATGGGACGAGTGTGTCTTGAAGGCTGAACAAGCTGGAAAAATACAAACTGTTGATAAGACAAAAGTCTCCAACAGAATCCAAGCATGCAGGCTGGCACAAACAAAGTGCTAGAATGCAATTCAAGAGCCAAACCTTCGGGCTTCTAGGGTGCTTTCGGTTACCCCAGAAAAAAAAACATTTCGGTTGTCGGCTCCTATAACGGCAGCAGATGATTCAAATACCTCTTGCACGAGTTCTAAGTTGGTGGTATCAATAGCATCGGCCCAAGGAAAAGATGATACTCAGGAATCAAATCCTGAGGCATCATTTCAACCCAGCACCTCCGGGGTTAAGGAGGAAGAGATTAATCTTAGGCCATTGAAAGACACTTCTAAGATTAATACTAACAATATTTTACAAGTTTTTTCTTATTGGCAGGCTTATCAGGCAAGCTGGGAGAAGTTACTGACAAGGCGAGGCATCAATCCCAATAAAACCTTGGTTGATGTCTCAGGAAAATACCCTCGCGTTTGGATGATGCCAGGAGTTCATCCACAAGAGGTCAAGGAATGGTATGAATTTGGGGCACTTGCCTCGGTCTATACTGTCTCTCCATCATTTACATAAATCAAGAATCTACCCAAGTGGATTCAGGAAGCTGTATACGACTCATGGGCTAACAATGAACAACTTAGCCGAGGAGATGTTCTGGAATTGTACTTCATTAGTGCAGCACCAGAAACAGCAGGAAAGGGGAACCATGAAGCCTTTCATTATATAAGGCTCAGGAGAACCGACGAGAGGAGTCGTTGCAACATCAAGGTTCCAAGTGGAGAAGTACCACTTGTCTCCACAATCACCGAAGATGAAATCTCAACCCGCAGGGCTTGGGATTTATGGGTCTATCTCACCGAGATGGACAAAGTCAAGTATTCATTCAAATTCTTCCAGAATTCTGTGAATAGATCTTTCCTGTTAAATATGATGACAGGAAAAACAACAAGATTTACAGAGGAAGCTTTCGAAAGAAAGAGGACTTTGCTATGGGAAAACAAGCTTGCGACAAGTAAAGAAACTCATCGCAAGTTTTGTAACATGGCTCATTATGGGAACTGGATTAACCATATCTGTCCAGCTTGCCCAAACTAAAAGGAGCTAGAATTCGGGCGAGGATTCATGCCAAGAGCACCCAAGAAAGAACCAAGGGCGCCACCGAAAGGAAAGATGCCCAAGGTCCCGCCAAGAAAAAATTAGGTGGCCGACACAAGAGTATAGAGTCATGTGACTCTATAAGGGAGGAATCTCACCCAAAAAGAAAACAACAAGGGTGAGAAAAGTAATTCCCACTAATGATACACGGTTCAAAATTATATCAAACCGTGAAGTGGGAATAGTCTTAAAGCACTCACGGTTCAGAATTATTCAAACCGTGAAGAAAAAAGAGTCTTGAGGTTTGTACTCAAGAAAGTGACATTCCACCATCTTCTTTCGATGGAAAACAAAGTGGAGGACCCCAAACTTCACATGCCACCTTCAATTATTGCTACTTTCGGTGATAATTAAGGAGGAATGACCTATTCATCACATGGGATCAAGCAGACATCGGTGGAAAAGAGCATCCAATGCAATAATTCAAGAAGGGGGGATATCTTCAACCCTCTATAAATAAAGACGAGCGAAGGAAGCAGAGATGATTGATCATTTTCTTAGTTTTCTTCAAAACCTTGTAATAGTTTTAAATTTTCTAGTGTATGAGTGTTTTCCATTTTGCTACCATAGGTAGCTAAACAAGTTTGTCTCCTCTCAAAAGGAGATAAAATTATGTAATAAATATTTTATAATTCCCCAATAAAAGTTCGGGCTTTTGCTCATTACCTTTGTATTTAGATTTTTGTTTACCAACAAATTATTAGCCCGCAGTGAGTCTTTGCTCAGTGCTCTGAGCAGTTATCAAGTTTCCTGGAGCGTTGCTCGGATTGATAATCGACGAAGGCGATGCGGATCACTGCTAAGGAATTCGATAGGAAACCATAAGGTGCTCCTGGTGGTTGGACGCAGTTTGTAAAACTTCTGGCGAAGAAGATCCGCAGCAGTAAATGTATGAAGTTGGTATGCATCAAATTTATTTACGGAAGTGTGATGGGCCTGATTATTATTTTAACAGTCGGTCTAAACAAAGTCAAACAAGAATTGGATTGGAAATAGGGTTTTAAATAGTAAATGAGTATTTTTTGAATGTGTAATTTGAAAGTGGGTAGATTTTGTATATACATCTTAAAAGTGGGTATTTTTAATTTTGGCCCAAAAAATGCCACTCGATGTTCATCCTTGAGATTGTTGTGATATGTGGATTTAGCATGCTTTTTTGGTGGTTGTTGGTTCGAACATACGGCATTATGATATATCCAATTAGATAAATTGGTATTATAATCTTTATCTTGTCTTGGATTCTACTCCTAATTTATTCTTTATAAATTGGTAGGAGGGATTATATATTTATCATCCATATGAAAAAAAAAACGAGTTTTTACTCAAAAGAATTAATGTTCATTGATAATACTAGTAATCTTTTCAGTGCAAACAATCTTGTTTTTATGAGTGAGGAGATAAAGATGAGGAAGAGATCTAGTGTCCCCATAATTTTATACTACTACATAATGTACTCTAACCTTATTATCTTCCTCCATCAATTCGTTGCATACTATTCATTTTGATATGTCCACCATTTCTATGTAAATTTATACTCCCTCCATTCTATCGATATAAGAATAATTGACTGTCTTTTTGTGAGACAAATGGATAATTAACTGCCATTTTGTTGCTTTTTTTAATCTCACAAAAAGACAGACAACTATTCCTATATAAGTAGAACGAATCGGGTAACATTTAACCCCACTTATCCATTTATTGGTTGGGCACACCCCATATAATAACTCAACCTACAACCAAAATGTCTTAAAAACTCTGTACCTCCATAAAGGGTGCATGGTGAAATTTGTTGGCATTAATTACTAATGATATTGTAATTGAATTATTTATTATAGTTATATTGTAGTAACTGCAAAATGACCTGACAAAGTAGGATTTTTGAGACAACCTTTTCTTTAGAAAAAAGAAAAAAGCATGGATCTTCTGTTTTTCTTTTATCTTTCTTAATGTTTTGGATCAACCGTTTTTTGAGAATGTTTGGTGATCCGTCATTCCAAAATAAAAATAAAAATAAAAATAAAAATAAAATAGAATAAAGTAAAATTTGACTACCCATTTTTGACACGTGCCAAATTGCCCAATCACGAGGCCAAATACGCGGCTCGACTGTTTCTCTGCCTCACACTCAACTGAAAGAGGCATTCCGATTTCCGACTCCTCAGTTCACTCTGTGGAAGATGTTTTCCACTAATATTCTCATATATAACTCACTTCCATGAGCAAACTTCATTACCTTTTCCAGAAAAACCTCCTCCTCTTCCTTCTGATTTTTGCTGTTTTTCATACTCTAACTTCGGAAACATGGCTTGCAATTTGTTCGGCGTGGCGGGGCAACCGTCTATAGCCAGGTGAAAACGAAATCTCGATTCAACTACGAACTCATAATTTTTCATTTATATTTGAATTTATTGGCATACTTTAATTGATTCAGACGAGGTTTGTGTTGTTTGAATATGTGATCTCCAATCCATTGATGATTTACTGGTTAATTTGTAGGATTCCTACTCTGAGAAACGATCAGCTTCTTCAAGTGGAAATGCCTT
Organism: Mentha longifolia; assembly: GCA_001642375.2. Classification (NCBI taxonomy): domain Eukaryota; kingdom Viridiplantae; phylum Streptophyta; class Magnoliopsida; order Lamiales; family Lamiaceae; genus Mentha; species Mentha longifolia. The sequence continues at coordinate 13,429,073 of CM038116.1, read as the reverse complement.
GCTTCATTAAGCAGAATCAGGGTTTGATTGTTAAAGGTTCCGTTCATAGCCGACCTTCGAAAGTGTTTTGTAATGCTGCTAGTTTGGAGGAGGAATTCTCAGCAATACAATCGAAGAATTTCTCCAAGGATGAGGAATCTCTTGATTCGGAGACTTTGCCGGAGGAGACGACGGTTGAACGCCTTCCTACTAGCGAAGAGGTGTCTTATTTAGGTTTAGACGATTGAGCGAAAATATAAAAAAAATGTGAACATCTTATCTAGGATTATCTAAATTAACTGTTAGTGTTAAGTGTTTTTATGGAGTTGATAGAGGCTAGTAACATTTTTCTTCTGCAGCTGAAGGCATTACTTGCTGATTCTCAGAGAACAACACTAGTTGAGAAACTCAGCGAAGCTAATCAACAGAATCGGTTTCTGAAACGCCAGGTTTGATTGTAGCCTTCTTCTGTATGTATTAATCATTTATGCCAAAATTATGTGATGATCGATGATTGTAATCATGAGGAACAGTCTTACAAGTTACAACTTGAGAGTTACTGCGCGTTTGAGCAGCAAATGGTAATGCAATATGAATGTCTGCATAGTCCTAGTATGTGATGCAAAACTTTTGATTTGTCTATGTAGTTACAAGTGAAAGAATACGAACTAATTGATTTCAAAAGTGAACTTGCTGTCACAGAACTTGAGGTTCAGGTATGTCTTTGAAAGCTGCATCATATATTATTTACTCCCGATGAACCAGATGGCCCGTATTATTGAAATGTATGTAAGGATACATATATTATAATTTGTTTGTAGGCTCTTGTTGGTTTGGCAGAAGAAATTTCTAATCACGAAATTCCAGAAGGTTCAAGAAAGATTAATGGAAAGTACATTCAATCTCACCTCCTCTCAAGACTTGAAGGTAAAACTAGTTCAAAGTCATATTTGTTAAATCACATCCCAAGTGATTATCGTGGATTATTGTGATTGATCATGAGTGTTGAGTCGGTAACTCTCAAGTCAATAATCTATTTCTGTTAAAAATTGTTTGGAATAGCATGAGGTTCTGTCTCTTACAGTTTTGCTTTCCATAAAAGAAGATACTATGATTGGAATTTTTCAAGCGGAGATTTCCATGTATTATGAACGTTATAAAGGATAGTGGTGCCTATGACTGGCGTAGGTTGAACGACAGAGTTTACATAAATTTTTACTCCCTCTGTCCCTATCTAAGTGTCCTTAGACACCAAAATGTGTTTACCAAAAAAGTGGGTAATTTTACAATTTCCACACCTAATCATTGTATAGAAGATGAAAAAGTAAAGAATCTATGATGATTACACGGTAAATATGGTAGTTTAGTATAATTTCTTCATTGAATTCTAAAATAAGACATTTAGTTGGGGACAAAAGTTTTTGGCAAGTCGGGACACTTACTTGGGGACGGAGGGAGTATGCTGCTACAGAGGTTACATTTGTAATGAGACCTATATGTATGTGTAAACTATATGTTTCTGTAGACTTTCTTCTCATATAATGTTTCCCATGGTAAAAGCTGTACAAAAAAGGTTGAGGGAACAAGTCAAGGACGTGGAAGCTGTACAGTCGCAAGAGGTTCATTTATTTTGGCATGGTGTGGCAGAGGTAATTAATAAATACGCTTATCTACTAAAGCTGGTTCATCATTCTTACAAAAATTATAGTGCATTTTATGTTCCTACGTTCCTACTGATTTTTTTTAATGATCAGGAAAATGGAATCTTAGAGAAAAAAGTTTTAGTATTCGAGTTATTATAAGATACTGGAGAGGAAAAGTTGCATTATAAAGTTATCTTAACAAATATTATGGGATTTCCCTGAGCATTGATCATGCATGAAAGTGCCTTAGTGAATTTAAAGTTTGATGACTGATTTAAGAAGGCTGACCAAGGTACATATCTGGCAAAAATAGTGATGATGAACCATCTAATTCTCATACCAATAATCCGAGACTCACAAATGTGACCCGGCTTTGGGCGAAGGAAACATTCATTACCTTCTTACCAGTTCAAGAAACATGTTTTACACTCTGTGATGAGTATGCATGTTTCTTGGGTTGGTATGCATGAATTATAATACTTGTACTAGAAAGCACATGTTTTCTGATAGCTACATTACTAAAAACAAATATTAATACTTACGAGCTCTTTTCCTGCTAATGAAAGATTCATAATTTCCAAGGGGCTATTAACATAGGTGAAGAACATTAAAGTATTGACCCTTGGACGCTACTGATATTAATGCTCCATTACAGAACTATGGGGATTTTCCTCCATGATTGGTTATCAAATATGCATATCATGAACTGTTGTGTTTATATGATGGTACACAATGTGATTTGGTTTCAGAGTGTGCAAGTAATGGGATCCTTTGATGGCTGGAGTCAAGGGGAACACCTGTCACCAGAATATAATGGTTCGTACACAACATTTTCAACCACAATGATGCTTAGACCTGGAAGGTACGTACTACCTGAAAATATAACAGGTCATTAAACTGTAATTACTTTCACTTGTTCCTAAATTTGTTAATATTTGAAGATACGAAATCAAGTTCTTGGTGGATGGTGACTGGAAACTGTCATCTGAATTTCCCACTGTGGGTGAGGGGATGACGCAGAACAATTTGCTGATGGTGGAATAGCTGCATAATGCTGGTTTTCTCCGTTCAGATGTTTATCAGTATGGCGGTTGCTCTTGGTGAATTTTGTTTCTCCGATGAAGCGAATTTCGTAGAACGAATTTTTTTGTCGTTAGCTGGATAATTCAGGGCCAAATGTTAATCAGCAACATGTCCTGCAAAATAGATCTGTCTTTTTTTCCTGCTCTGGTTCAGCAGATTAGAAACTAATTGAGATTGTTTTGATCTTGCCCCTTGAGGGTGTCGAGAATTTGAAATAAAATGGAATGATAAGTTATAATGAAAAGTAGAATTCTCTCAGCTATGATTTTATTAAGTTATTGACACAACTCTGTTTCTGAATGTTGAAATCCAGGATTTTAAACAATATTTCCCATTTTTAATTTTCCCCATGTATCCTATATCTCATTATAAACTTTCTGTACTGGATATAAGTTCCACTCAGATATCATTTTCCTTGATCTTGTCGAAGATGGTGAAATTGAAACGCTTTATTCATCATGCGTTGGTTAGTCGCACCTACATTCTCACCCCGAAAGCCGAATTTGGGACAGTTGCAGGATTCATCTTGATTTGGTGATATCTTTGGTATGCGTCCACCATGGATAACAGCAGACAACCAGAGGTGAAATCTACACATTGGTCGATTCGCGGCAAAGGGTAATGATCATTTGGGTGCACCTTGTTCAAGTCCCCAAAGTTTATGCACATGTGTCAGGTGCCAGTATTCTCTTGGCTACTATCACTGCATTGAACAACCATTCCGAAAATCAAAAGAACAATATTAAGTGAGTGCAGAATGCGATGATGAGAAGCTTAAGGACAACGAATGAAACTTAAAAAACTTGAAATAGAAAAACACATAATTTATAGTGGTTCGGTAACAACGACCTACATCCACGCTTATCCCGAAGGACGAGTACCTTACTCTCCAAAGATATTCATCATTTTAGACTTCTGAGGGAAGTGAATAAGAACTCAGAGATTGAAACCTTGATTCCATTAGGTTTTCAAGCACCTAAAAAGCCTGACTCTTAAACAACACTTTTTTTCTCTCAAAACAAATCGCCCGGTCGTCCTTGGACTTTAACTTCACAATGACGATAAACACAAATGACACTCCAAAAAAAAACAATAAAAAAACACTCGATTGGTTTGTAGTTTGGGTTTGGTTTGAAAAACTCCTCCAACTATGAGAAATCTCTTACAGTGAAACACAAAGATAAAGAGATTTTCGACTAAGGCTTGGATTGTTAAACTGTAAAAACAAAGCCTATACTCTAGATGGAAATTTGACCTCGAATGAAGAACACTTAGAATCAAAATCCTAAGGAATGTTCTTACGAAATACTCCCTCCGTCCACGATCTGTTGTCCAAGTTGACTTTTTGACTTTTTTTAAAAGTTCGAGATGATAGATTTTAAATTATATTTTTGAAGTTTACATTTTTTTACAAGGTCCATCATCACAAAGCTCCAAAATCATTTACAAAATATTTTTGGCCAACAGATCGTGGACGAAGTTAGTACTATAAAACAAGATATATATGAGAGAGATTTTTGGACACAGAGCGCTCATGAAAATTCTTGCTTTCCAAACGCAAAGAGATTTATTGCTACTTGATAGCTTGGATGTTCGTAACCTTATCTCTCGTGTTCGTAACCTATATGTTCGAGAGATGAGTTTGAAGCTCCACTTCTGAGTTGGTAGTTAGGATTTATGCGCTCTTCGGCATTTCCCTAAATGGAAATAAAGCAGATTTGTCTTCTATTGTCTCTGTATTGGCGTTCGTTGAATTTTTTTGGTAGTTGCAAACATACATATCAATCGACTTATCTTCTTCCTCATGGCGTTTGCACATCTGATACTTGACTTGGGTATCATGTGACTGTTTGAGAGAATCAAGAACGATCTTGTGTAATTCTTTTTGTCTTATGTTGAACTTCCTCGAAATTTAACTTAGTATATAACTCAATGTCCTTGAGAGTTAAGTGTGCTATGCGTTCAACATTGTTTAGTTAAGTGTCTTGTGATATATATGCTTGACTGTACGTAATTTAAACGTGTGAACTTCCATAGTTTAGTGAACCGGTTAACTTTTCTTATAGTGCAACACTAGAGTCTTGATAGCTGAATTTTCTACTGTAAATACACAAAAGACTCAAAGAGCATCCTAAAATTTAAGCTCATCTATCGTAGATTTAGGAGATTTAGACTTCATCAAATTAAGGGTTTCTAAGAAGGTTTTGGGTTTTGGGATCGAATCAAAACACAATCATAAACTTTATTAGAAGTTGATCCCAATCAGGTTCCCCATTCACATAATATCGCAACAATAACAAGTGTCACTCAAGGTTTTTTTTATTTCTTTTATAAGACTTAGATTTTTTTAGGATTTGATTTTATGGACTATATATTTATAATCAGTTTCTCAACATATCACGTTGTTACATTAGTCGCAGATATATTAAACATGCTTATGTTGGATAAATAGGTAGAAGAACATTTGTCCAAGAATAATACAGACATATATATATATATAGTATTCCTTAGATTCAAATATGTGTCACTTTCCTTCTATACTTACTATTAATATAGTGGACGCTCTTCTTTGCACTATAGTGAGGTACGGATACCCATGTTCCCCGATGGTTATGGTGTGACTATAACTATCATTCCGAGTAATAAGATTGACCATAAATAAATACTCCAAAAAAACATGTCATTCTATATATATAGACACACAAATTTTGTAATATTTTCTCTATTGATTTCCAAGCAAGAACTATAGAGAATAATAAACGAAGTTTTTGTTCTAAGAAAATTATAATGGCCGATGAGGATCCACAGGACATAGCAGACCGTGAGCGCATCTTCAAACGTTGCGACACGAATGGCGATGGGAAAGTGTCGGCCACGGAGCTCGGAGATGCTCTCAAGGCACTTGGTTCCGTCTCAGTCGAAGAAGTCACCCGGATGATGGCTGAGCTCGACACCGATGGGGATGGCTTCATATCGTTTGAGGAGTTCACGGCGTTTGCCAAGGCCAATAGGGGCTTAATTAGGGATGTCGCCAAAATTTTCTAGGGTTTTTCATTTATTTTTATTTTTCTTTCATCATCTTATTATTTCATCTGAGTTTTGGCTTCAATGCATGGGGACTAGTTGTTTGTGGTAACTTGTTTCACGGTAACATTCAAGTATATATATGTGTTTGATATTAATATATTGATTATATACTCATGTATCAATTGCTTGTGATCTGACAATTTAATTTGGACAACGGTGTTTTCTTGCTCACCAAACAAATTAAAATAAGCCCCTTCTCTTTGTTATCATTCATGTGTATTAAATTGTTTATTGTTGAACTCTTATATACAAAAATAGACGAGTAGTATGATATACATGTAGGGTATAGTCTCGTATAAGGGTGGCATAGCCAGAAATTATTAATCGAGAGGTCAAAATATTTGATAAAAGATGTTTCAATACGAATATTTAAAAATTGTAAAAATATTCAAATTATATTAACTAAAAAAGGAATTGAGGGAAGGCTTGAGCCTTTCCGGTACCCCTGGCTCCGCCACTGCATATAAGTCGTAGCCTACAAATGAACTTAGTGAGTTTATAAAATGATTTTAATTCTTTTGAAAGTTTAATCTATAATTCATTTTTTAGGAACTAGGAAACTTGAAAATCAAATATTATGTTGGACAAAAGAAATAATAAAAGGTATTTCCAAATCGAAAATCAGCGACGATCCATTGGTTTGGAAGAAAGTTAGAGATTGTAGTGGGCAAATTTTGTCAGCCCAAATTATGCAACTGGCCCAACGCGATCAATTGGATCTAACAGAATAAGCCCAGTACCCAACTTTGGGCCACAGGGTGTCCGGCCCAAGCGAACTAATTCATCTACACGCTTGACCGGGTCAAGCCGCTTTCTCCTACTGCTGGGGTTGGAGAACGAGTCAACATGAGCTATCGCATCCATGATAATCGGAACAGACGAGAGAGGTGGAGCAACGGATAAGGACAAACAGTTTAAACCCTAAGGGGGTGGCTGGTATGTGGGAATGAGATAGGAATGGAATGACATTCCAGACTATGTTCCTAATGACATGGCTGGTATAATTTTTTGATTAGGTATAGTCATTCCATTAGGAATGAGTAATGCCATGAGGGTAGGATTAACCATTCCCCCACTCCCCCCTAGTATTACGTAATCCTTATCCTCAGTAATGAAAATTTTAATCTTTTTTACAAAATTATTCTCATTAATTACCATTAATAAATTAAAATTGATATTAACCTAATTAACATAATCAATCATAATATCGTATTCTACATCGCCTCTTCTTTCATCGCTAACAAAAACTGCAATCATAACATGCTTTTTTTTTTCTTTCTTTTTTTGTATTTTATGTTTAGTTTTATGTGATTTTTTTATGAATTCTACAAAATCAAAGAGTTTGTAATTATCAAAAAAATATTATATGTGTTGAAAGTTTGCTAGAATCGAGTTTTCATTACTTAATTTTTTATATAATAATATTTAATTATTCTATATATTTTTTTATCATAAATAATAATGTCTACAACAATTCTAAGAATATCAGCCTTAAGAATGAAATCAGTATAGGAATGATCATTCCATTCCTGTATATACCAGCCATTGGAATTTCATTACTAATTTCATTCCATTCCCACTTCCATTCCATTACTGAGTTCATTCCATTCCAACTGAATTTCATTCCCGCATACCAGCCACCCCCTAAGGGCTTAAGCCGTCATATGTATACACGACTCATCCCGTTCAGGAGGGGGATCTCTCACGTATTCACTCACACTCTCCACTTTTTCTCTCTCACTCTCCATCCTCTCAACATGATCATACTTTATGAAGCTGAGGTTTCCGATCGTTCGAATTAGCCGGACGAGCAAGAATGAGCACTTCAATCGACTCAGTCATCTCAGTCGGATCAACCGGATCATCCGGCTTATTCGATCATTTTGCATTATCTTTCTCAACTCTTAATTATTTCAATTAAGTTTATTTACTTTTTCGCATCACTCTATTGCCCTACTGACTTGAGCGTCGGAGGCCCTTCACCGGACACCCCCACCGGTGCTCTTGAAGAGCTCTTACGTTTGTTGCTTATGTTGATAGGTTACTAGTGCCCAACCCGTTCAATCAATCCAACCCGTTCAGCTGGACGAGTCGGATCTACTTGAATTGTAGATTTACCCTCTACAATTTGACGCCCACCGTGGGGCCCTAGCATTCAAGCGAATCAACGCAATTACCAAGTTCATCAAGTTCACCATCATGGTTAACGAAAACAATGTGAACGACTCAAATGTCGAACATGTATCGTCCCACTTTCCAAGGCGATGGGGCAATGGCAAGGTTGCGCCGTAAGAAGTCAGCTGGTGGATCAAGTGCGATTGCTCAGAGAATTGATGAGGCTGTTGAGGTCCCCGCCCCCTCTGTTCGGGTGCCTGATCCGAAGAGGCGGGCTGAGGACGTTTCACCCGAATTTGGCATTTGGGGACACTTTAAATTTGTCATTTCCCTCTTCCATCGTTGCTCAGTATGACATCGGCCCCTACCTGAGCAAGGCTGAGAAGCTAATTTTTCCTAATGACCGTGATCATTTCGCTTCGATGAGTATAGAAGACGTTGCTCAGGCTCATTTCGTCAAATCCTTCCAGGTACTACCCTGCTTGTTCAATAGTTTTACATTGCATAATCATTTCTCTGATCGAAACTATGTCTTCTTCGCATGGTTGTACAAGCTATGCAACAAGTTGGTTTCCTTTTCAACGAGGTCAAGGGGTTCGCTGCCCAAGTCAAAAGTCACAAGGCTGACCGTGCTAGCTGGAGGAAGGAGATCAAGAAAGCTCAAGAAGATAAGCTTGCTATGGACAAAGAGATTAGTGACTTGAAGAATGCCCATGGGGATGAGCTTCGTCTGGCTGCTGCCAAGTATGAGGCCCTTGAAGCGCAATACCAGGACCTCCTAATGAACTCCTCTCGACATGGAGTAGTTTAATTGGCCAAATAAGTTCTTCATTATTCCTGCAAAAAGCATAAAAAGACTCGAGAAAACGAGGAAAACATGAATGCAATCAAACTAGTGAAACCCTAATCATATCACTTGAGATTCCACATATTTAAACATAAGTTTCACTCTACTTAAGCTCAACATGCACATAAAATACGTGTTAATCAGATATCTGCGCTTCTTTTTTTTAGCCTTCTTTTTTTAATGTTAAAAACAAAACTACAAAGTTAATAGAAACTGACACTCATGTAACACTCAAGACGAATTCACTCATCATTCGTGTATCACTCAAATATTATGACTTTTTCCCTCTATTAGTCTCACACACTGTAAGTCCCGAATGAACATATATCACATGTAAATGGGGGTAAAATACGTGTGATCTGTCGATTAACTGTTTTTAAAATCAATTCGCTTCTTCCAGTATTTGCTGCTTCAACAGCTTAGTGACACACAATGATATACTGGGTGTAAAAATATAACATTGATAGTTAGATAGGCTAGAATGATGTATAACGCCACAATCGGCACAAACAAGTATGATGAACTTATTTGATAAGTTAGATGAATTTTCTTGATGGACCAATAGAAATTCGAAAATTCACAAGAGAAATAACTCACAAAATAGTATTAGTCAATATGCTACTCAAAAAACATCCCCTATGTGCTATATATAGTCCACGTTAAATTTGCTAACTAATAAAATAAACTAGTTTAGTGCCCGTCGAAATTCGACGGGTCCAATTTTTTCAGTAAAAATAAAAAAATATATTTAATTATTTATTTCAAAATGATAGTACTTTAAAAATTCATTTAAAAAATATTTTTTAATTCTTTCTCGTTTAATTTTCTATTTGACGGAAATCAATAATTATTAAAAAGTACATTTATTATTTCAAAATGATAGTAATGTAACAATTCATTGGAACAATTGTTAGGATTAAATCATATTATAAAAAATAGGTGAATGAAAGGTAAAATTCGTAGAAAAATTATACTTATTTTATATGCCGTATAACTCGTTGCTTAAGTCGTTGTAGTAGAAATTTTTTCATCAAGAAGTGTTAAAATTCCTTAAAAAATTGTACTCGATTTAAATGTCATGCCGTACGTTGATTATCGAAATACCAAAATAGGCCAAGAGAGATAATATTTCTGAAGTCACCCGTTGTTTACATTAAACAAAAAAAAAATAGATCAGGAAAATATGTCATTTCTCGAGTGTTTTAATTCAGTTTAAATGTTAATCCACCCGTTGTTCGAAGTAATTGAAAATAAGTCAATGACTCATTTTGATTGTCAAAATCTGCTCGTTGTTTGAGTGTTTATTGCATTGTTCACATTGATAAAAAAAATTAGGTTAGAAAAATATGTCATTTCCCGAGTGGTTTAATTCACTATAAATGTTAAGTCGCCCGTTGTTCAAAGTAATTGAAAATAGGTCAATGATATTTTTCGGATAGATGTACTTATTTTGATTGTCAATATGCCCGTTATTTGGGTGTTATTGCACTGTTCACATTAATAAAAAAAAATTAGGTTCGAAAAATATGTCATTTTCTCAAGCGGTTTCATTCAATTTAAATGTTAAGTTGTCCGGTGTTCAAAGTAATTGAAAAAACAGGTCAATGATATTTTTCGCGTAGTTGTACTTATTTTGATTGTCAATTCATTGTCCAGGTGTCTATTGCATGAGATGAAAATTCATTAATTAGGTTAAGGGAATATCATTTCTTTAGTTGTTGATCTCATTGCAGCTGAGGCGGAGGTCCGGACTAAAGGTGCGATGGCTGAGCTGTATCGCCAGCATCACCCAGATGGCCCATGGGTAGTGGAGCCATTCATATTGGATGCGCAGGAGGTAGAGAGGCTTAACAGAGTCTCAGGCTGATGGTCAGTCGGATGCTTCATATGTCGATCCGAGTTATGACCCGACGATCGACTGCTCCTTCCTTCAACCCTTTGAGCCGGCTGGTGGGCATGAGGGGCATGCTAATACTTGATTTTATCTCTGTCCCTGACTCATTTGATTCTAATTTTAACGCTTGATGATACTTATTTTTATTTGATCGGGCGCATGTGCCCGTGTATTTTGCCTTTACGAACAACTTATGTTTACTTACTTGTAGGACGTACATGCAAAATACACGGGCACATCGAGTTAACACCAAATCGAGTTCTCTTTCCAAAAGCGGAAAAAAAATATTCATTTTATTTATACGCAATGTTTTAAAAAACTAAATCGGGAACCGAGGCGTTTTCCCATAGCATCACGAGGCGTAATAATCGATTCGAACCAAGGCGTAAGAATCAAGGCGTAGGCCTTAAATTAAAAAAAAAAAAATAGTTTCATAGCTAAATAGACTCAAAAGATACTAAATTCATAATATGATAACCAAGTCCAATCCCGGAAACTCAACACCAAATCAAAAAAGTCTTCAAAATGCAAGCTCCCATCACAACCTCTAATTTGACATAAAAAAACATAAAAGTCATACATACATAGTTAGGTGTAGATGATGTGTAAATAAATATTTTTATTTCAGATATTGAGACTGGAAAAGTAATAAATAACTCCTTAAGGTTATCATTCCAGAGCAAATACATTCTTAATGAAAAGTTTGGGCTGCAAGACCCTCAATGTACACTTAAATGGTGAAAAAAAACCCCTCCCTTAACAAATTTACACACGTCCGTCCAAGAAAATTTAATTTTTTGGACTTTTTTTTTATTGTTCCACAGATTAACGAAACTCTAACACAAATCAATTGAATATTGATTTGTTAAAATTAGCAAGTCTATCAAATACTTGATGCCAGCACTATTTTTGGGATTGCTACATCCATCGAATCCGAATCGGAGAATTTCAATTCTCGAGAAAGAAACCCTTGATTATTTATGATTCTCATTCATGGCGGTGGAATTAGGATTTGTTTTTTGCAAGAGTTCCCAGTCATCCACAGATTAACCAAACTTGATGCAAGTAAGACAACCTGGAGCATTGGTGATTTTTCTGGTTTGTGTTTTGTCTTTTGCCCAATTTACTTTCTTCTTTTTCTTTTCATCATTTTAATCATGTTCGAGTAGAATAGTTCAAACTCCTGCTATTGGTTCAAGCAGAGAGCTTCTTGCTTCGGCAAAATTCCTCAAAGAAAGCTGTGTTAATTTATTTAGGCTTCTTCTTCTTCAATATTGTTAATAGAACTTGATTTGGAGTTTTTGAGTTTTATTTGGACTTGAAATTGGAGCAATTTCGCCATTTTCGTTGGCTTTGTTGTTGGTTTCTTATTTGATGGTCAATAGCAGTTGTGGGGGTCCAACAATCCAAAAATAAAATCCAAAAAATTAAATTTTCTTGGACGGACGTTTGTAAATCTGTTAAGGGAGGGGTTTTCTTGCACTATTAAAGTGTACGTTGAGGGTCTGACAGCCCCAAACGTTTCGATAGAAATGTATTTGCTCTAAAATGACAATCTTAAAGGGATATTTGCTACTTTTCCCTATTGAAACTAATATATATTGGGACATCCAAAAAGAAAATTAGACTAGTAAAGTGGGACGGAGTAATGAGTAATACTCCAATAATAATAACATACAACCAATAAAACGAATCCCCTTAATGAGATCTTTTCCCTTTTATCTTGAGTATTTTTCTTGACCTTGCGCGTAAAGAAGAAAAATCTAACTTTGGCGGTTAATCTTTTTATAAATAGAAAACCTCTCTCTAGGGTTTGGATAGTTTGAATTTCCGCTTCTCTCAAGCAAGTCTCTTGACCGAAATACTTCGCAGAGCTCGTGAGGTTTCATGAACATGGAAAACGGACGCAATGAAGTACCTGAAAACGCCAATGAAGGTATGTATAATCCAATTATTTTGAAGTTCTTGAGCTGTTAAATTTTATTTCCTAACATTTCTTCGGTGAAATCGGTGCTGGAACAAGCCTCGCCGTCGGCGATTTTAAATTGGTAGAGAGAGTGAGAGCGGCGCTGATTGAGGGAGGGAAGCGCTGATTGAGGGAGGGAATGAAGTATAAAAAATCGGGAAGGTGAGAGAGAGGATTCGAGAGATGGAGAGCTGATTTTTGGGTTTTGAATTTGGGTGTTGAATTAGAGTTCTCTATTTTGATTTTGAGTTAAATAGGAAAGGGAGGGGGAAGAGAAATGGAGGATGCCACAGCGACGGCGAGCCAGTCGACAGTGGCGGTGATTACAAAGAAAAAGAGACGGTAGAGAGGAGAAGAGTAGGAGAGAAAGTGGGATTTTGGTTTTGGTTGTGTTCTGCCATGCAACTTTTTGGTAGTACTAGCAGAGATTACGTGTGTTGCACGTATAATCTTGTTTCATGTATAATATTTTATTTAATATAATCAGTTTATTACAAATATTAATATACTTGAAGATTTAATAGAAAAAAATGTTTATAAGTTGTAAAATTATTAATACTAATAATTAATATGATGGCCTTAATTTTATGGCTTTATCAACATCTAATTCATTTTTTTTTATTTCCTCAAAGTCTGTCTTAAAATGTAAATTGTACATTGATTTTGTTGAAAAAATATCGTCGTCTTAGGCTTTTTCATGTACAAGAGTCTGGTTCTAAAATTTTCATTTGTAAGTGCAAAGAAAATACCAAATTAAATTAACGACGCCACGGAGGTTTCAAACTTAAAATATTTACCGTAGAGGCCGTAGCTTTAATCTTACATCCGCTAGACCAACACACTCACACAAAGAGTTACATTTTCTACTTCAATTCACATTCCTTTCACTTTACAGTTTACATTCTTTTGTAGAGAAAAATTAAACTTTTAACAAAATTTATCTCTTAGCCAGAATGATACCTCCCTTAACCCAAGATTCATCTTAGAAACGAAAATCCCTACCCTCGACCTCATTCCATAGTATTAATATGGCTGCAAATAGAATTCATACTATATATATCCCTCAAAATCTCATCATTACCTAAACCCATATACGTAGGTTTAAGAGTTCTAATTCAAAGAGATTACATATTCATTGCATCCATCTTCAAACCCATTTGTATATGAGAGACGAATTTCTTCCGAATCATATGCATGCATTATATATGTGAATTTCCGTCAACAACCTACTATTGATAATGTTCTTGTATATATATCTTACAAAAACAGAAATAATTTGATACGTATATGGCCTAGATATATGGTTGAATTTGAAGAATAGTCCAAAACTCCTAACCATAGTACCATAGTTCATATCAGGGGGATTTTTTGAGGTTTTAATTTTTCTTTTCCGCCAGTTAGTGGTAGCATAAGTATTATATTAGTTTTTTAATTTATTTTCCTTCATTTTTCACTTTTCGTAAAACAACCGCATAGAGTCGAGGTTTTATTGATTTTTAGAGTTGCATTACTTTATCAATTGCGATCTGCCAATTGGAGTTTTTGGTGACGATTTCTTCCTTCCAATTTTACAGATTAATTATTATATATGCTTTATTTATTTTTGGGAGAGAATGGATCCTTAAGGTTTTATACTCATACTTTTTATTTAGTCCCCATATAAATATTTTTTGTTTTAATAAATCTCTTAATTTTAATATATCCAATCTTTATTTAATGTAATGGTTTCGTTACACACCACCTATTATTTTTCAAATTAATTCAACATATATAGCATATTCATGGAGAAGCCCAATATAAAAATTAAATTATAATCCATTTAATTATTCTAATAACCTATCTTTTATAAATTATATTATTAAATTTTATGTTCCGCGAAAAATAGAAGATAATTATTCTAAAAACCAACATATAGAGAATCCAATAAAAAATGATTGATCGTCATATTAATAATAATAATAATTATTATTATTATTATTATTATTATTATTATTATTATTATTATTATAGTAACAATAATAATATATTTAATTTATATAAATAATGTGAATTCAATTTATATATACATAACAAAAGTTGTTTGTAGAAGTGTGTATATCAATTCAACCATGTTTGAATTATTATTACTGGATAATACTAATATAATAATAATACTAACAATAATAATATATTATTATATTATATCATTGACATAATATAAAATTTATATAATGGGGGCATAATAGGCCAACTAAATTTTGTAAAACAAGACACTTTTATAATAGGGTAGAGATATAGATTTAGGATATACGTATTTGATTTCTTCCTTTTGCTTTTTAATTAATTATTAGTTAGGCATGTTAATTGTGGGCCATTAGAATCGTATTGTATAATGAGAATTAGAATTTTTGATGTTTTACTTGTCTACTTGGGTTGGACGATTAGACATGGCGAGCTTTGGCAGAATTGTTGTTGACGGATTAATTAATTTTCCAAGTCTTCTTTTAAACCCAATTAAGATTTCCTTTATATACATATAATTACTTTAGGGACATTATTTGAAATACTCTTTTTCACTTTGTCAACAAAAATTATACCCATAAACATAAGAAGCATAAATTATACCCATTTTTTGATTTTTTGGACAAGAATGTCCTTCAAATTGTGGAGCCCAAATTTGAGATGTAAAGCGTCGTTTCCAATTTATATTCTACCCACTATAATTTTAACCAGGAACCCATTCAAGAGCAAGTTGACATGAAAACATAAAAAACAATAATACAGTAAAATTCACAAAAGTTCTGAACCACATGCAAGAATCCAGTTAATCTAAGATACCGAAAGCTTAGGAACCATGAAACTAAAGTTTTGTACCTTGGAGGCCTCTTCTCGAGGAACCTTTCTCAAATTTCTATTATTTTTTAAAAATATGCTACTCTACGATTGATTATGAACTTTTTTTTCATTTTATAAATTTATTTCCATATAATACTTGAAAATAATTACTGTATTTCAGTGGTAGTAGAAACTAAAATGTTCTCGTTAGTACCAATTAACAATTTTATGTAAATACCAAATCAAAGAAACCTATTGTACCACACATTTTTTTTTAAATCAACCAATAATAAGAATTTATTTTTCTTTTCTCACAAATAAATTAGATCATTTAGATTTGATTATTATGCTGCGAGATAGAGTAGATGTAGTGCACGTAGTTCGACTTTACAATAATTGGTTTATTAAGAGTAGTTTGCCATACACTCAAGAGTTCATTTTTGTTATATTAGGATTGATAGCTCGTATCAAGGTCACCTCGATATTCCATGATCTTTCAAAAAAAAAGCACTCCCCTATGTCTCATTCTATTGAGCACGTGAGTATAAAATAATAGAATCGTATCAAGTAGAATGGAAGATAGAGAGTAGTAAATAAAGCTAAGATCACTAAACTTTATCGTGTATGATGGAGCATAATGAGCTATCAAAGAAATAATAGATCACTCTAAAAATTATCAACAGTCGAAAACAAGCAATATATATATCCACAACAAGAACACGTTGAAATCATCATTGAAAGAAACAAGACACATTCCTCAAATTTAACTGGAAATCAGCAAGAGATCGACATTTGAAACTCGATCCATTGTCAAGAATACTTTATCCTAGTACAACACAGATCATGAAGAGATCTCGCACAGTTTAAAGCACAAACCAGTATCCCTTGCATGAAGTTAGCCAGGGTGGATTTATTTTAATATCCGCAAACCTCAAATCGAGTATCGCCAAAAAGTTAATAAGAAAAATATTATTTCGTCAACGTCTCAAGCACAACCAAAGCATTTGTTGAATTAGCCCTCCAACGCTGATGCTCCGGAAATAATCTCTATCAACTCGGTAGTGATAGTTGCTTGACGAGTTCTGGTTGTAGAAACAAAGACCGATTAAATATGTTCGTACGGAGATTTACTTACTTTAAAACAATATAATGATTGAAAAGTTAGCATCATTTTATTATAATACGATTGGATATGTATGAAACCTGTTATAAGTAAGCGTGAGGCGGTCAAGCATCTCTCCTGCATTTCTGCTGGAGCTGTCCATTGCAGACATTCTAGCTCCTTGCTCACTGCAAGCGTTTTCCAACACAGCGTTGAACATGACCTGAGAGAAAAAAAAATATGAGTTTAAATATTAGGCATAGAGTAGAAATCGATCCTAAATTATCTAATATGACATGGAATCATCAGTCAGAAAGGTACAACTTACACAAGAGAATTGGAACTCTGTGAGGTTCTGAAGCACTTCTGACTTTGTTTCAGCACCTTCGATTTCATAGTTGTCTAATTCCCCAAGTGTTCCCCCAGCTTCAGATTCTCTCTCCACAATCTATATATTATCATCATACGGAATTAGCACGCAGCATGTAAAAATTCGCGAAAAGAGAATTGCGCGAGTAAATTCTGTTTATGTGATCACTGACCTCAGGAGATAATACAGTGGACGTAGATGGAATGAATTGTACCACTGACTGGAACTTATTGTACACAATCCTTAATGCATCATATTCTACATTCTTTAAGATGTCATCAGCAATCACAGCAACCTGCAGAGACGAGTAGGATTAGAAACAGGATTAAGTCAATAAGTGTCAAGAGAAAGCCAGAATCCGATTCCAGAATTAGATGGTCTCGACACGAATCTCACCTAGTCTGCAGAAGAAAGCATTTATAAGGGGGGGTAAATAGCTTGGAGAAAAGACAACCTGAGTATAGTTCAGAGGATTCTTCTGCAACTCGGTTACGGATAGCTCAATGTCTTGCCTTGCATCTCGAATGAGCTGGGCCTTGGCTTTTTCTCCCAAGATAACGTACTTGCAATCCTGGTCCGGACCTGAAACCACATACCTGATGCTTACTGGCCTTTATGCCAAACAAAATGGGAGTGAAGAAGAAACAAGAGACAGAATTTACCAGAATTTATCTTCCTTAGGCCCCTGCTTACTTTCACTGAAGTTGAATTGATTCCACCACATAGACCTTTGTCTGAGGAAATTGTAACGATAACAGTCTTCTTCACATTAACACCTAATGCATTCAAACACATGGAGGTTAAGCACAGAGATCTGGTCTTGAACGAGAAAAGGCGTGAGTTGTAAAAAAATCAAGCCATTATATAGTTAGATAAAGAGGTATCAGCATTGAAGATTAAAAAATAAATCATTTCAAATTAAATAAACCATTAATTGAAATGAAGCTGTAGGTCTGTTATAGTTTTATGATCAGAGGTAAGGTCAGCACTCCATACGAGCATGCAAGCAGCCAATTGTGTCAGTCTTATTTTTGACTCTATGCAGGCAACATAGCAAGATCTATACAAGTGTATTCTAATAAAGGCATTATTTATTCATACATAAAAGTGACATCTGTGAAAACTACATCTGCCGAGTTGCAATAGTCAAAGTAGTCAACAAACTCTTTGCTAACCACATCACAGCTACTTCAGAGTGTTTTCTTGATGAGCTCATTCTACCAAAACACAGCATGGACACAGTACAGTGATGGGGTGTAAAATTAAATAAAACTAAGATCTTGGCAGTAATAAGTCTAAACTTCAGATTAAGTAAATAAGTATAGGATCTAAGTAATCGTAATGAAACTTGATGCTTGGAAACACATTACTTTAGAATGGCCAAGGATAATTTTGGCTCAACCTAATAGGTAACTTGTGCCATGAGAAAACATATAAACTGACAGCTTTGAGATGAACCAAGTGCTATCAAGCTAAGATGCACCAAGAACAGTATTGATAAACCACTTTACCAGCCAAAAATAAAAATAGAGGAAGAAAGATAGGGTTGCATACATTCATGACAGATTATTTTCCCTCTTTTACTATATTTTCAAGTTCTCGTAGTATTTCTTAATCCTACATAAAAGGCTATAGCACAATTATAAGATCAAGATTGTGACAGTCCATGCGATAATTAATTTTGTGTTCCTCCATCTAGCAACATACTGTGTGTTTGAAACTAAAAGCATATTTTCCATTTCCAATATTAGCATGAGGGTCAAAAGAGATCGGAAAACAAAAATACAGTATTTTCAATAGAGTAACAGTTGTTTCTTCAAGTTCCAAAACTCGTCGAAAGACTGAAAATCTACAAGTCGAGATAAAGAATCAGATGGTGATTTTTGATTGAATACCGAGAAAGAGAATCAGATGATGATCTCTCTAGCTAGCTTACATGAGAAAGGTTGACCATTTTTCCAGTTTCAAGTATTATGAAGCATGATGAAGAAATAGAGACCAAAACACAAAATAAAGATAATGTGATGGAAACGTATTGAAATGTTTATATTCACCCATACAGCATACAAATTTTAGAAAAACAGTATTATTCCATAATGACAAATGGACTTTTAGTATGCCAAACATGCACTCGTAATACGCATAGGGCTTTAAGCAGACAGCATAATGCAATGAACATAAATTAAAGCAATTAAAAGAACAGCATAAAGCTAACAGCAAATGAAAACAAAGTAAGGGGGGGTGAAAGGAAAACAGTCACAGATGAATTGAGCAGCCTCACACATATTCAGAGACTTACTTGGAAGGTCACCAAGGAGAGCAGTGAATGGCTGCCAGAGACCACGCGAGTTTTCAGCTTTTGACTGAATAGCTCTGAGCTTTGAAGCTGCAACCATCTTCATGGCCTTTGTGATTTTTTGGATATTCTTAACACTCTTCATACGGTTGCGGACTGTAAATATGTGTTATTATCGTTTGAAAATGTGTTTTCCCGAAATAACAAAAGTTCAACCAAACTACTTGATGAATAATTGATATTTCAAGAGTTAGCTTACCAATTTGAGTTGAGACAGAACGAACTCCCAAGAAAGACTGATCCCTGTTGACATGAGCACATTACTTATAAGCAAAGAGGTGAAAAGATATAATGTACAGCACATGAAACTTTTCAACAACAAAGTATAGCCCTATAAAATAAAATTGTAATTAGAATATATGCAGTATACAGAAAGTCAGGAACAAACATTCTCATGTGTCACCTCGAGTAACATGTTCTTCACTAAATGTTCCCAGTGAGTTCTTCTCACAGAACAGTACGGCAGCAAGAAATTGTTGTTATCTTTTTCTGATCAATTTAATCGGCTTATAAGTTCTTCGGATATGTCCATTTTTTATTATTTTTGTATCAACTAAGTCTGGTTTTCAGCTTTCTTTCCATGCCCACCATCCATAATTGGGTGGCTCTCAATCTTCCACAATTTTAACAGACATACGATAGTCAGTCTTCTGAATTTTCAAAATATTCGTAGTTGTAATGCTTGCAAGCTAACAACATAAAGGCTTCGAATGCAAGTAGCATCAGTCAATGCATTTTAAATGTGACTGATTATTCAGAATAAAAGATGCAACAGGTCAAGGTTATAAGTAACATCTAGAGAATGATTTTCAACTTCAATACAAGCCCACTGGTCCAGCGAAACAAAGAGACCCAATGGACAGACAAGATAAGCCTCATTCAATCTGCACAGTTACAGTTATGTACCCATTAATCTAGGAGAACATTTCATTTCATTTACACAGTCAAAAAGTTAAGCAATGAAGTAACTACTTAATGTCCTCCACCCATAAAATCACCAGTTAAACCGGAGATGACAAAAGAAAAAAACACTAATACAGCGACGCGCTTCATAGCACAACTTTATGTGAACACAAGCAATCAGACCAAGGGAGAGGAATGCAATGAAGCTAGAGCAATCTCTAAAACTTAAGAGAGAGAAAAAAAAAAAAAAAAACGCATACATTACTGTGCAATAGGTGTTCTTTGCCATCAAATCTTCTGTTTTATCTGAACACATTAAAATAACACAAATTTGAACTTAACAAGGCCATTAGAACAAAACCTACATATCCCCCAATATATGTTGAAACGGTGCAATATATGTTGGAATGTAATTCGAATCCAACTGAAGCTACACAGAACCGAAACAAACCGAGAATGACACACGAAAAAACACACATAGTTATCATCATCGTCATCGCCAGCATAACATATAGTAGTATAAATGAAAACACGACAGATCGCATCGTACTCTGAAGGAACTATAGACGAGCGGAGGGGATTGATAGGGCGGGGAGAAATGATAGGGGCGGCGATCCGCCTCCCCTCGCGTCTCAACGCAGCCATCGCCATTTGTGATTCTTCGAATTCAGCTGCTTCTGATTGAAGATCGGAAAATGCGAAGTCTAGGGTTTCTCTGAGCTGCTTTGAAAAAGGAAGTGGGAGGATCCCCTGCTGTGGTCCTCAACACAGCACACGGTGCTGTGCCACAATACGCCGCCGTTTTAAGTGTTTTTCTAGTATTTTCCATTAATTTAATATGTTGTAATTCTTGTTTTGCTTTTCTATTTTAGTTAATAAATTATAGTTTTTGTTCTACTATTTCTTAATTTATTTGTTCATTTTAATTGTTATTTTTTTTTATCAGGCTTGTTAATTGATATTTTATTGCATAATTAGAGTTAATTATTTTATCATTATTTCTAAAAGCCATCTATTTTTTTTATAGATCAGTTAAATAATTAATCTTTATATTTTATAAAATTTAAAATTCAGGGTTTACAGTGTTTAGTTTTACACAGAAATGATATGATGCTCCCCATTCGTGGACACTTTTGTAAGCACATTCGTCGTTTTTTTTCATTTCGACATTACATTTTTCGATTTTTGTTGTTATTTTATACTCCCTCCGTCCCTTTCAAACTGAGTCAAAACTTTTCGGCACAGGAATTAAGGAGGGAGTATTTAGTAGGTAATTGGGTTTGCTAATTGAGTATGGTATGAGAATATGATTATAATTTATATTTTATTTATTGTATTAAAAATAAATTTAAGATTTTATTTTTCTGTTTTCATTTTAAATTTAATTAATCTAATTATGATTTTTATTTTTTTTAATATTTTCAACTTTGCATTTTAATTTCTCTCTCTAAAAGGTGAAACCAATTCCCTCTCCTCTCTCTCCACGACTCTCCCTTCTTCTACACATTCCTCACCTACCGGCGACTCTCTCTCTATATCAGCTTTCTCCCTGCCGCCGCCGATTTCGCCGCCCCGGTGCCTCTCCTCTGCCCCCTCTTTCTTTCCCTGACTTTCTCTCTCAGTTCGAAAACCTTTCCCTCTCTCCCCACTACCCTTCTTCAATCATCACCGTCGTCACCGCAGCATCGCCGCCGCCTCTGGAAATTAAAAGGAATTTCTGGAAACTTCGTCTTCTTCTTCTCCACCGAAAAATGTGTTGATGTTGACGAGGTGCAGATCCGCTCCCTACAGATCTTCGTCGCTGGGAGGTCGATTTCGCCATTTCGCCATTGTTGTTGAAGAAGAAGATGAAGAGAGCAGCAAATAAATGGAAGTTCGGACTGCGAGGAGTGTTTCTTTCCCTTCGGACTGATGGTGAAGTTTTCGGCCATGGATAAGAATGGGGTGAAGGATGGAGACGGGAATGGCGAACTGCTCCCTTTCACAAATCTATGGTTTCTGGATTTAGGCAAATTGGGCGAGAACAGTCGAGAGAGAGAGAGAGATTCTGTCGCTGAAGTGGTTGAAAAATTTGGGCGAATTTTTTTTTTTTAGAATTGAGTTTGGGGAGTGGGGCCTAGTGATTATGAGGTTAATTGTAAAAAATAAGGGGTGCAATTAGTTGTTCCTAATTTAGTGTTTTAACTCCTAATTTTTGCCAAAAGAGGAAATGACTCAGTTTGAAAGGGACGGCCCAATCAGGAAAGTGACTCAGTTTGAAAGAGACGGAGGGAGTATTCTAGTATCTTAGAAATAAATATAAAAATTATTAAATCCACAAAATACATAAAACGCAAAGCTCGATTTATCTTATTATTTATTTTTTGAAATTAGACGGAAAAAAGAACAAATCGAATTTTGATTTTATGTATTTTGCGGATTTAATGATTTATATATTAATTTCTTAGATATTAGAATATAAAACAATAGCAAAAATTAAAAAAAAAAAAAAAAAAAGAAGGTAATATCAAAATGAAAAAAACGACGGAGGTGTTCATGACGCTGTTCGCGAATGGGTGAGTACTATGTTGCATGGGTGCAGGAGTGCGGGTGCGGGGCGATACGATTCGGATACGAGGATACGGATTTTAAAAAATTTTAGGGTGCGATTCGTCGATGATACGTCTATATATTTATATTTTATTATCTATATCACTCATTTTATAAAAATAAAATTCACAAATTAAATACTACTCAATTAAAATGATTTCAATTAAACCCCATAAATTAAATACTATATTGATTTTGTAGTGAATTTAAATTTTAGGACAATACATATAAAAAATTATCAAAAAAACCCAAAATATAAAATTATTTAAACAAAAAAACCCCAAAATATCCTACGCACCGAATTCTTACCGGATAAGCGTATCCTAATTTTTTTTTTTAGGATTCGCCAAGTGGCGTATCCGGTGCGTATCCCACGCGAATCGCACCCGCACCCGTATCTCCCACGTATCCGATACTGCAATATTGTATTTTTAGAAGAATCCGTACATTATAAGGTGAGTATCATATTATTTCTCTAGTTTTATATTTCAACAAACCACTTTAAACATTGTAAATAAACATAGAAAAGAAAGAAAAGGTAAAAATTAGAACAAGAAGAAAAAAAAGAAATAAAAGGAAATGCTAAAAACGGTGAAAGTAAAAATTAGAACAAAAGAAAGACAAAAAAAAAAAAGAAAAAAAAAAGTTAATGCTAACAATGGCAAAACGGCGGCATATTGGGGCACAGCACCAGTGTGCTGTGTTGAGGACCACAGCAGGGGATCCTCCCCCGTGGACTATGCGGATGCTGAGATTGACTAGAGTCCAGATGTCTATTGCTAGGGCGAGACGACGTCGTTGAGGTTTCGGATACACAAATTTTTACTAGTGCTTTTTAAACTTAGTTTATGCACCGGTGCATACACCAAATTAAATTTTTACTTAAAATATTAAAATAATAATTATAACTAAATTTTGAAATATTAAATTTTTTTAATTTTTAGATTAAAATGTAAGTTATATATTACTCGTTATGTCTCATTAATCTTGATTCATTTTATTGGGATCTTCCGTCATATTGTTTACTGTGCAATGCACAGAAAAAAATAGTGTCATGATAATTTGAATAACAATAATGGAAATATTATATTTAAATATGAAAAGTTTTAATAATTTACACAAATCTCAAAGGAAATATAAAATTTCTAAATATTGAAATGATATGAAGCACAAATATTACTCTATCGTCTATAAAAGGTAGATCATATTTTATTTTTAGTCCTTCTACAAAGAGTAGAACAAATTCATTTTTGGACATAAACTCTATCCATCACCTTTAATTTTGAAACTATTGTTATTATTTATTTACAAAAAGACCACACATTAATTGCAAGAGTAATTGCAAGACCACACATTGAAATTATGCGAGATTGGAGCCTCTTCGAACTTGTTTTTCACATGACGGATCTTCTACTGCTTTGTCAAGCGTCTTGATCGAGTCTTGGGACTAGTTTGAATGGAGAAACGGAGTTCTCATTTGAACTAGTCGACTTTAGCTGATTTAAGATAAATTAGAATTATCGAGTAGACTTATCAAACGATGAGGTCATGCCGAATTTTTCGAATGGACTTTTCTATCCTCTCGACTAATAATATAATTCTAAGATGCGATAGAAACTAGAAGCGGGTATGTAATCCTAAAACTCTTATGAGATAAAAGACTAAAACGGGAATTCTAGAAATAATATATTTCTCTAAAACTATAATATCTACTAAAACGAGAATTTTCCCTAAAGGTCAAGCAAGTGGCAAGGGTCGAGGAACGTGAATAAGTACTAGGAACCGCTCAATCACTTTTGCAATCAGGTGGGTGTTCTTACAAAGAAAATTATAATGTTGCTATAATGAAGCATGTTTTGAAAATAAAGCAAGTTGACTCAAAACCCTTTCACGCATAAAATATTTTTGGTTTTATGTGTGATGCCTATCTGTGTTGGATTGCCAACGTTATATCGATCGAGCATGAGTTAGACAAAGGTCGCTAACCAGGTGATGTGTACACGAAGTCGTGACTGTGTGCTCCAAAGGTGGGCCGGTTACGCAGGGAAACGTCCGGTGAGGTGGCCATCTTGTCGGCGTACTTACAGATATGGATAATACAGGTGTGGAAGAAAATAAGGAATGCGCATTCCAATTGTTTATCAAAGCAAAGATTATTTAGTTTCACAAGTCTTTTGATAAAACCTTGTGATAACTGTGAAATGCATGATTGGTGAATATTTTAACAACAATATTTTTGGGCATAACCCAACGGAGTACATCAAGTACTCAGCCCTGCTCGTGTTTCCAAAAACTTGCAGGTTGAGCGAGGTGGCAAAGGCGGCAGTGTTGAGAGAATAATATTTCATCTTTCGTTTTCAGTTCAGAAAGAGATACATATCTTTATATATGTATCTATTTTGTTATAGACTTCCGTTGTACGCTTAAATTCTCATGTTTTGTTAAGTAATACGTAACTGGCTTCATGAACCAGTAAATCGAGAACTACTCTACCTTTATTCTTCACAAACTTGGATTATGTTCAACTCTATAAGGTCTCTTAAATGCTTAAATAATATTTGAGCCATGGGCTTTTTCGTATCTTCACTTGTTTTCTATTTTTCCATTGATCGAGTCTATTCAAATATTCATTTTCATTAATCACATAATTATTAGTATTCTCCCCTTTCTTCCCCATTTCTTTTATCCAATCCCTAGTCACGCTCCGGCTGACTAGGGATAAGGGGCCGTGACAGTGCCTAACCCATACAATCAATCCAACCCATTCAGCCGGACAAGTCGGATCTAACTTGAATTGTAGATTTACCCTCTACAGAGATGAGTATATATGAGAGAATATGAACATGCTTCAGCGTGGCGATTGCATGCGTACGAGGAAAATTTACTTGGGCAGTGTTTGCTATTGACCTTATTATACTATATCGGGACGTCTACCATCTATAGACTATTTTTTATTTTTTTTCTGGTAGTAAGCCACACAATTCACTTTAACACTTTAACATTTTACATTTTAACACTTTAGGGTGTTTATAAGAATAATCTCTGATAAACATTTAAATATTGATTATAACTTTTAATTTATATTTTTTAATTATTTATATTAAGAAAAATGCTCTTGTGTGGCCGACCACATTATGGCCAAATATCATTATTTAATACATATAAAAATATTAGATGGACTCACAATTATTTCACTTTAACATTTTAATTTATTAACATATCAACAAAACATATTAAGATGAAAACAAGTGAAAACAGTATAAGGTAAAATTAAAACAAGTGAAAACAATATTCGACTCGGCTTTTTGATCATATTTTTGTTCTCATTGCAATCTTTATTTTTCCTTGTAATTTGCTTTGTTCATTTGAGTTGTAATTAATTCGCCCGGCAAGTTCTAAGCACTATGATTCTAACAATTATTTGGATCATTTGGATCCATATTTTTTTTTTTTATCAGAAAAAGTAACAAATTTATTCCGAAATGGTACAAGAAGTAATAGAAAAAAGATGAGAATAAGGAGTTGTTTTTTTGTTTTTTTTGTTTTTAATTGTGATTGAAAGTATTGCAATATGAGTGTCTATTTATAGAGAATTGGAAAACTTAAATTCTGGTGTAATTTTTTTAATATATTATTACGATAATAAAATTATCTCGTCAAAATCCAATGGACCAATCATCTTGTGACACATGACAAATGACAATTGGATAACCCAACTTATGATTTGGGTTGCTGGAGCAACCGAGTCGTCGCAGCAAATGCATTTTCCAATTTTTTTTTAATTTCAATTTTTGTCGTATCCCCCGACCTAGACATTGGGTTGTCCATGATTCTAGTCTAATGACAAATGAGCCCTTTGTAATAGTTTTCGCCACTATAATTGTTTCATATATTATAGTACAGTAAATAAATAACATGAAGAGTTTTGTACCTTGTGTAGGAAAAGATGTTAGTGTTTCACCTTTGCATGTACACCAATACTTCATGTTAGTATTCAAAATTTAAGCAAATATTAAAAGATTCAAAACATAAATAGAAAACAGAAGTGTTAGAGTCGGTACTATTCATAGACCCACAATCAAATTAATCTGAAGTTTTAATATATTTTATTAATTATTTTAAATTCATATATGATACTTATAATATAATTTTATTAATTTATGCATTTATTATAAATTTGTTATAACTAAAAGAATATAAAATTCCAAAGAAGAGAAAATCTAATTAGAAATCAAATTTCACAATTTCTTTGTAAAATGATGATATGAGAAGTTAAAAGAATAAGAGAATGAGTAAACACGATAAAGAAAGAAGAGGTGAAGAACACAATTCTTTTTCATCCATCAAATGTGTCCCAAAAGTTTATGGGAGAAACCTAAAAATAGCCTAACTGTTTGGAATTTGGATAGTTGTTTATGTTACAACCAAAGAATAAAAGTATAGCTTTTCTAATTACTTTTGAGTGTAAAATACTCGTGTACCCTTAATTGTATTTCAACATTGCTTTTGTAAATTTCAAGACTGACCCTGTACTACAAGGTTGTATTTACTTATAAAGATAAAGATGGATAATATAATGTGTTATAAATTTACAATCAATAGTGGACTCCATAATTTTTATATCATGTTTACTTTTAATTGATAATAAATTTATATAATTGTTTATACTGCACATGTACATTGTTTACTTTGAAGGAAATAAATAGATAAAATATGAAATATCTAAATTGCCCTGAATTTTTTTATTAGTAAATGATATGTGTGGGTAGATAAGCCTGTTTATTAAAATGGTAAAAGGTAGCATAGATTTATCATATCATTCTCTTAGGTATAATACCGTTGATGAAAATTACAACATCTCAACTACCACCCGGAGCGGAGATTCAAACCCAAATCTCTTCAACATATATAGTTTTGTTCTCTTGTTACAAATAGATGAAGAACTTCACACTTACAAGCTCTCTGCATTCAATGCTCAATAATTTCTCGAGCGCTCTAAGTCCGAATACTTTAATCTCACTCACTCGTAGATATTTCGTTCCTTGATGTCTAGAACAATTCGTCCTTAGAGACTTCCAATTCTAAGTTCTTTTTTTCAGAGATCCAATCTCTTCATCTAGTACTAGACTTTGTTTATCCGTTTTCATATCATAAGTCTTACATTCAAAACGTGTAAAACTACCCCATAAATATATTCTCGCACGTTTATTTGTTTTTCTATTTCATTAACCAATGAACAACTTAATATTCAAGTTCAAACTACCTTAAAAATAATATCTCACTTTAGTCTACTTTTCTATTACACGTACATAAGTTTCTTGACCTTCAAAATTCGAATGAACATGATTATTGAGAAATGCTACTGTCATTAACTTATTTTTCCATTATCATGATCAATAAGCAGCACTATATTCAAAACATGTAAAATTAAATGAGAAATGTTGTCTCTTATTAACTTTTTTCCGCATATAATTTAATGTTAACAATTTTTTATGAGTTTTTTTGAATATTATCATTGTAAAATAAATAATTATATTACTTTTTTTTACGTATCTATCTATCTATTATATAAAAACAAGGGGCAAAAAATATTCTACCATTGTAGGCATAAGGAATACAAATTTTACTCAAAACTTAACAAAACACAAATTATACCCAATTTTGATGTAAACTTCCAAAAATACCCCTGAATTCAAAAAGCCCCCAAAAACTAATTTTCACCCCCCATTTTCAAATCCTCCCATTTTCAGAAAATCATCCTCTCTCTGCAAAAAGTGGCTGATTAACAGCGCACGTCGCCCCCCTTCCCCCGTTTCTCGCAACCCCCGACATGGCGATGCGACGTTCGAAGCGGCTCCGACAAGAACTTGAAGCAGAAACGTCAGACCCGCTGGAGCTCGCCATCGCCTTAGGGTTTTGTTGCTGTTTTGGCCTTTTTCCGGCCAAATCCGAATGTTTGGGATGCAATTGACCAATGGGCTTTGTTCTCCTCGAAAAGACGAAGACATGAAGGGGTGATTCGTTCATTTTGGTGGAGAAACGAGGAAGAAACACGCCGGAGAAGATGAAGCAGGCCGGAAATCGCGAGTTGTACGGCGGTAGAGGTAAGAAATTGACGATTTCTTACATGGTAGAGGTAAGAAATGGTCAAATTCTTATGATAAGAGTCATTTTTTAGGTTTTCGGATTTAGGCATTTTTTTTTCGCATTTTTATGGAATCTGATGCTAGGGGAGAGGGAGAGAGAGACGCAAATTCGAAGGATTATATGTTGAGATTTGAAGGATTATATGTTAGGGCTTTAGGGAGGCTACTGCTTTATAAAAATGTAAACTTCTTCACTCATCTGTTAGATGGTCGGATTTGCATCGAAGGGGACTCTGTTTTGTATGTTTTGGTTGATTAATATGCTAGGGCTTGGGTTCATCGAAGGGGACGATTGAATTCTTTAATACAGTAAGAATTGTTATTTGGTGGGTAAGAATGCATGTGGTTTTCGCATGTAGTAAGAATTGACTATTTTTGTTTGTAATTCTTGACGTGTGTAAGAAATGAAAATGATAAGACTATTCAAGTAAGATTTTGCATGACAAATAAAAATTGTATGTTTGTGAGTAAGACAGCATGTTATTTTCGCATTCGGTAAGAATTGAATATTTTTGTTTGTAAATTTTGACATGTGTAAGAAATGAAAAGGATAAGAAATGAATGTTGCTATAGACTGTAAGAATTGTTTTTTTTATGACTGTAAGAATTGTTTTTTTGCCAATCAATAAAGCATGTTAATTCGCATGTGGTAGGGATTGAGTATTTTTTATGGTAATGTTGATATGTGTAGAGAAAATGAATGTTGCTATTGACTATTCAAATTAGATTTTTAATGACAGTAGGAAATCAAAAAGTAAGGTTGTTGCGAAGTAAGAATTGTTGTTTAGAAGTAAGAATCACGATTTTTGTGGAGACATCTTGTTCAATTCTTACTTTATGTATGTGTATTCTTACTGGACTGGAGAATTCTTACTCGACATGTGAAATCTTACTTGGTTTCTTACGATATGTATGTGTATTCTTACTGATTTGAGGAATTCTTACTCGATATGTGAATTCTTACATTTTAGATTATAATTCTTACATGGAGCAAAAGACTTCACGGAAATTCTTACTATAAGAAACTTATTTCTTACTATATGCATTTATGAATTCTAACCTAAAATTCTTAATGTATTGAGTTCTTACCATTTGGATTTTGGAATTCTTGTTACTGAAATTGATAAATTCTTACTGTGAACATTCTTCTTTTGACTTGAACACATCGCTTTGTGTGCATGCTTAAGCCAACCGCTGAAGAGGTCAACATGCCGTTCTGGATATCACTGCAATCTAAGCCATCTGAAGACTCGTTTTCCTTCACCTACGACCACGCCCACAGCAAGAAGAAGCAAGAAAAAGATGACAATGATGAAGAAGAAATAGGTGAGGATGCTGGTTGTTGATGCTGCTGCAGAGAAAGTGCTTGGGAAACTGAAGAGCATCCTGGACGAGTATCATGATTAGTTGGATGAGTATCACGAGAAGCTGGTGGACGATGTTGCTGAAAGAGTCACAACGAAGCTGCTTGACAGAGCACCGCAGCAGGACGACGTGGAGCGTGGTGATGTGCATCATGATGAAGGGGTGGTTCGCTCATTTTGGTTGAGAAACAAGAGAGAAACACGCCGGAGAAGATGAAGCAGGCCGGAAATCGCGAGTTGTACGATGGCTAGGGATAAATGATAGGTAAGAAATCAAATAATTATAAGTAAAAAAATGATGATTTCTTACCGGGGTAGAGGTAAGAAAATAAATAATTAGAGGTAAGAAATGGACGATGCTAGGGGAGAGAGAGAGAGAGAGAGAGAGAGAGGCAAATTGGAAGAATTATATGCTGGGATTTGAAGGAATATATATTCCTTCAAAAAGTTTGCAATAAAAATTGCCCACCTTCTTCGATATTGGATCAATTCTTACTTTTATAATTCTTATGTCTCATGCATTATTATCTATCTGATTGAATTCTTATCTATACTAATTAATGAATTCTTACCGTTGTCTCTTGAATTCTTACCTTTAAAATTGGATTCTTACTTTGTTATCCTTGAATTCTTACATGTCAAACAAAAATCTTTTCTGTCTCATGAATTTTTACCTATCTGATTGGAATCTCATCTATAAAAATGAATTCTTACCACGTTTTTCACATGTTCTTACCAATTGCACGCTAATTTTTCATTACCATTCTTATTGTATTTTTATTACCATTTCTTATATCTCATGAATTCTTAAAAAATGATACACAAAAAATGTGCGCACTATTTATTCGATATTAATTTAGATAGAAATGTATCAATTCTTGCATATATATCTCAAGAATTAGACCATTTCTTACATAATCATACAAAAATAATCTACATTAATGAATATACTCAAACTCCATTACAGAGAGTAAATGAATTCTTACCGTTGTCTCTTGAATTCTTACCTTTAAAATTGGATTCTTACTTTGTTATCCTTGAATTCTTACATGTCAAATAAAAATCTTTTCTGTCTCATGAATTTTTACCTATCTGATTGGATTCTTATCTATAAAAATGAATTCTTACCACATTTTTCGCTTGTTCTTACCAATTGCACGCTATTTTTTCATTACCATTCTTATTGTATTTTTATTACCATTTCTTATGTTTCATGAATTCTTAAAAAATGATACACACAAAATGTGCGCATTATTTCTTCGATATTAATTTAGATAGAAATGTATCAATTCTTGCATATATATCTCAAGAATTAGACCATTTTTTACATAATCATACAAAAATAATCTACATTAATGAATATACTCAAACTCCATTACAGAGAGTAATTCCAACTAAAATGTTTACATGATATGTAAATATTTCATACATATAGATCGCAAGAATTGGATCATTTTTACATAACCATACACAAAAAATTATAAATAAAAATATGCCCACCTTCTTCGATATTGGATCAATTCTTACTTTTATAATTCTTATGTCTCATGCATTATTATCTATCTGATTGAATTCTTATCTATACTAATTAGTGAATTCTTACCGTTGTCTCTTAAATTCTTACCTTTAAAATTAGATTCTTACTTTGTTATCCTTGAATTCTTACATGTCAAACAAAAATCTTTTATGTCTCATGAATTTTTACCTATCTGGTTGGAGTCTTATCTATAAAAATGAATTCCTACCACGTTTTTCGCATGTTCTTACCATAAAATTGTCATTTGTTGTTTATAATCATTAAGGGTTTGAAGAATTCCAGAAACAAGAACAATGGTACAGTTGTACAAATGATAATATTAAAAAAAAAAGAATTCATTCCGAAATAATGGAAGAGAAGCTATTTCAAAATTTTCAGATTTATGAGGAGAGAATGGAGATAGAGAATGATGTCACCCCAAATATATATATAATCCTTCAAAATCCCAGTATATAATCCTTCGAATTTGCATCTCTCTCTCTCTCTCTACATCAGATTCCAGAAAATACCAAAAAAAAAAAATGCTTAAATTCGAAAACCTAAAAAATGATTCGTATCATAAGAATTTGACCATTTCTTATCTCTACCCTGTAAGAAATCGTCAATTTCTTATCCCTAGTTATTTGATTTCTTATCTCTACCCCAGTAAGAAATCGTGAATTTCTTACCTCTAATTATTTGATTTCTTACCTATCATTTGATTCTGCCGCCGTACAAAATCGCGATTTCCGGCCTGCTTCATCTTCTCCGGCGTGTTTCTCCCTCGTTTCTCCACCAAAATGAGCGAACTACCCCTTCATCTCTTCGTCTTTTTGAGGAGATCAAAGCCCAATGGTCAATTGCATCCCAAACATTCGAATTTGGCCGAAAAACGACCAAAACAGCAACAAAACCCTAGATTCCAATAACCTCCAAAAACAGCGACGACGAGCTCCGGCGGAGACGACGTCGACCTCGGGCGGCTAAGGTCGGAGGCGGCGGAGGTCGGAGGCGTAGGTGGATGAGCTCCTCGTCTATGAATTTTTGAAGCACAGAAAGAGAGAGAGAGAGAGAGATGGGAAACCCTAACCACCTACCTTACAGACCAAAAGCGATGTCGCCGCCTGCAACCGCGACAAACCGCCTCCAGCAAAGCTTCCGACTGAATCAATAAATCTCGAAACCCTAAATCAAATCGCACAAATAAACCAGAGGAAATGCCATAGAGATGTTGACGTGAAGAGGGTTTCACAGTAGAGGGAAGCTCCAGCGACTGAGGAGGGTGGCAGCTGATGATGCAGGTGGAGGTGGATGAATTTTGAATCGAGAGAGAGACGAGAGAAAAGACAGAAGAGTGACGGGAGAGCACAGAAAATAAATCTGAGAAAAGAGAGAATAAACGTGAGGGAGAAGAGTGAGAAAACATAAATGGTGGGGTGTTTTGGTCCACACACCTCAAAGTTGGGTATAATTTGTTCTTTCTTAAGTTTTGGTTATAATTTGTATTCACTAAAGAGAGTTAGGGTATATGGAGGTATTTCCTCTAAAAACAAAGTGCGGAGGGTATTTTTGTAAATTCAAATTCAACTTTTTATACCAATTATTAAAAAGAAAATACCAATTCAATTTTTTATACCAATTATTAAAAAGAAAATCCCCTAAAAAATTTCGTACTATTTCTTGAAATAGCACTTCTTCCACGCAAACAAGCAGTTACTTTGTCTAATTGATTCTAAATTTAATTAAGTATTTTATAATTTAATTAAGTATTTTATAATTGTCTAAATGAGACGCACCTCATCAACATTAATCCTAAAACGTCATTTTTTGAACAGATGCAACTCTTCAAAAGGACACGTTTTTTCTCTATAAATATATGTGGCTTTGAAAGAATTGAAGCATTTTGGACAACCATTACTTCATTTCATTTAAATTTTTTGATTTATTGATAATATGTCTCCGCTCAAAATTCGTCAGCCAACACAACATGATGGGTCCAACCGAAGGAATATATGAGGATGACAACACTACGAAGACAATACAATAAACTAATGTATTTAGAGAGAATAATGTAGAATACCCAAAAAAAAAAACAAAAAAACAAAAAAAGAAGATAATCAGGTAAATTTTTCAGTTTGCTACCTATGTAAGAAGGAATTTTTCAATACGTTTGTTTTTATTTTTTTGTGTATTTAATAAATTTAATAAATAATAAATAAATGTGGCCGGCCTCAACACAATTGCCCTTCCATCTTTCACATTATTGCAATTGCAACAAGCATTATATTATTTTGGCCTCTTCCTTCTAATATACGCACATTAAGATCTTTATAATTCATCTTTAGATACTTATCAAACTACACCAAAAATGGGTTACGACCGAAGAAGAAGAAGAAGATTCCTTGATTTAATATTAAATAATTATGTTTTGAGAAACAGTTGTATATGCATAATTTTAATAGTTGTAACACAATATTCTCAACTTTCTAACGTTGAATTTCAATAAATTTTATTATATATTGTTCGTAAATATTGAACATAAAAATTTCAATTTTTGGGTTGATAACTTTGTAAAACTGTAATGATGATGATATTGTGGTTTAAAAAATTATGAGGGTGGACTGGTGGATTTGGTTTTTGGATTTCAGGAGTGCCAATTTGATGATATAATTCTGAATTTATCATACATTGAGAATCAATTTGTCTTACAAAACTAACAATAATTTAAGTTTTTGGAGATGAATTATTTTTAATAAAAACTAGCAATTATTTTCTTAAGATAATGATTATTTAATATTGATTTACAAAAAATCTTTAATATTTTATTTTCTTACATTTTCACGGCAAATATTTATATACTGTACTATAGTTCCGAATTTACACGAGATTACCACAATTTCCATCCCTCATATAAGTGATGATTATCGAATAAATTGCAGCTTCCTAAGAAAACATTCATTCATCTTACATTAGATATTAATTTAAAAATATATAACATATAATTTTTTTTTTATCATGAAATGGGAGTAAATAAAGAAGTAAGAATTAGTTTTTTTGATCGTGAATTTACACTAAATTAACACAACTTTCATCCCTGGCAATTGTATGTAGTTAGGATAAAATAGTAGTAAAAGACTTTGGTGATCGAGGAAACAAATTAAATAATGTAAGCTACAATTCTAACTAACCACGACTCAAAAATTAAAATATTTTGCCTTCTTGGTGGCCAAATAATGTGCAATTTCGTAAGAAAACATTACGCATATTCAATTTAAAAATATATAATATAAATATATATCATAAAAATGCAAGTAAATGAAAAAGGAACACATTAGTTATCATTCTATTACAACAACAACAAAATAAAAATAAAAATAGTACAGTATTAAAATTCGATGTTAGAAATTTCGAGAACTATGAGCATTATAATTTTGCATATAAATTTGTTTTTCGATCATAATAAATTTTGAATTAATTCTTAAATCGGTTATTTTTTTTTTCTTTTTCATAACAGGCTTACGATAACTTTTTTTTTATATTTCAATATGTGCCTGCAACAAGAAAAAATATAAAATATAAAAAAAAGACTTTCAATGAGTTTTAAACCATGCATCGCATGGGTTAACGTTTTAGGTTTATTTAAAAATTATAACATGAAGTGATTCTCATCAACGGGCAACTACACTATCATATAAATTTTATTTCATGGTCAATTTTTCGATATCTAAAAATGCGTGTGAAAAAACAAAATGTCCACATTTTTCGCGAACACGGACGGAGGAAGTGGTAAATAGATAGATCGATGGTATTACACTTCCTTATGCGTTGAAGAAAGTTAGTTTCCACAAAATTCGAAAATTGATAGGTTAATTGTAGTAAAAGATGGAGGCCCAAATCGTGAGGTGGCGCAAAGATGTGTACTTGCAGAGGGCCGTAAAAGCCCAGCAGCTATTGTCCGAACAAGAAAATTCGGACCATTGGCATTGGCCACATCCTTATCTTTAACCATGTCGGCGCACGATAGCGTAGCGCCCCTCTTTTCTGGTTCCTTCGGTTTGCCCTACTACGCGGCGATATATCTCTCGTATCCTCGCCCAAAGAATTTCCCCTAAATTTTCTATTGTGGAACCCTTTCTCTCTGCATCCAGGACGACGACGTCCCCCTTTCAGATTTGTCGATTGATTTCGGTTTCTCTCGCTCTGAATCGCTGCCGCCGGTTCCGATTTCACCTGTTTCCGAGGTAATTTTTAGTCAATTTGATCAAAGATTCGAGTTTTATGATGATTTTCGTTTTTCTGTTCGAATTATTTTATTTGATATGATTGAATCGTGTATAGTTCTCTCCTTTTTCGCGATTCCTGCTCAAGATCAAGAATTCGAGTGAATTTCAGCGTCAATTGGGAGGATTGCTGTACTTTTTATTTAGGTTTTGAAAATTTGAGATCCGATTTATCCGTATTTTTTCATCGATTTTATTTATGAATAGCAAAAATACGCTTTCCGATCGGTAGATTGATGTTTTCTGATTAAAAAAAAAAGATTGATGTTTTCTGGAAATTTTTGGTGTGTATGCATTTTATGATGCAAATTATGATCTGAAGATTATGTTTGATCGAATCTCTTATCCTTAAGTCTCTTCTAAGGATGCCCATTTAACTTCCGCTGGGCAAAATCTCAATTTTTCAGTTGCGGGATTTGAATGTGTGTGTGTGTGTTATGAGTGAATCCCTGCCTGTAAGTTAATTAGATTATGCATATAATTTTTTTGGATATGTTTGAAAATTTGAAATAAAGATACCAAATAATTTTCTTCAAGCAAGTCGTGGAACCTTGTGATTCTCAATATTATGCAATGGGAAAGACATTTTCTTGTACGGAATTTTGTTTGATATTATGATTCGAGTGGTAGGAGTTGGCTTTTCTGTTATCTCTGTTAATAGTTCTCTTTGGTGGATTTTAGGTCCATCTTGTTATTAGTCCGGTCCGATTCAATTAGAAATTTGAACAATGTTTATTTTTCCGTGATCAAGATTGGAGATTGAAGTTTTGTGAGGGCCAGAATCCATATTTTCTGCTGTCATCTGGCAATTCATTGGAGCCATGCGTGGGTATGAAAGAGATGTAAGCAACTAATCATCTGAACTTCTTTAGTAGAAAGCTCTTCGAGCCATTATTCTGAGATTTTTATTTTTTCTCAAAATGATAATGATAATGATAACTGCAGGAGTATGAAGATTGGGATGAGTATGAGGATGATGGAGAGGAGCGTGAAGAGAAGATGATGGTGATGATGGTTATGAAGAAGCTCATCAACCCACCCAAGAAGAGTTGGATTATCTGGCAATGAGGCAAAAATTAAAAGAGTCGATCAGAAAGCAGATGAAGAAGGATATGGGGACTGCAAACTCTGGTTCCCGTGACAAAGTGAATTCATCACGTAAAGACAAGTGAGTTTACCTTGAAAATTGTATCTCAACCTTTTGTTTTCTTTTTGGATGTTACTTTGAGTAAATTGCATTTTACATATCAAAACTGTTTATCTTGTGTTTAATTTGTTTATTCTACTTCTGAGGCACTCACCATCTCGTGTGTTTTGAGCCTTTGATCTTTGTTCTTTTTAGGGCTGAACATCACACTATGTCGAAACACAAGCTCTGTTGTTGAACTAACTAATGAATACATTGTTGGAAAATTACTTTCCACATATGCAAATTTAATGACAAGCATATGTATGTCTTAGCGAGCATTGTATTCAGATCAATTTGATGTTTATTTTAACACTAGCATGTACATTTGCAGCTATGGTTCTTTCTTTGGGCCTTCACAGCCAGTTATTGCTCAGAGGGTAATCCAAGAAAGCAAGTCCTTGTTGGAGAATCCAGATCTGGCCGCAAAGATTTATAAAACTAGCCACAAGGTACATGCAGAACATTTGTCCTTTTTATGTTGGCTGCTTGCTTTGATGTTGTCTTGTTTTCCTTTTTCTTACTTGTCAAACCTTAAGATGGGCTGAACAGTTGCATATTTAGAGCCTAACCGGCTGTAGTTATATATTTGGGATGGGCAAGAAAATCGTGGTTGGTTCTTGCTTTTGGCAAGCATCATTACTATTGCTTTGTGGTTCCATCTTCGAGGTGTTCTGCTTTAGTATGGTCTTAATGTGATCTATACAATAAAATATTACAGACAATGTATATTCACTTAGTAATATATTTGAAATTTTGGACTTTGCAGCAGGAGAAGAGAACTTCTGGTTCAGCTCCTATCAGTTCAAAACCTCGAGCCAACCATCCACCAAGTTTGAAAAGTGGGGTAAGTTATTGTGGATTGTCTCATCTTATTATTGTTATTTGATGGTGGCTCTTGTTAGCTGTTACTAAGTTGTTTATATGATGATGCAGTTGAAAAAAAAAGTGGAAATGCTCAAAAATACTAGAGACTATTCGTTTCTGTTATCTGAAGATGCTGAGGTTCCAGCCTCCTCAAAAGGTCCACCTTCAAGAAATGTATCGACACAAAAGTCTGGTGTGAGACTGCTCCTCTGTATTTTCTGGTTCGTTCACACAAATGCCTATTGCAATTATATTTTTATTAAGGGAACTTATACAGGTTTTTTCGTGGGCTTGAAGATGCTCGATCTGCTGAATCGATGCCAAGGAGCAGACCTGTGGTTAGTGGTCGTGGAAGAGAAGTCTCCAATGGACGCGATGATGACAGGAAGTCTATGGTTTCACGTAGCCATAATAAACCTAAAGTTGGGTTGGAAACTCATGCTAGCAAGTCATCAACAGAATCTAGGAAACATTCCAGTATTAATAATGGAAGTGGACCTGGTCGGCCTCTAGGACCCAAACCGGTTCCTGCTAAGAGTCCAGTGCCTGCTAAGAGTTCATTGCCTACTACGGGAAAGGTGAACCGACCTATTGCAAAAAGTAATATTTCTGGTGCATGTAAACCAACCCCTTCACCTCACCAACCTGTTGCACGTAAACCAGCTCCATTGAATCTGCAATCAGCAAATAGTAGACCAACTTCACATGGTCAACCTTCGGGTTTGAGAAGACCTGTACAAAAGAATTATCAAGAAACCAGCAAGCCTAGGCCTAATATTAAGCAGTCATTGCCTTCCTCAAAAGCTCAGGTATGAGCTACTTTGATGGTGAAAACTTAATTATTTGCATTTTTTGTCTTGGACTTTCGAAGTTTTCTCATGGTTGTTTGTGGTCTTGGCAATTGAAGAGATCACCTCCAAGACACCCGCCTCGTGCTACTTTGAGGGATGAACGTCCAAAGGCAAGACCTAAGAGGCAGCTACATGATGACGATGCTGAAGATGCTGATGCTATAAGTATGATCAGAAAAATGTTTCGGTAATTAAAGACTTTTTAACTGGCGAGTTGCTCTTAATGTTTACTTTCCCGAGGGAACCTATCTTTCTATTCAATTACTGAAAGCTAACAATTTTTCCTTTTTTGTAGTTATAATCCGAATAAATTTCAAGATGATGATGACGATATTGACATGGAAGCCAATTTTGATACTATTATGGCAGAGGAGAAACGAAGGTCAGTGAGATACACTGAGTATTTAATTTGTTAATATATTCCAGTTCGTCTACATGCATTTTCCTTTTTAATTTTTGCGATGGGTAGTACAGTATATTAGGGTTAACCATCTAGGGAATTCATGCACACACTTTGCAGTATCTAGAAAATAGAACGGCAGTCGTTACTTAATTCTTGTTAATTTGTTCTATCTGTTCTGCATTCATTCTTTCACAAGTCAATTTCCCTATGGATTTTAACTTTTTTTGTGTTTCACCCTACCAGCATTTTGAACATCCCAGTTGACAGTAATTTGTGGAAATTTTATGTTTTCTTCTTCTAAAATATTTGCCATTTTTGTTTATGCTAGTATTTTCCTGAGAACAACGAAAATAGTGGCATGTTCAGATTACAGTGAACTTTTGATTTGCATACCACTGATGTCGGTCTCTTCACATCTGTCTTTACTCTCTTAATGTTTGTGACATTAAGCTGTCTACTTTCTAAGAAGCAGCTTTGAGTTTAACTTTCAAGTCTGCTGACTTGTTAATTTTTACTATCCAGTGCTAGAATTGCCCGAAAAGAGGATGAAGAACAACAACGCCTGATTGAAGAGGAAGAAAGAAGGGAAAGGATGCGGCTGGCAAAGAAGCGGAAGATGGGCCACTAACGAGTAGAACCCTGCTACAGAACCTGAATGAAATCCAGGCAGTCGTAAATAGATAGATGACTCATTTGAACCAGAGTTTATTGTGGTTCAATTAATGTTTGCTCTGCTGCTCCATAGATAGTCGTCTCGCCGATCAATCTTTGGGGAGCTTGTCAACAGTTTAAGATAATTTCGATTTGGATTCTTTATTTTCTTACCTTTTTAATGGAGGCAGATTCATCAATTCTAGTGGTTGCAGCTTCTTCTGATTTATGAATAAGAATTTTAAGTGTTCAAATAAGCAAATTCATATCGTAAGTGTTCAAAGGACAAGCTTCATCTGTATTAGGCTTTGTTTTCTTCAGTTTCATATTTCATGCACTAGTTGAGAATTCATATCCTTCACCATTGTTCTCGTCGTAAAAGAAATGAGTGTTTTGTCTGAGTTGAGGATTGGTTGTTTCACTGATGAAGTTGTATGATTGTTCGCTTTGTCTGCTGCTACACTTTGTTGTAGAGTGCGAGTGCAAGCAAAATTTTATCGTAACAAATTTTCAATATTAATAGGGGGGAGATGGGGTAATCCAAAACCTAAAATAGGGAAAGGGAATGAACAAAAATTACAAATCAAACATCAACTAAGAGAATAATGACCCCTGATTTCCTTTTCCTTTTTTAATTACCCCAAACAAATGACTCCTCGTTCTTCTTTTTTTTTTTTTTTGGGGTGTTTTTATTCCGCCTTTTTGGTATATGTTTAGTGTTTTTTTTAAGGAGAGGCAAATTCGGTGTTTTTTCACTTTGGTGATTTTTTTGATTCCGTGTTTACTATTGGGAAAAGTAGCAAATAAGTCCTCAAGGTGTAAGTCCCTAATGCGTAAATCACCCCTGCGTATCGTTCGAGGCGTAACGTACTTTAAGTTGTGCAAATTGCCCCCTCTGTCTAACCAGCCTTCAAACGTCGTTTATCTTTTCTAATTTTTATTTTATTAAATACTTGGGTGGGACCATTTCAATATGGGTTTCTCATATCTTTGGTGGAGGTGATCGTGAGGGCGAACGCCACCGCCATTGGGTGGTGGGGTGGTGGTATGTGGTGAGAGTTTTGAGAATTTTGAGGAGGTAACTTACTGGTTGAACATTTAAATAAATCACATTAGAAATAGCATTCGGTTCAATACAAAAAACACAAAAAAAATTAGAAGAAATGTTTCGCTCCCGATTCAAAAGATTCAATTTTTCACATAATTGTGTATCTACAACAATATGAAACAAAGAAATGAAGAACATGGTTATTATGTATGTACTCCATCTGTCTCGCTCTAATTGTCCATGTTTCCTTATTGGGATGTCCTATATAATTTTCCACTAACCTAAAATTGTAAAAAAATTATCTCACAATTAATACCATTTTAAATCTTTTATCTCTACTTGTATTGGTCTATATGCCACCCCTGTGAACAATTCAGCCAGGACGGAGGGAGTACCTTTAAAAAAACAAATGATGTTAGAGGACTAATGAGACGGAGGA
Organism: Mentha longifolia; assembly: GCA_001642375.2. Taxonomy (NCBI): domain Eukaryota; kingdom Viridiplantae; phylum Streptophyta; class Magnoliopsida; order Lamiales; family Lamiaceae; genus Mentha; species Mentha longifolia. Next base: position 13,387,574 of record CM038116.1, on the reverse strand, counting down.
ATTGATTTGCACTACTTAAAATACATTGGGATAGGATACGCCCCGAACAATACACTGAGGTGGTATACGGGCTAACACTCTGAGAACTTATTTGCTATTTTCCCCTTTACTATTGACAAATAAATAAACGGATTAAAATTGAAAAGAAAAAAGATTACTAAAAATAGAAGAAGAAGTAAAACGGTCATTTGACTCCTCAAAACCACTGTCCGCTTCCCACCCTTTTACCCAAAGGGTCCCACATCCCAAGGCATCATCCCTCCCTCACCCCTCACTCACTCTTGACTTCATTTCGCCCCTCTTTCCTCTGTTCATTTCTCACCCCAGCGCAACAACGGAGGAAAGAAAAGAAAGAAAGAAAACCCCAAACAAAAAAAGAAATAACGAAACCCCACCTCCGAATATGGAGGGTAGAGGTACAGAGTTTCCCAGCAAGTATTCTTTGATTCTTTGCTCCTCTATCTTTTCCGCTACGCTTCCTTCATGAACCCTTCAGATCTCTCTTGTATACGCATGCATATGCAAATGCTGAGTGAGCAGTTGTTTGTCGGTGAGTGTGTGTGATTTTCGAAGGCAGTTAATTTCTCTTGTTTTTGGTGGGGTTGGGGTGACAATGGCTATGGAGGCGAGTGTTGCTGGGAATATTGAGGTTTCTCCATGGCTGAAATCGATGGCGGTGGCCCCAGAGTTCCACCCCACTTTGGCTGAGTTTCAAGATCCAATTGCGTATATTTTCAAGATTGAGAAAGAAGCTTCAAAGTATGGTATTTGCAAGATAGTGCCCCCTGTAGCTGCTGCTCCTAGGAAAACCGTTGTTTCCAATTTGAATAAATCCCTTTTAGCTCGGTCCGAATCGGGCCCCACCTTCACCACACGGCAGCAGCAGATCGGGTTCTGCCCGAGGAAGCACCGCCCCGTGCAGAAACCCGTGTGGCAGAGTGGGGAAAGGTACACTCTTGCTGAATTTGAAACCAAGGCTAGGAATTTTGAGAAGAATTATCTCAAGAAGTATGCTAAGAAGGCTTTGAGCGCTTTGGAAATGGAGACCCTGTATTGGAACGCCATGGTTGATAAGCCCCTCTCGGTGGAGTATGCGAATGACATGCCGGGGTCGGCCTTTGTTACTTATAAGGGTGGTGGGAGGAAGAATGAGGGTACGATGACGGTTGGGGAAACTGAGTGGAATATGAGGAGATTGTCGAGGGAGAATTTGTCGTTGCTGAGATTCATGAAGGAGGAGATACCGGGCGTGACTTCGCCGATGGTCTATCTTGCTATGATGTTTAGCTGGTTTGCCTGGCATGTTGAGGATCATGACTTGCATAGCATGAACTATTTACATCTCGGCTCGGGGAAGACATGGTATGGTGTGCCCAAGGAGGCAGCTGTTGCATTTGAGGAAGTAATTAGGGAGCATGGATATGGTGGAGAGATCAATCCTCTAGGTAAGATGATTATGGTTGATGCTATACTATGGCCTCATTGATTTGGTATATGCATTTAATAGCGTCGGAGTACCGGTACCGCAACTATCATAATATGCTCTAACATGTATGAATGGTAGAGATAGTAACTACAGCAGTAGGTGCAGCAGCTGATCTGCTTGTTTTCTTCTTGGCTTTCATTGAAAACATCCTTTGGCATATTACATATCTAAGAATACTGTGTCCTGGCATTTGCCAATTAAATTAGCTTTTTCACTCAGTTGCTGCAGGATGTTACATGTTCAATTTCACTCATCTGGTAGGTTTTGTATTAAATTATGTGAGCGTAAGGCTGAATCAGCTTGGTTTGGAAGAACGTGAATAAATTGTTATTCAATTTCTGTCTCATTTGTTCTGTGATAATTTAAGTGGTTCTAAAGTAAATTACTAGGCTCCTACTTGTCATTTTCTCATGATCGGCCACGTTGAATTCAGTGTATTCTAAATTTAGAAATTGCAGTGCACACCTAAATTTTAGGACATGCAGAAGGATTTAGAAACTTTGAACTACTGGTCAGGTCATTCAGCCTTTAGAAAATAGTGATTTGTCTAATCTAAGTATTCAACGTCCCTCATTCCCTTATGAACGTAGGCCTTGACATGCTCACCAGGACAGATAATCCTTGAATTAGAATATTTTGGAGGGTAAATACAAGTTTAGCTTTTGTATCTATTTTGGCCGCTGTTGCCCATGCATATGGTGGCATAATATTTATGACATGATTGACATCAGATGCCTGGTAGGTCCATATAATATAGACTATATAGTATACTCGGACTTAGAGGGCTCTAATTGTATAGCTTTTGTTACGGTCTTTTCTTTATTATGATTGTTTTGTTAACCATAATGTCATCAATGAGAGTGCATGGCAACACTTACGCAACATAGCACTATATCAGCGTCTGATTTTGTAATTGAGCACAACCGAAATATATAATTACTACTAGTATTTTTTTTTTTGAGGCAATCTGCATTTTGTTGGTATATATGGACTAATGCATACCCAGTTAAATTTTACTGGAACGAGAACTTGATACTGGCATATGATTATTGATGCTGTTGTACAAATATAAAATTCGGAATACTTAGTAGCCCTAAGTGTTCTCCCTTTTTATTTGAATTTCTGTCAGGAGCATTGAGCAATATCTCTTTTATAGTTGATTAGTCAGAACATCTGAACACGTTGTTCACACTATAGAAATTTCAGGTGAGATGTATGAAGCTGGTGGGAATTGTTGCCTTGATATTCCTTTAGCTGTATCACAGCTAAACAAGTTACTGAACAATGCTAAACTTTTGGGTTTTGTCTTTTACTTTAAATATGTTCTCTCTCAGTGCTCTAGGTTGAATCTGACCAAGGTCTGAAGGAAAGTAATTCGGAAAATACTACCTTCATGATCAATAAAGGAATAAATAGCAGCAGACTCATGATTCATATTGACAAGTGTTACAAATCTTTTGATGCTGTTTGCCCACTTTATTTTTATCAAAGGTCTATAATAAACTGGGGTCATGGTTAACTAAAATCTATAAAACTAAACTCACATTGTTTTGTGTTTGAAGTGCTGTTTCAAATCTCCCTATGAATTTTACCAGTGTATTTTCTTTCAGTTACTTTTGCTACTCTTGGTGAGAAGACTACAGTCATGTCCCCTGAAGTGCTTCTTAATGCTGGTGTTCCCTGCTGCAGGTAACTATAATGTGCTTCAGTATTCGTGTCTATCGTTTGTTGTTAATGAGCAGTGAATAGGCAATGGTATGTCTTCTCTTTAATCTTTGTATGTACTTTACTGTTGAGGGAGTGTGATCCATGTTCATATATGAGCATGAGGATTGAATTTTGTTAAGTTAACCCCTGGCAACAAGCCCCTTGATGTTTTTTTCTAGGTTAGATTATATGTTGTTTGTACTTTGTAGAATGGATGGGACACGTGAGGTGACAAAATGTCATAAGTACTTTTGGGAACTTAACATCATTTTTTTCTAAATAGGTAACACATTTAAATGTGTTATCCAGGTTTTCCTGTTTATTTGTGAGAAGAGTCGAGGGTATCCCACCAAGAAAATTCATCTAGGAACTTGTAGAAAAATTTATAAAAGGGAAAAAAAATAGGCAATTGCTCAAAGGAAGCTCACTAGTTCACTGATTTTCTGCTCACCTAAGTTACCTAACTAATTACTTGATAGTTGATATACAACCTAATACCTCTGGCTTAGGGACAGTCCATTACTTGACTAGCCCAAAAGTACTCAGATAACACTAAAGTAAACATAAATTAGTCAGTGAAAAAGAAAAAGAAAAAAAAAACAGAATTGATAGCATGGCTAGTTCCTATCGATTTGTGAGCATGATATCTTAGTTCTTCTGTCTTTGGTTGCATTTGAATCATACTTATACATGCCTTGTGGACTTAGGCTGGTACAAAATGCTGGAGAGTTTGTTGTCACTTTCCCAAGGGCTTATCACTCAGGATTCAGTCATGGTAAGGCATTCATAACAGTTTGTCGTGTTCCGGTATTTATGCATCATGTTGCTGTACATGAACAGTTTATCTGATATTGAAATCTGTGATGATAAGAACATGCTTAATTTGTTTATTTATCTTTTTAATTCTAGGATTCAATTGTGGGGAAGCTGCTAATATTGCTACTCCTGAATGGGTGAGGGTTGCAAAAGAAGCTGCAATTCGTAGGGCAGCTATCAATTGTCCTCCAATGGTTTCCCATTTTCAGTTACTCTACGATCTAGCACTTTCGTTATGCTCGAGGTTTTTTCTCTTTCAAAATGGATGCTTTTTTGCTTCAGTTTAGCATTATCATCCTTATTGTTTATAATTTACAATCTTGTTAGTTCATTTCTGTTCTGTATAAATTATAGTTTGTGTTTTTATTCTGGGAGTGTGTTAAGAATAATCCAGACTTCTTGTATCGATATGCTAGATACTGATACATATTTTGTTCGACGACAATAAGCTACTGCATCACTTCTAGTTATTCTAAAAGGTCCATCTTTCCTATGGTCAACTGGGCTTTAGTTTCACGAGTTTTGTGTAGGTCTTTTACATCCCCAGTTGGCTCATCTTCATATTTACTTACAATCTTATCATTCCGAGTGAAATTTGATCCATCCACGATTGTCTATTGATGAAGTAGATGATCTTATATTGTTCTGGGGATCCTGGCAATAAGGATTTCCTTCATTCAGCTTTTAAGTGTGATATATCCTAGAAGGTAGTTCTCATGTGTGCAAGAATCATCACATTAAGATAGGGTTATCTTCTGGAACTTGAAAAAGTGGATCTTTCCCTAGCTGCATCCTTCAATTTGGAAAAACCTTGTAATTGTCAAATTAGTAAGTCTGGTCAAATATCTTAATGCTAAATGATATGCAAAATCAAGTAATTTTGCTGGCTCCTTTTAAGAAGATAAAATATTCATAATAAATTCACTCTAATGCAAGCAGAAGAAGCTAAGCACATTGGGATTTAACTACCTGAATGATGCCAACTACCAGGCAGCATTAGGTCACTCGCCATTATGGACCACATAATGTTTCTCTTGAATCAATATAGAAGATTTTTCATTATACTTGCTAAAACAGCAAGTTGAATGTATTGAGGTACAGCCTTATATGCATTTTCTGTGACGTTTTGAGATCCTTTAGTCTTAAGGAAGATGGTTTGAAATCATTTTGTCATCCAATTACCACAGTATTGATTGCAATTGCCCCTGCTGCTCTACTTTTGTGTGAGTTTGATTGACTCATGTTCCATCTCGGAGGAGTCTCCCTCACATGATCCTACGTATTACATCATGTATTTAAATAAAGTTCCATAAAGTTGTACAAAGTATGAATTTAATTATTTCTTTATTTTGGGCATATGTTAAACAGAGTGCCGAAGAGCATTGCAATGGAACCTAGGAGTTCCCGGTTAAAGGATAGGAAGAAAGGTGAAGGGGAAATGTTGATCAAAGAACAGTTTTTTCAGGACATGATGCAGAACAATGGTATGCTCAATGTTCTTGGGAAAGGATCATCTATTGTGCTTCTTCCCCAAAATGCTCTGAGTCACTCATTTTGTTCCGATACGATGGTTGGATTTCAGTCAACTACCAAATCGAAGTTGTTCCCCAGTTTATGCAGTCCTGATCTTGAATTGAGGAGTACAGGCTCCAATGCTTATGATGAGTCTGCACTGGACATGAAACAAAGCACGAAACAAGCAAAGGGATCTATAGTGAATAGAAGAACATTTTCTTCTTTGTTTGGTATTGACATTTCTTCTCCGACTCATGCAGAGCAAACATGCTCTGAATCAAAGAAAACTTCTCAATGTCAGCAGGGACTTTTTTCATGTGTCACTTGTGGGATTTTATGTTTTGCATGTGTTGCCATTGTTCAGCCCACAGAAGCAACTGCACAGTACCTAATGTCAGCTGATTGCAGCATACTCAATAATTTGGGAGAAAGTGATAATGACCCCAATAACATTAGAGATGCAACGGGTTCTGACACAAATCTTTCTTTAGGTATGTATAATATGAAAATTCTTAAAGAACCTTCTATATTGTATGCATTATTCACTTGCAGATATCAGCTGAATTCTTGTTTGCTTATCTCATGCTTAGTACTAGAGTATCGTCATTTTCTGTACTTGCAGACGAGATTTCTTTGCTTGTTTACACAGAAATATTAGAGCATATTTATTTCATCCAAGGATGCATATATGTGCTTCTGTCATCAGGGCTAAGTCTTATATAAGAATATTGAATGGTTAATGTGTTCTGATAACCTCAACTTGTTAGTATTATTTAATACTCCAAAAATTATGGTGCGACTTGCCATGCTTTAGATAGATTTGAAGGCTTTCTCTGTTATGCTCTATATTTGATTCGGAGAAAAGTAATGAGAATGAAAAGGTAGGAAGACTAAGTAATTTGTTACATTCGGGATTCTAATGTTTCTTTGACTATTTACAAAAGCAATGATGTGACTAATTGTTGCTTGTAATGTATGTGTTAATTTGCAGCATTGATGCATATGAAGACCCAGACGGGACTTTCTGCTGATCAACTTCGATATGTAGATAAGGGGAATGGGGGTTTTGCTTCTAATTGTAATGCTCATAAAGAGCCTTCAGCACTTGGCCTATTAGCTTTAACATATGGTGACGACTCTGACGAGGAAGATTGTGAGGCTAAACAGCCTGATGAAGCCTACATAACTAGTAAATCTGTAGAGTCTATAAATGGAGATGCTAGTGAGAACACTGAATCGAAGATCAACTGCAGGAATGAACTTTCATTGCAGACTTCAGAATCTAGTGCGGAGTTTGGCCTGGCCTTAGCAATAAGAAAGGATGGGGAAGCACAAAGTTTAGAATTTTCTGATGAATTCTATGCAAACAGTTCTACAACGATTGAGTCAAATTCTTTAACCCATAGGATTAGTAGATATCAGACAGAACCACAATTTGACATCCCTAATTCTTTATCTTGTAAAGCTGTAGGAACACCTAGAACTGCTTTAGCACCTCGAGAGCCGACAACTATCCCTTTCACTTCCAAACTTGATGAAGATTCTTCTCGTTTGCATGTCTTCTGTCTACAGCATGCTATACAAGTGGAAAAGCGGCTCAGTCAGGTTGGTGGAGTTGACGTGTTTCTTGTCTGTCATCCAGGTGAGTTTTTGTAATCGCACGTGAAGATAACTAAATATTTTCCTATGCTCTACTCGTACAAAAATTGTTCCCGATAGTCATGGTGGTGATATATTTTTTTCACATGTTCTTATGTTTCATAGATCTGGTGAGTAGAGTTGGCATATTTTGGTTTTGTCACCGAAGTACTTCTACTTTAAAATTTGGCGACCATAAGAGCTTCTGTTTGCTTGATGATGAAACAGTATAAAGGATAATTTGGCATCCTTTAAGATTTTCATAGTTTATTTTCACCGGTCTTTACGAGCATCCCATGATTTTTCAACGGTTTGTATTAAAGGTTAATGCCTGTTTATGGGGACAATATTTGCAGACTATCCAAAGTTGGAATCGCAAGCTAAGAAAGTTGCGGAAGAACTGGAAAGCAGTTATATCTGGACTGAAATGTCATTTCGGGAGGCAACTGATGAGGATGAAGACATTATACGACGAGCTCTAGAAAGTGAGAATGCAATACATGGCAATGGAGACTGGGCTGTGAAACTGGGCCTCAACCTATTCTATAGTGCCAATCTTAGCCGCTCTCCTCTCTACAGTAAACAAATGCATTACAATTCTGTTATATACAATGCTTTTGGACGCAATTCTTCTACTGATAGCTCGATGTCTGAGGGTGAGCTGGAAGGAAAGGGTTTAGGCAGGCAAAAGAAGGTAGTAGTTGCTGGAAAATGGTGTGGGAAAGTCTGGATGTCAAATCAGGCTCATCCATTGCTGGTCAATAAGGTTTCTCAAGAACAGGAGAAGGAGTCGGTCATTGCTTCCTGGACGAAACCTGATGTGAAATATGTCAGACGATCAGAACGGAGCCTAGCTGCTGGAACACTGTCGGCAGTTCGCAAAAGTAGTAGAAAGAAGATGAGTAATGCTGAAAGCTGCTCGGTCGTGAAAGAAAAATCTTTGGAGGCTGAAAAATTGGATATGATTCTAGGTCTTTCTCTCAGTGATTGCCACAAGCAAATTAAGAGAAAACAGCGATCCAGGATGGTGAAAGAAGAGGATCCCAAGTCGGAAAATCTAGATGAATCACCTGAAGAATCTCAACTGAGCGACTCTTGCAAGAAAATCAAAAGTAGGCATGGAGGAACGAAACGATTGAAGAAAGAGAATCTAGAAGCCGATAATGACTCTTTAGAAGAATATCCTCTGAGTAAATCTTGGAAGCAGATAAAGAGCAAACTGAGAGCGAGGCAAAAGGAGGAGACTCATGATGCTGTGAAAAATCAAAAGAAAAGCGAGAAACAAGAGTTGAACCCACACAATGAAGACGATTCGGAAGGTGGGCCTAGCACACGACTGAGGAAAAGAGCTAAAAAGCCTTCCAAAGATTCAGGAGCCAGATTAACTAAACCAAAACCAGTGGTAAAGAAGCAACAAAGAGATACGACAACAATGAAAAATCCAGTACGCAAGGTCCAGGCCAGCACTTCTAACAAAGGAAAAACGAGAGTTGAGGAAGCAGAGTATGCATGCGATATTGAGGGATGCACAATGAGTTTTTGCTCGAAACATGAGCTTTCTTTGCATAAAAAGAACATATGCCCTGTGAAGGGATGTGTGAAGAAATTCTTCTCTCACAAATATCTCGTGCAGCATAGACGTGTTCACATGGATGATCGTCCTCTGAAATGTCCATGGAAGGGGTGCAAGATGTCATTCAAGTGGGCATGGGCTAGAACTGAACACATCCGAGTTCATACAGGGGCTCGTCCTTATGTGTGCACCGAGGTTGGGTGTGGACAGACATTTCGCTTCGTCTCTGATTTTAGTCGTCACAAGCGCAAGACGGGCCATGCTCCCAAGAAAGCCAGAGGGTGATTCTCATTGTAGAAAGGATGCACTTAACATGGCGCATCAGCTTGTTTGATTAACTGAGAACAAGATGGTAGGTGTAGACTTGTAACTCTTATTTTCTCATTTTTATTTCATTGGGGGTTCGGATGATTTTTGTCAGGTTTCCTCATTGGGCTGTTTATCAATTTATTTAGGCCATTTCTTCAATGTCGACAAGGTAATTTTATTCTCTGCAAAAGCAGAAATTCTAACATTGTATCTGCAGTTGCCCAAGTATTTCCTAGAAATTCTAAAATGTTTGGTATATTATCTTAAAAGGTAAGATAACTGAATATTTGTGTTTAGCAGGTTTGATACTAGGGATGCAAACAAATCGAACTTTTTTGGTTCGGTTCGTGATTCGTATTCGAATTGTGGTATTCATATTCGAAATTTTTAGATTCGAATTTGACTACGAATATTTTTTTTGATTCGACCAGTTATCAAATACAAATCTTCGAGTATTCGATTTGATTCGATTCGTATATATTTTATTTAATATATATAATTTAACTATAATTATTAAATATGACCAATCCAAATCAATTCATGAATGATTTTTTTTATTAATGAAAAAAAAAACCGTAGGCTTCCATAGCGCATATAATTACTTTCAAAAAAGAAAAGAAAAGAGAATAAGGCCGTAAAAATTTAGAACACTCTTGCTACTCAATGCTCAGTACTTATCAAGCTATATTTTTTTAAATCAATATGTATTACTTATGTTTGTTGTGAATTTTTTAAATTAGTTTTAATAATTTAGTGATTTCAGTCTTCGATAAAAATAAGAAAATATTTTAATATTTTCTTTAAGTTTTTTCATTATTCGAGTATTCGAATCGATTTCGGTAATATTCGCATAATATTCATAAAATATTCGGATTTTCATATTCACATCATATTCGATTGGAATCGAATCGCAAATTGTTAAGAATACACAAACTGGAGTTTCGATGATTGCCCTTTGACCCTAGATTGAAATAGACAATGACAAAATACCCTTGTAAATTATTAGTTCTGAGATCCCTAGTCATAGTTGACATGCAATTACCTTTGGGGGGGGGGGGGGGGGTGGGGGGGGGGGGAACAGGAAATCACTATTTATCCTTATATTACACTAAAAACTATCAAATTTCTTACAGTACAGTTCTATACATAATATCGACTGGTTGTACCATTATTGTTGTCCAATTTTATTATTTTATACTCCCCGTTTTTTCTGAAGTGGCCTACTTATATTCAATATGTGAAGTATAAAATATACAAGTAGGCCACTTCAAAAAAAAAAAAAAACAGAGGGAGTACTTCACATATATTCAACAAATGAGACAACAATAATGAGACGGAGGGAGTGCATCAATTGAGGAAATTCATGTCTATTTTTCTTTTATTTCCGGTAATAATTGAAAGTAGTTTCAAAGCAAGTGAAGGTAATTGCTGAAAATGTTGATCCAATACGATAACTATAAATCCCTATAGAATAAAATTATAATACGATCCAAATGATTTCCATATTACGAAAGAATGAAGCCTTTCTAATCCACCTAAAAATAAATAATGAAGCTTTCGCCATGTCAGAAGGCCATTTGCAGTCAAGAAGTGAAGTCATGACATCAAAACTCGAACAATAGGAACTTCATCAAAACTAAGAATATTTGTGCTTTATAAAGACTGGAAAACATCCATGGCAAAGCTTTCACCAACCAATTCTTAATGGAAACAAAACTTAACTTGAATCTGGTAGGAGCTTTATCACCTATTTGATGCTTCTCAGATTTATTCTATCAATTGCTGCAAATAGCAATGATACCATAGCAATCAAAGTGGTGTTACTATCGTCTTCAGGCAACAAGGTGCGGATCCGAATGCAAAACACCACTTGCTGAGGTTTGAGGGAGCAGATGTCAATGCGGAACGACAATCAAAGAGAGGACCTGCATAAGACGTGAGCGCTATCTTCGGCCCTTTCTTGGCTTGAGTCTCTTAATAGCCATGAAAGTTACAGCAGCTGAAAGAGAGTACCTGTACAAGACATCCATATTAGCAGTCATTTCATAAATCCAAGGATTTCGCAAAGAAAAATTGAGTAGCAAATGCACTTATCCCAAAAACATTGGGATCACAGTCCAACTGCATCATTATTTACATGCTTAACAGAATCAACCAGCACTCCTACAAACATTAGTAACCAAGAGCATCTTGTAAGTTAGGACTATCGAGTATCATCCGATGATCGATAGTGAGAAAAAGGTCATCTACTTCCATAGGATTCATGGAACAAAGATTTACAGCATAAAGGACATCACCGGGTTCCACAAAAACTACAAACATTGAAATTATTGCTCAGTCCAATGCAAAGGAAATTAACATGAGATCGTTCGCAAAAAACTTCAGCCAATTGAAGTTATTAATGATAGCATGGAAATGGCCATGACAGCTCTAAAAACACATTAATTTTGGGTATCATGGTCAATGAGACCTCACTGCCTATTTAATGAACAATGTAGCTCCGTTCAACAACCGAAGTAGCTGGTGACTTCACTGCTATTTTTGGACTATTCAGAATAAAATATCTGTGACTTGATTCCATTTGCTGGAAATCAACTATACTTGAGCATTTAGCTTTGCTAAGTTCTACTCTATGCACTAAAACTGTGGTGAAAATGATATCAAGCCGAACTGCTTAGCTTTGCTAGGTTTCAGTCTATGAAATAAAACTGTGGTGAAAACAGCAAAAAGTCGAACAGCATCCCTCATAATGTTCATTTTTGAACTTTTGAGAAGGTAATAATTTATACAAACAATTTCTGACTCAAAAAAAAAGATATACCATTTCACATCTTTAGTAATATTTACTCGCAAGTATAATAGCTGCTGCTGTTTCATTTTGATAACATATGTGCATATTATAGTCACTTTATATGCATGTATGTCCTCATTTAGAGAATACTCCCCCCAGTCCATAACTATGGCCCCTCCTTACTTTCACAAAGATTAAGAAATTTTAATTAACGTATTCAGAAAATTTTAATTACACAAGATTTGCCTGCCATACCCTAATTTATCCATTCAAAATAAAAGGATCATAAATTCCAAAATATATCAAATAGGGAAAGAGAAATCAAATGGACAATACTTCTAGAACACCAATAAAAGTAAAGAGTACAACTTTGGTACAGAGGGAGAACTAATATACATGGAGTAATTTTTTTTTACTGGAGATTTTTATTTTTAAATATGCTATATATGACTACAAATATTACAAAATCCATATAATGCACTTACATTACATGTGGTATATTTCTAAAGTTATATATTGTGCAATATATGAAAAAATTGCCAATTTACAAATACGCTCGCATACAAATGGAATAATGTACATTGATGTGCTCGCGAATTAAATATGTTTATACGGGAAATTAAGTAGGCACAACACATCATTAAATCTAGGACACTCATATGATTTTTATACACAATACTCGTACATAGCAATTAAAATATATTATCTAGAATAATATCCTCTTATACTACACAAATAAGAGTACTTGTATACAAAATAAAAGCACTTTTACTCCCTCGATTAACAAAAACTAAGACTTTAACTTCTACTACTTTGCAACAACAGTGTGTAACTCTTTTTTCTAAAATAAAGCAATCCTTCAAAGCAATAAAGTTTGAAAACATTCCCTCAAATTGTATACTAATAATATCACAAAGGCTAGCTTAAAAGGTCTGAACAAATAGATATCATTAGACACATAATAAGCTAAGAACTATGTTTGGCAAATATTAGTAGGGTTAGAAGCTCACTATGTATGAGACAAGTGAGCAAAATACCAAAAGGAAGTTCAACCAAAGCAAACGAAAGGCATACATCATGATGCAGAAAGAAAACATTGATTCGCATGCATCAATAGAAAAGGGATGATAAATACCATGTGAATGTGTAGTTCAGATGGTCCTGCGGCATCCTAGAGGTTCGGATTAGCATATTATGATCCTTCTGTATCGGATATGGACTTCTCGGATTAATTTGTTCATTGATCTCTTCAATATAGAGTGTTCCCTCCGGAAGTCCACAAGCACGTGCCACCGCTGGTACATCCACATAGAACCACTGGGAGGCATTAGGATCATTTGAGGGAACAAAATTACTAGGCTTTTCACTGTCACGTATAACACCAATGACTTCAACAGGGATGACAGATGGAATGTCCTCCTATCAGATTGGATATACTTAATGTGAATAAACTGACATCATCCAATTATAAAAGGCAAACGAGTGTAGTTACAACCTTAAGATCTTCATGCTTAAAAGACCCTGGCCACCACCAGGACGTTTTAGCACTCTCTTTAGTTAAGGTGGTCATCTTACTCATCAAAGGTTCGTCTTGTGAAGAATCTAAAGCCTTGTCTCTCCAACTCCGTGGAACCCATCCTCTATTCACCAGTATAGGTGACTGTACACTGCAAAAATTGTTTTACTAGGTGCTAAAGAAGCAGAGCATAATGTAGAGTGAACACATCAAAGAACAACTAACGGACATCATAACAATGATTGCATAGGCAATGCTTGTGATTATTAAGGGAGAACATATACACGATAATACACAATTTTAGCCACATAAATTCACTTTGTGACATATTTAGCCCAAACTTAACCTAATACAAAATTCAGGCCTCTTGAATTCATAATTGTGAAAATTATAGCCTAATGATTTTGACGCCAGAGGGTCTAGTTGGCAAGCAGAAATGACACCCCGCAATGTAGACAAAATGAAGTCGTTTCGCATTTGAGGTAGACTAAATTACCATAAAAAAATTCAAAAAAGAAAACTCTAAACCTCGATGTACTATAGATGTTATTGGTGTTGTAGTTAGTGAGAGTATAACAAGGCATACAGTTTCTTTAATAATATAATGACTCGCGGGAACCTGGAAAAAACAGAAGTTCATAAATGCAAGCAATATGCAGATTTCCTTTAGGAAGAATAAAAATATGTTTGGATGATAAAATCAAACAAACAGCAAAAATGTGGGACCTAAATATCTTTTTCCATCACTAATGTTGAGACTTGAGAACAAGAAAAAATGAAGACCAAGGTAGACGAACAAAAGGACTAGGTCATTCCTATGAAAACATACAGCTATATAAGATGAAAGGAGATCATATCTCTTCTTGAACCATGGATACATTATACAACTAAGGACCATAATTATTTGACATTTAGATGATAAAACTAATTCACAATGACTTGAAATACTCAAGTTCATACCTGTATATATGTTATCTTCTATTTCAGAAGTTGTTAAAATCTGACAACGAAACTATAAGGCTGGGGTTTGAGTCACCTTAGAGGGGTGTGTGTGTTCAACTCAAAAAATAAGTTGTCAAAATTTCAGCAAAGGACAGTATTCGCGAACAATATGCAAGACCCCTTTCTGTGTATCAAAAACTTAAATAAAAACTGAAAGAAATCCTACCTTTCAGGATCACCAGGGACTGGAATAAGAGGAGTTATTACATAGTATCCATTTTCAGTTACACCAGAAATACTCCTAGAACGTGGGCCTACGTAGATAGATTTCCTCTCATCAAAAACCCCTTTGCACTGCACCTTCCTAAACTCCAGCAAATCCATGCTCCAAGTAGAAGCCAAAATTTCGTTGCTCTTAAGAGGTTCATTTTCAAGTCTACTCTGCCTATATTCCAGCAATTTTATCTGAAGTAGGAAGCCAAAATTACGACATGAATAAGGAATTTAAGAAGACCTATAGCAGATTTCATAATTATAAGATAAGCTAATTGGAACACCAGGCAAATCAAGATCCATGATCACTGAAATTCATTACCACCATTACAGCCAAACATTTTCTTATCACTTCATTGCAACTAAACATTGGCATCATACAGTAAAGTTATGACTATTTTGAATAAGACATCAGCCATATTAGTTAAAGACGAAGTGTTAAATTTTTTTATTAGACTTCAGCATACTGCTTGTAAAGTTCCTGCATGATGTCCTCCACCCACAAACAAGGTCATTCAAAAGTAATTGAGTGATTATCCAGCACAAATAGATGCTGAAATTGGGAATGAAATCACATTTAAACAAAGAAACTAACTTTGTCCTGTCTTCTGAAGATTTGCCAAGTGCCGAGGCCAAAGGTGATGGCTCCCGGTATAAAAAGCAACAGCTTTGACAATGTCGAGCTGCCCCTTTTCTCTGCGATACACCATTCACAAAGAAAAAAGCACCCCGTATAAGTAACTATCACATAATAGGCAGTCTAGCATAGTTGCAGAGGATAAAATATGTTGGTATAACCTTCCTCTGTTTGAGCAATAGTGGAGAAGGCTGCTGTAGAGGTCGAGTTTAGGGATGAATGCCGGACCCTTGTTGACGGGATCGCATGAGCCACGTGCTGCCGAAGTCTCCTACAGATTGAAGCTGCTGACATTTCGGAGATGGCGAGGCTAACATCAAGCACCTCGTGAACCGGCCGGGCCGCCTGGGTTTAAAGAACCTTCCAAGGGTTCCTAACAGCCAGGTTACACAATATATATCAATCAAGTCGGGCTGCTATTAAGCAAAGAAAACTTAAGCATATGTATGTATATCAGCGAGGAAAGAATCATCAAACCAGAGTGGAGGCCAGCCACAATATACAAACTAAACTGCTCTAATGAATATAAATTGCTATAAAATCACTGAATAATCAAGAAATTTCAGGACCTTTGAAGCATTACTATCGGATGTTACAAAAATATAAACGGAAAACGAATCTCTCTCTCTCTCTCGTAAACTGTTTAGCCGCTGACCTTGATGAAGAAGGGTTACACTTAATACTTGTTTTCTACTTTATTGTCAGGCTGGGAAGTGATTCGCCGCGAGATGAGACAGCCGCCGAAGGTAGGTATGCTGTGAGCCTGCAGCGTGCGACGGTGGAGGTAGCGGTGGCGGAACGGCGGAGGCGTTGGGGGTAATGGGCTCTAAAGACGTTTTCTTTGGGCTCGGGCTCACCTAATATAGTAGGCTTAATCGTAGATCTTCAATTACCCATACTGGGGGCTGGGCTGGGTTAGCTTGGCCCAATCGACAACTGTAACCCGATGGGTCGGTCTTTAGCTACAAAAATCTGAGGTTGTAGATAGTTTTGCGCCACTCGCTCCCATATTAACAGTAAAATCCCATTTGTCTACTCTTCTCTCCTCAAATATTTAGCCGAGGAAGATAACGCAATGCCTTCCACGCCATGCACAAACCTTTATACTAACAGCAGCATACTCTGCAGAAATAAGTCGATTCCTGTTGTGGGTTTATTAATTTGTCCATTTCAGGAACCGACGACGAGAACTCCTCGTTTTTTGTTTAAAGGTCAGTTCATGCCTAATTTCCTTAATCGCTCTATACTGCGGATGATGGTGCTTATGAATATCTAGTTGTATTATAGGAGTTTAAGTTCATTTCTTCATTTCATTGGTCCAAGTATTGATCGTTACGGCAGTTTCAACTTGTTATACCCGTTAGCTTTGAAGAGCTCGACATTCAATTTGTCTAAGAATATGAGTTAAATCGATAATACTGCGGTTTCTGGATAATTATGTTGAGTAAAGTAGCACCACATTAAGAAATCAAATACTGAAATTTTAGACTGCTAATTCTTGAAGATTGAGGCAAGTGAAACCTGGTTTGAATTGTGAGTTGAGGGTCCTTGTCTTTCATGTCTTTCAAGTGGATAGTTTAAGGGAATATGTTTTCTCTAAGGTATGTTCTCTTTGATGGAAAAAGAAACTAATGGATAAAAAAAGATGAAATTTTTTATCTAATGATATGGTCCTCACTTGTTTTATCCTCTTTAAGTTAAGGCGAAAAAATGCTTGACATTAGGGAAAATATTCTCACTTCAAATCAATATGAAAATATTATCATGAAGTGAAGTGAAAAGGTGAAGAACGGTTTGCCCAAGGAAAACTTTTCCATAAGGGAAGGGGAAAACTTGTAGCATGGAGGACCCGATTCATCCAAAGCCAATGCTGATAAATAAAGAGAGCTTCATCCACAAAATACCAAATGCTTGGAATCGATTGCATTTGAAGCTTTGTACAAAAAGAGATGGTACATGGTTGTTACGGTTTTGTGATAATACAAGACTGTTAGGGTTACTAGAGAAACTCGACTGATTTACGAATATCTTCTGTGGTTTTCGCTGCTTTTGAGACGAAAATGGGAAGAATGGAAAAACCAAAGCTTGATAGGATCTGTAAGAAGCTACCAGTGGAAAGTTGAATTAGCAGAAGATTTCTTTGAAAGGTTGGATAAGGGAAAAGATATATGAAAACAGAGCTCCTAGATGTACAATTTACCAATATTATTTATTTGGAATAGAGTTCGCAAGGAAAAGAAACTCTCAGGAAATCAAGTTGTGTGGGCTTTATAAACTAAACTTAAATATTGTTCTCCACACTTGGCATAAATTTTTATCTTTGCTTTAACAGTTCAATTGATTTGCTGTACCTGTTTCAACACTATCTTTACTGGATTGTTTAGTTTCACTTCAAATGTCTGTTGTATTTACAGAGAGGATCTGTTCTCAAGACTTCCCACAAGGACTTTCTCCTTGCCTAAAGAGATCTCCGTTTTCCTCATTGTCGAAGAAATTGATTTCTACTATCCCCAGATGTAGTGGCCCCTCGAACTTAAGTGGTGATAAGGATGAAACCTCAATCTCTAAGAAGGCATGTCTAGACACCGTGAATTGAAGTTATACTTTGCCGTCTTCTGCAAATTCAGTATTCTGTCCATAATTTTACTCAATCCCTATTTTTCAGCATAGAGCGTTGTATTTCCATGGAATATTCACTTTGTTTGTTGAAAATAGAGATTTAATGGAAATGATAACTTATCCTGTTAGGTTATATGATTCAAATTTTATCATAGATGGTGTGGTTTTAAAGTCATCTTTATGCTTTGTTCTGGGAAGTCTTATCTTAGATAAATCTTATTGTTTGTTCATTGTTCATAGTGCAGACGCCTTTCGGATATACAAGGAAGGATGTTATACTAATAGGAGTTGGGCTTACAGCTTTTGGCATCGGCTTGAAAAGTGGGTTGGAGGTATGATAGCGTATATTCATATATCGTATTGACATTCTATTCTCGATAAGATATCTTTCTACATACTCTACCTAATACTACTATACAACAAGTAATCTAAGTACCATTATTCAATAGAAAAGAAAATAATATATGAAAAAACCTCAAATTCTTCTACTCAATGTTACAACAATAGTCTAGCCCATAAATATGAGGTATCGGGAGATTAAGGATGTAGTGACTGGACTCCGTGATGAATTTTGTTAAAAGAACTTCCTAAAGCTTGAATATTGATATTATCATCTCTATTAGTTTTCCTAGCTGTCTCCAGTTTCTTTGTTCACAATGTAAATCCTATTTTCTCAAACTCATCGTGCATGTGACAGTGTGATGTCAAGTATCCTTCTCTATTCTTCTTATGTGGGCTGCAAGTAGTAGGTTGTACATAAAATTGATTATATAGATTTCATTGTTTCTCTTGAAATCTATGCAGTATGTTGGAGTTGATCCGTTGCAGGCAGGGAATGTCGTTCAGTTAGTTTTGGTTTTGGGTCTTACAATAGGGTGGATTTCGACTTATATCTTCAGAGTCTCAAACAAGGAAATGACATATGCACAACAACTACGTGATTATGAAGACAAAGTCATGGAGGTAAAGTCATCCATTCATGCCTTCGTTTGATGTTTGGTGTTCCAACACTTTTCATTTTCTACTTTTTGATCAAGAATCAATCAGATACCCCAATTTCATCCTCTCGTTAAATATCGAGCTCATTTCTTCCTATTAACCGATTTTATTTTTTTGACTACTTGAAGGGTTTGACTTTGAGTAATATCAAGTACAAAGAGATCATTTAAAAATGTGTGATAACTTTGATGATGTTTGAAATTGCAGATATCATGAAAAAAATACTATTTCATCAAAGTCTTTTAATTTTTGATTTAGGGTGTACTTTTTTGATGGAAAAAAGAAATGAGGGGATAAGAAAGAATGTAAAATTTAATATATAATGTGCTTCCTACTACTTTTATCTTATGTTCTTTAAGGTTGAAAAGAGAGTTAATATGCGGGAAAATACTATCACTCCTGGGATTATTTCATATGCATTACTCTTAGGTTCTTATGATACCAATGGAGTCTGATCAGATGCTAATTCGTTTAAATTTAACTGTGGGTGGAATTTGTAGCTCTCGAAATTCTTATATTTCATAGCATGAGCCTAAATATTTGTTTCTTGTGCAACTGTAACAGAAAAGATTGGAGAGTTTAACTGAGGCAGAGATAGAAGCATTGCTTGAACAGGTTGAGGAAGAAAAGCAGCGTTTGGCGGGTGGTGAGCAAGTGAAATAAATGTTTGATGATGTATGTATGTAAGCATATGAAAATAGAATGAAGAGCACCATGAAAAACTCTTTATTGTGAAACTTTCTGTACGAAGTCATCTTCATGAGCACTTGCTGGGGCAACCTCACACGCTTAATCTCATGTGCAGAGTGAAACTGAAAATTGTACATATACTAGATGCGTGTTCCTAATGTTACAAAGTTTGAAGATAATCTCTAATAAGTTGTTGAGAGGTATAGTGATACACATCATATTGATGTGCTTATTCATGTTATGATGTCATTTTCCTTTTCTTTTAGTTATCGAATTTTAGCAAAAAAAAAAATTAAAAAAAATTGAATCTTCAGCCGCTACTTCCCAATGGCTACACTCTCAAAAATCCTATAAATTTCCGAAAATCCTACTCCTTCTGTCCCTTAATAAGTGTCTTTAGTTGTCAAATTTTTTGACTCCTTAATAAGTGTTTCATTACAAAATTCAATGCAAAAATTCTGTTAAATTTACATATTTGCCCCTATATCATATCAAAATTTCCACTTTTTCAATTATCTACATAATGATTAATGGTATATATGGTAAATTTGTCACTTTTAGTAGTTTGTGTAAAATGGTGGCTGAAGACACTTATTGGGGGAGGGGGTATAAATTTCCTTCTCCCCACTCTCATTTTTCACACTTCTTTTTTATCATATTCTTTCTCAATTTTTTCCATACTCTTTCTTATTTTCTTCATCTTCCTCCAAAAAGTTTTGATCTTTCACCACTTTCTTCATTATATCTTCCCGTGGCCATTCCAGCAACTAAAGCCATACAAGTATATCGAAAGTATGTTCGACGTACTTATAAAAAGATTCGAGCTTCTTAAAAAAAATAAAGGGGAAGAAGAGCAAGGCAGCCCGAATTCTACAAATGATGCGCATCACACTAAGGCATGGCAACTAGGGCTATTACTAATTCCACCATACAATTTTTTATCTCCTCTGGAATAGATTATAGAACAGCCCGAATTTTCCAAACGAGCAACGAACCAATCAGCTTTTTTTAATTTGTAATCAATCAAAATCCAAATACAAAGACCAGTGTACTTCTATATGATACAAAGGGATTTACAATTTCTCAACTTAAAAGACCTTTGGATTTGATTTCTAAGGCCAACAGATGCTACGTAAATATGTATGGGAAAATCTGTTGATGCACAAAATTTTACAAGAAAAACAATTGCATTTTGGGATAACATAAACAACAAATAATCGAAACCGACTAGCCTTCTGACTCTGGGGAATGTTTGCCATTAGCTATTGAAGGTTGTCCAATTTCCTTCCTAGATGCCTCCCACAGTTGCTGTTCTATACCCAACTTCCGCAGCTCTATTAAACCTCTTTCAACTGCGATTCAACCAACATTACCTCTGTAAACATATTACATTGATAATTTACATGATATAAATTTGTAGCACGACTATTTTACTTTATTAAATTTTTAAGAATGTATTCTCTTTAGATGAAAAAGAAAATGGAGGAATAAGAAAATGATGAATTTTTTTATCTCATGGTCCCACTACTTTTATGTTATGTTTTCTTAAGGTGGAAAAAAAGTTTAACATGTTGGCTCCAAACCTATAGAAAGTGCATCTGAGTGTCATTGAACTATTCAAACTTTTTAACCACATTTCTTCCAGTTATACTCGGCTAAATAGCTTGATGTTCATCAACATTTTTAGTTTGATACAATATGATCTCTAGTGATAACTGATTACATGTTAATAAACTAGAATGCATTTACTGTTTCAGTTGGAAAATTAGTCAAGATGAAAACTCAACGTGACAAAGGATAACTTCATTTAGGGATGAGTGGCCATTTATATCAAATTAACATCACAATGAGTGGTGTGTGCTACAGTCCCATGTATTAAATTTAATTTAGCATATTCATGACATATTATGGCATAAATAGAGATCCCCCTATGGATAATTATAAAAACACAAAAGGAACAAAATAGTTAGGAAGAGTAAATTATGATTACCGTCAACAGCATCATGTGAAGTTGGGTTTTGCCCACTCCGGCTTATCCATAATTGAAGTCTCTCATCTGCAATATCCTCCTCAACACCATGCGCTTTTGCCCTTCTCCAGAAATATGTAAGCCATGCCTATTAATTGACATCAATCAGTTTACAAGAAACACGCACGCACACACACACGCACATACATTTGGTTGGTTGTGTGTGTGTGTGTGTGTGTGTGTATAGAGAGAGAGAGAGAGCAATACTTTCATAGTAACCTTCGCTTATAGCAAGAGGCATAGAACCATAAATGAATCCCACAACCATTGTCATGAATTATACACACACACATATATAGGGATCGAATAATATGAGAATCAACTATGTCATAAGAACTAAGAACCAATCTGAATTGTTGATTTTCTCAAAATCAATGGTTGCCGTGATAAAAGGCATGCTTGTAATACAAAATAAGTATGATTTGACAATACTATTATGATGTATCGTTCATCATAATACATTTCCACTATAATTACCAGTTAATCTGGACAATAGATCATACAATGATTAACAGTCCAGATCATATTTCATTTCTTACATAAATCTATTTTTTATTTGATCTCTAACACACACACACACACACACATATATATACACCAAATTACCAAGTTTCCTTAAACTGAACACCAGCTTCAGTCAGAGATATATTTTAGAGTTATTAGGTTTAGATTTAATTATCTCCTTTATTTAATTTAGTTAGTAAATGATTACTGATTAGTATTATTAATTCGTGGAGTCGAGTTAGAATCTAGGTCCAAATATTAGAATAAAAGGACTCTTTTTCTTTAGGGGATGGGCGGCTAGAATTATTTTGGATTTGAGAAAGGGTTTTTCTCTTCTTGGACAGGAGAGCATATACTCTTGATTGTTCTTTTCTTTTTCATTCAGTTTATTTCATAATTCTAATCAAATTCTTGTTCTCATATTGAAATTCTCCTTTACTCTAACAAATTGGTCCGACCCGCTTGAAGATGGAAGATGGAAGTTCCTGGATACTTAACTTTCCCTCACTAATAAATGGGCACAAGAAACCCTAGCCTAACATATTCTAGTTACGCATTATTAGCCTCCATGGAATTATATTATTCAGGCACAATATTTTAAACTCTACAATCAATCATATACATAATGTGTCAGAAAGGAAAATAGTTTGACTGACTGTTGGATAACCTCTGAGAGGTGCAAGTTAACAGTCAGCTATTTTATTTATAGAAACACAGAAAAGAGATGTAATTACCAGCCTTAATATTACAATGATGAAAAATGAGTCTTAACAAAGTAGAACATACCTCCTTGAAAAGAACATCTTCGCATTCTTCTGAACTCAATTCTGCAGAAAAATATGTAGATATTGAATTTTGAGATAAATACTAATTAAGTCAATAGGCAAATAAATCTTCAGATATAATTACAACATATGCTTCAGGATTGGAGTAGATGAATGGCAATGAAAGAGTATCACCATAAAGTATATATCCATACAGCAGTAGAGAGAGAAGAAATCTTAGCGCCAGTAGTAATTAGTTAAAATCATATATTAACTCTACATAACTAATCACTTCTGACTCAGTAACAAAAGGCGGACATTAGTGAAGATCAACTAACTACATCAAATAAGTTAACAGAAATATGAGAGTCTTTTAGGGAGGTGGATACAAAGAGCAAGTTTCTTACCGAAAGCCTCCATGTACTTGGGATCACCAGTAGATTTAGGATCTATAATGTAGCAGAGCAAAGACTTTGTGTTACAAGCGAAGTATAATAATCTATTTTAAGAAAGAAAAAAGGAAGAAAAGAAAAGACAGAAGAAAAGGAATCAGAGAAAAGAAATCTCACCTACATATATGCATGAATAAATTGCAAAATCTATGCAACTTAATGAAGAATACATGCTACGCAAGTATAGGATAGTGAAGAAGACTGATATTCTGTACCACCATACCTGAGAGTGATTGGCGAGCTAAGGTTGAACGCCTGTTCTGCGCCATCGTCAGCACAATAGCATCCTCAACCTTCAAATAAGATGGATGACCGAGAATAAGCAACCCACAGAGTGAGATCCTCACCATAAATTGGTAATATTCACTAAGCTTAGGTTAGAAACTACAGCATTTGAAAAAAAGGAAAAAAAATATATAATATAGATATATATATATATATATAGACCTACATAATTTCCGGAAAAATGAAGGCATTCTAATCAAATTCATGAGAAGGAAAGCTCAAAATTAGAGAACCTTTAAGGAAGCTAATTCCCTCAAACCCATCTCAACAGAAAGCATGCTCTCTATATTTCCTTCCCCAGTTAGATCATTCAAATCACGAGCAAGTTTGCTTCGATCTGAATCAACTCCACCTGCTCCGTGGTCAAAGAAGGAAAGCTTGCTTAGTTCCAGATGGCAAGATCACATAAAACTCTAAAATAACAATTATAACATAATCAATATTATAATGTAGAAGTTCAACCATCCCAGGATTCCTCTCTGGCCTTCTGTCCAGCAGATATTACAATCTCAAAGGGCAGAGGAGCTAAAGATGACCAGTGCTCATGCTTGGAAACAGCTATGCTTGCACATATACCTGTAGAGGATAGGAGTAATAAGGTATCCTTCAGATCAATTAGCTATAATACCACAACAGAAAACAAAACAAAAAATACTACCTTGGCATTAGTCCCATTTAGAATGGGCACAATAGCCAAGGGAAATGGAATAAGGGAATTGTTAGTACAAATTAAAGGACAAAATTAAGTATGCAATTACTATTCATGTGAGGGTGATGGGAGAGTGGATGTGATGGAAGGACCTAATTAAGCATGATAGGATGGTGGATGTGATGTTAATTTATTTCCTTTTTTTAGAAATGGGACTAATAAGTGGGATGTCCCAAAATGGAAAATGGGACTAATAAGGAGGATGGAGGTAGTACAAAAATGCTTTTGGATGCAATAATGGCCTATAAAAAAATATTTAGTTCCATCATTTCTCAGTGCCTGGACAGGACCAGCCCACTAATGGAACATGTGACACCTAGCTTGTAGCATAATAATTTTTCATCCCCTCCACTGCACCCCAGAATAGATGCAATTTAAACCACATTACCATAACGTGAAGCTAAACCCCAATAACGAGCAAGCCAACATCTCTTCAGAACAACTTCTTCCTGAAAAGGAATGCCAAAATCAATAATGTATGTTAGGACTCAAAGAGATTCTTACTGTCATTAATTCTATAACGAATTGAGAAACAACCATCTCCTCATGTGTTAAAATCATCCTCTGCGTCATGGTTTTGAGAGCTTTAGCTTCAGATTCAGCTTCATGAAGCTGTTCTACTGCAGTTTCCGTTTCTTCTTTCAAGTTCTGATAAAGTATTTGTGAACATTAGCAAATGCGAACTGGTGAAAATAAAAGGCCAAAGACAGGGCACAGTTTATAAATACACACGTACCTCAAATTCAGCACGGAGAGCTGCAAGTTCTCCATCTCTCCCATCTTTTGTCAGCTTTGCTGCTTTTAAAGCAGCCTGTAGTGGAATATAATGAACAAGACGTTTCATACACTGGCATATATATTAACAACAAATAAATATAGATATTTGTATGCATGCCTAGAAAACTACCTCTCGTTGTCGAAGAGCTGCTTCCTTCCTGTAATGAGTAACCCATCAGGAACAGTGTTAAGTAGCTTGAAACACAGCTAAACAATAGAAACTCACCGACTCAATAGTTTAGCTTCCAGAGATACACCTTCCCCCAAGGAAGCTACCTGTAATGTTTTGTAAAAAGTAAAGAATAATACTGAATGCATGGATTGAAGACAAAGACTAGCATAAGAACCCGGCATAAGAAAACTTGGAATAGATATGGCAGTTTCACAACAAAGAATCCAATGAAAGGAAACCAAGAAAAATAGACATAGTACATTCACAACCATTTTTGCAGTTGAGATTGTAGCTGGAGAAAATAATGATGCAGCTCCGGGAAAGGCACATTATTCAAATACCAAAACAGTAAATTACATAAATGACCAAAAATAAAGATCCAAAACAAGTAAATAAGGTAAACTATATCCAAATAACAGCAGCTAGGCTTGTTTGGTAGTTTCAGTATTTAGACACCGGGGGACTTGATGCAATGTGAATCATAAGGCATTGGAGGGGACAAGGACACTGGTTATCTTTTTCACTTTCATGCTTCAACATCTCATATATCAAGAATGAGTTTAAATCTATACCTTGTGAAAAGAAAAAAAAAGAGTGTAACTCTTACCTGTTTCTCTAGCTCTCGGGCTCTAGCTTCTGCTTCTTCACGTTTTTCCTCAGCACGACGAAGCTGTGGGAAGAATTAGCCACAATGCCATAAAAGAAAATTCGTTAGCAGATTGTCTTTCCATATCTCTCTTTCGTTCTTCGTATTTTCTTTTCTGTTTTTTAATTTTTGTTTTTTATTTCCAATAACATTCATACATAGGGCCAGCAAGAAAATTCACCTTATCTATGATTGTTTCATTCTCCTCTTGCAGCATATCAAGCTGCAAATTGAATTCATGTGAGTTTACCCACTTACACATGGGCCCTCTTCAGCTAAAACATAGTACAAACACTGAACAGAAAACTAAATGTGTGCACATGATTTTGGTGTACAAAAGAAGGAATATTTCTGTATCATCACAAAGCAGCAATCGTAGTATTACAGAAGTAGGCAGATAAAAAGGCATACTTCATCACGAAGAGCAGAAGCCTCAATCTGATTTTCAGAACCTTTCAGGTCACGGCCTATATCAGGTACAAATCTGCATTTTTAGCCACCAAAGAAGGATTCAATTAACTGTTGGCCCTTTCATAAAAACACTACCCGGAAAGATTGTTGGCAAGAGCAAAAAAATAACCAACTAAAACATAATCCTAAGAAAATCAATATAGATATACAGTTCACATTATTGTACTGCATCAGTAGAAAGTATGTACGATATTAAAAACTTAAAAAGGCTGATGTAATAAGGATTTTTGTTAGAATTTATCATTTACCTTTTCTCTCTTAACCTGCTACTAGGGGGTTCAATTGGAGGAATGGCAACTGGAGTCTTCAATGAAGATCTACTTGGTGGTGCAACCACATTTGTTGCTGTACGGACAGACATTGAAGTTCTTCCAGCTGATGTAGAACGAACTGGAGGATTGATCTCCATAAAATTCCGACCTAACTACAGACAAGACCATCCAATATTTGGTATATCCATGAGTGAAACAAAATAATACCAGTCCACCCCCTCCTCAACTTATTATTTTTCGTGTAATTAAATATGCAGGCCTAAAATCAACAAAAATCGATAGCAAATGATAATACTTATCCTCCGTAGATCTCCCAAAATCGCACATTGTTCTTAAATTAAAAAAAAAAAAAAAAAAAGAAAGAAAAATAAAATGATGCATTAAAGTACGGAACATGCAGACTTGAAATCCAACAAACCTGTTGGATCAAAACTGGAACAAGATTCATATAGGCCCTAGGTTGCAAAACTCCACTAGTAAAACGCTATCACCTGAGAGTATCTTTATTATATTGGTTAGCTGCATTTTGCCAGCAAGTCATTTTATTCAATCAACTTCAACTATGAGCAGACTTAGTTATTCCTTATCTCACCAGTTTCTACCGAGACAAAAGATAACATAGGTCCTTTACCTTCTTTTAACTTCATAATTGGGTCCTCAATGTATAGTTCTTTCATGTAACATGTTGTGATTGAGTCCTCAAACTTTGATTATTTTTAATTATCCTTAAATCATCACCCACAATTGGAATATACTACCTCCGTCTCATATACTTATGTACGTATTCCGTTTTAGTCCGTCTCATTTCTTATGTACGTTTCCTAAAATGGAAATAACTTTATATCACTTCTCTCTATCACTTCACACTTTATTCACACTTTATATCACTTCACCCCTTCAATTCACACTTTTTATATCATTTCACCCATTCACTTCACACTTTTTATATCACTTCACCCCTTCACTTCACACTTTAATAATTTTGCATTGGTTTTGGGATCTACAGTGTATGTACATAAGTATATGAGATGGAGGTAGTACTATATATTTTATAAGTTAGTTACAATAAAATAATAATTATATATTTATATGATGATATTTTATCTTGTAAGTTCAAAAATGAAATATAAAGAAATGAGGGTATAAAGATCATCATACGTTCGTTTAAGAGTTCATAAAGCAAGTTTATGAAAAATCTATTAATTTCCTATAGGATGTTTAAATGTCACCGCAAAAAAAATTAAGTACCAATCGGAACAAGCAAATGTTTTAAGGGCCCAACTAAGACACAATGCAAACTCTAAGGACTTAATTAAAGCATATAAAAGCAAATGTTTCAAGGACCTTATGCGCTATTCCTTCTATGATTCTTCAGACATACTTTCAACGCCTATCTTCTAACAGGTGAAAAGGATAACGAAAATATAGGAAGATATATTGGTTCGATGAACATAACTAAACTATAGTTAAGCAAAGGAAAATCCACATAACATCTTGTAGCATTCCAAGATAATGAGTTTAACAAAATCATTGTACAATCAGGTCCCTGTCAGTTGCGTTAGTTTGCTTAAATTACCCTAATATAAATATACTAATTCTTCTCGGAATTACAGAATTCCCCCCTCGTAATCATGAATGAAAAGACCAGGTCTTATTAAATTAAATCATCATCAATCCGATGCAATTTCAAAGTAATACTTTGGGTTTTTCTGAAATGTGTACCAGAAATCAAATGGAACGAATTGCTAAAAATAGAACACCACTTTTTAAGCTCGCCCCAAAAAGCACGCCGTCTCAAATTAAAATACAAAGTAAGAATTCTAAATTTGATCGAGATGAACACTGAGCAGTAACAAATCAATAAAGCGTCGAACAGAATCAAATCGAAATCCACACAAACATCGTAACACTGAGATAGAGAGAGAGAATAAATCTCACCGCAGGCGAGGGAGATCTATTAGGCTTGGAAAGCGAAATGCCGGAGAAGCCAGTGCCACTATTGCCACTGTCACTCCTATTAGCCCCAGCATTACTCGAAGCAGACATGGGTGCCGGGGGAGCGGCGAAGCGGAAGCCGAGATCATCGTCCTCGTCATCGTCGTCATCGTTGGGAGTCTTGGACGCCATGACCAGCGCCAAGCGCTGCGCCGCGGCCTTGGCGGCCACGTTCTGGGTCCGCTTGATGGTGGACATACCGGCGGCGGAAGGGGGGAGCCTTGAGCGGGGGTGAGCCGGTGATCCGGCAGGGGAGGAGGAGCCGGTGCTGCTGGATCCGCCGCTCCACTGGCGTGCGTAGACCGGACTCTCTGTCCTCTTCCGATTCATTACAACAAATTTGTAAATATATAATCTATGTATATATATGTATGTATGTATGTATAGCTAGATTTCAGGAAAAAATGGGATTTGTGTTGAAGAAGCGAGTAAGAATTGGGAAGGAGATTTGTAGAAATCGGGTGGAATTTTTTTCTTTTCGGAGTGGAAATTGCGGACATTATAATTGGAAATAACTCGGGTGGAGCCCGAATATTTATATAGTATAATAAAGATAAATAAGTACGTATAGTTAATTCTCGTTTGGGCGCTTCGGATAAATTGTCATTTTAAAACAAGAATTGTAAAAATTACCTTTAAAATAGTAATAATGTAAAAACTATTCTTCTTCAATAAAAAATAGCTTGGGTCCCACAAGAAAATATCAGATTCGGCTCCATTCGGCTCCGGAAATTGTGCCGGTCAAAGACATTCTTATTTTAATCAATCGCATTCTTAATAATAATAATAATAATAATAATAACAATAACAATAATAATAAATTATAATCAGTGACATTCTTATTATTTATTCGTAATTTTTTTGTCATGCATGGTAAAGTTTTATTTATTCGGCTTGATAATAATACTGAAAAAAAGAATATAAATATATAGTGGATGATTTACGACTTTCAATTTAAAATTAAATGGAAATTAATGGAATTTTTGCGAAGTAAAATACAAAATAAATATTTGTATAAAGTTTTGGTTATTAGTGATTATTAATGTCCGTGATAGAGTTTAACTTATTTTAAATGAAAGTAATTTTACTTGTACAAATATAATTCTATCACATATGCTAAAGAAAAAACAAAAAGAAGTTCATAAACAATATGAAGCTAAGTCAAAACAAGTATGTGGAGCACATTATATAATAAAATAGCAATTTTATACCGTAGCAAAGAAAAAAGAATTTGCAACTTTGTTGAGAGAATATATTCTTGTAGTATAAAACAACCACCACCGCCTACCCCCCAATTAGGCCAATTAGATAGAATATATTCTCTTTAGCATAAGTCCAAACAAAGCTAGGAGAACTTGTGGTCTTTTGTCTTTGGTGCAAAAACCCTAATTAATTTTGATGTATGTTGCTCTATTAATATACTCACAATATGAATATCTCCACCACCACAGTCTACACACTCAAACTCTCCCAACCGGCACTCTCTTCTCTCTCAAAAAATCCACACACTCTCCCCCACCGGCACTCTCTTCTCCTTCTCCCTCAAAAAATCCTAACACTCTCCATCAGCACTCTCTTCTTTCTACTCTCCCAACCGAGCCTAGCAACGAGCAACTAACAACACCGGCTCAAGCATACAACCACACCGGAGTAATGGGGTCACAATACGTAATCAACGGAGACCACTTTGTCTTGTCGGAAAACGAATCGGGAACCTCCGTCGAAGTCATTCCACGACGAATATCGGTATGTTTTCCGGCGAATGTAGTATTAATTTTTTTCCTATGAATTTAAATTGTATTATTTGTTAGGATTTAATTTAAAATTAATTCGCTTAGTGAATTTTTTTAATTAAATGAATATTATTTTGTTTAAATTGTATTATTTGTTATGATTTAATTTAAAATTATTAGAAATTTGTAGTTTTTATCATGTTAAAATTCACATATAGATAGAGAAAAAAACATGAAAATTTTGGACATAGCCGGCCGGTCGATTCGACGCCGGAAAAGGGTTGTCCGGCCGTGTATTCCGGTCGCTGGAAAATTCACTTTTCCGGCCACCAGATGGACCGGCCGGCTATGCCCAAAAATTCCCCCTTTTTTCTAAGTACGGATAGTAAATTACATGTATTTTACAAGTTGAGTAATTCCTTTATTGATTTTTTTTTAAATTAGTTGATTATTATTTGATTTAAATAAATTGTTTTATGTGATTAAATTCAAAATTAGTTCAAATATGTAGTTCTTGGCATATTAAAGTTCATATTTAGGTTCAACAAAAAAAGGGGAATTTAATGGCATAGCCGACCGGTCGATCGGGAGTTGGAAAAGTGTCGTCCGGCCTTGTATTCCCGTCGCCGGAAAAATCACTTTTTCGGCCAACGGATGGACCGGCCGGCTATGCCCGAAAATTTCAACTTTTTTTCTTAGTATGGATAGTAAATTACATGTATTTTATAATTTACATAATTCGCTTATTAGTTTTTTTAATATTAGTTGATTATTTTTATTTAAATTAATTATTTTATGTTATTAAATTCTAAATTGGTTCAAATATGTAGTGTTTGGCATGTGAAAATTCATATTTAGGTTCACAAAAAAAAATAGAATTTTTTGACATAGCCGGCCGGTCAATCGGGCGCTGGAAAAGTGCTGCCCGGTCGTGTATTCCGGTTGCCGGAAAAATCACTTTTCAGGCAACCAGATGGACCGGCCGGCTATGCCCGAAAATTCCATTTTTTTTCTTAGTAAGGATAGTTAGTCATATGTATTTTAAAGTTTACATAATTCGTTTATTAATTTTTGTTTGAAATTAAATGATTATTATTTTGTTTAAATTAATTAATTTAAGTGATTTAATTAGAAATTATTACCAATTTTTATTTTTTGTAATTGAAAAATTTACATTTGGGTTTAGAAAAAAAAGTGGAAAATTTGGATATGGGCGGCCGATCAATCAGACTGCGGAAAGTGGCCCTCCGGCCGTGTATTCCGGTCACCGGAAAAATCACTTTTCCGGCAACCGGATGGACTAGCCGGCCACACCCGAATTTTTCCCTTTTTATTCTCATTATATATAAATATTGAGATGTAATTTATAAGATTAATAATTCGTTTATTGAATTTTTTTGGGAAATTAATTGATTATTATTTTGTTTAAATTAATTAAATATGTAATTGATGAGTTGGTTAATTTTTATTGATCTTGTTTTACAGGATTCCTCGGTGCCATGGTACCGTCGAAGCAATTTGATCAACCGGAGATTTGATGTCGACAACTATTATAGGGTTAAAATCTTGGAAGATATAAAGTTGACACTAAGCGAGGCATATCGAGGTGGTGAATTGGTCGATGAGTTTCAGTTGGGACCTTTCGGACATTTGCTCGATTGGGAGCCGGGGCAGAACAGTAAACCTTTGCTCCATTTCGTGTTATCTCGAGCTGTCGTTACGGAGGTGGGAATTTAGTTCCACATTAGGGGCCAATACGTAGAGTACACCGTTCAGGACCGCGCTCTGATTACAGGGTTGAGATTTGGCCCTACAGATTTCATCCCAGGATTTAGGGAGCCAAGGGCATCCCATTTTTTTCAAGACGTCTGTGGCGGCCATGGTCAGAAGGCGGCATTGTTGCACTCCCATTTGTTGTCACTCAATTCTGAGACTGATCCAGACGGGCAACTTCATTTGAAGCTGGCGAACTTGTTGATGGCCAATTGTTTTATCCTCGGTCATGACGGGCAGGCTCCACCTCACCAATGGTTGTGGGAGTTGATCGACGACACTGATGAGTTCAATTCTTTTCCTTGGGGTGCGTACTCCTACAAGACCTTGCAGTACTACTTGAGGACGTTTCAGGCGAGGTCTAGGAATTATCACATTTATGGGCCGGTATGGGCACTGATGATCTGGGCTTACGAGGTGATGCCAGGGTTCGGTGAGCAATTTGCGGAGAGGGCTTCCACGACGGACATGCCGAGGTGTCTCAGATGGAGATTCCGCAATACTTTCACCGGCGTGTCCGATGCAGAGCTGTACGCGCCGTTCGATGATCCGGAAGGAGGTATTACTAGGATCGAGCCGGAAGATCAGGAGATTGAAGAAAGTTACTACCAATCGGTACATGAACCGGGGGCCTTACTGGTGAAGTTTCACGTGCCGAAGACTTCGTACATTGTCGACGAAAGCCCCCGTGTACAGAAAGCTGATACCGGGTCCCAACATGCCGTTGGAGATTCCTACGAGGGAAGTCAACGTAGACGGAGTTCCCGGTCTACGAAATTTGCTGGGAATCTAGCTGAGGAAGGTACATCTTCATCCCGGCACCAACGTGGTTCTCAAAGAATGAGTGGTGGACAAGAGCATTCTCTTCCCGGGATGTCTAGGGAGGACTTGGTCAGTATTGTAGAGGACGTCACTTGTCGCGAAAACTAGCGCATTATGTAGACAATGAGGCAAGAGTATGAGGGAAGGGAAAAAAACCTCTTGATGAAGGGAGACAATCAAACTCCCACCGCCTGCATTCACACACGTGTTGCTGCAGGTCAACCCCCACTTCCCGGTTAGACGTCTTCACTTTATAGTGAAGAGCATTGCCAATCCTTGTGGCCTTGTAGGTGTTTGCGTATTCTAATTACACTGCCATTTTTCTCCGAGCCTCTTCTGTGATCGGGTGAGTATCATTCCTGCACTTTTCGCGTCGCTCATTGAACCATTCTTCAATGATGAGCCTTACAACATCTAGACAAGCAACAATCGGCAGACGTCTCGCCCATAGGAGACTATTGTTAAAAGATTATGCTGCGTTGGACGTCATGTTGCTGAATCGTACTTGCCTGGCACTACGATCGAGACCACCTTGTCACTCCAACATCTATCAATCTGTTGTAAGCCATCCTGCTAGTGCGCCTGATCCCCTCAAGGGAGGTCCGGAAATCATGGTCGTCGTACGTGTATGCAACATGTTGGAGCTGTTGGCCTACATTCTTTCCGTAGATGGCGAGATTTTTGGCAAGATGGAAGTAACAAAACCCGTGCTTAGATGCGGGGAAGATCTCTTTGATAACATGTATGATAGACGCGTGTATATCGGAGAAGAACAACGTACCCGGACATGGACCATATGCCTCTCGGAGGCATGCCATGAACTAAGTCCACGATTCGTTATCCTCAGTCGGCCCTATTCCGTACGCCAGTGGGAATAGTTGCTCGTTTGCATCCTTCGCCACAGCTACAAACATTAACCCGTGGGCATTTCCCTTGAGATGCGTGCCATCAATAATAATGACTAGCCGGATATATCTATTTCGCCAAGCAAAACGCGTAGCGCCTAGAGCAACAAAGACTTGTTTGAACTGGCCATCCTGGCTAATCTCGTGCTGGGTGATCGTCTCCGGATTAGTGAGCCTCAGCATGTAAAGGTAACTGAGCAGATCGTTGAAGGAATCCTTGTGTTTGCCGTATACCATCTAGATGGCAGCATCCGTCCCTTCAAGCACACATCGTAGGTGGCATCGATGCCGAACTCGGATTTCAGCTCGTTGTGAATAATACGGGGCTTTATTATTTCAGCATCACGGAGCAATCTTTTTGCGAAAATTAAACTGATCACCAACGCGTGGATCTTCCTCACATGAGTGGTATCTGTTAGACCTACCTCATCGCATATGTGCTCCTCGTCAAATGTGTTAACAGTCCAAGGCCCGCCTTCACTTGTGAGATAAAGTCTGAAGGGGCAATCTCTGGATAATTTGCATACCATGACCATTCTTGTCTTATCTGATTTAGCGACCCAGTATTCTTTCCTCCTGTTCAAATGCCATAAACCCACTGCGATCCAGATTTCATCCTTGGAGAAGAAAATTGAGGTCCTCGAGAGCTCATCAACATTCAAGAGATCATCGTGATACACTAGTGACTCACGGGGCCGGGCAGGGACTATCGGGACAAGCCAATTACTCATGTGCTCCGTGTCCGAATCGTACTGCTGTTCACCCTCACCAGGATTTGGGAACATCATCCCAGGGAGTTTCTGCATACCCCCTTCCTCATGTATCCAAGCGGTCCACTCGGAGAATAAGGTCATGTTAAGCTGCCTACCATCATGGTATAGATTGGTCTCGCCCTCGCTCTCCGAGGTCTCCGAGTTCTCTTCAGGATTTGGGACATAATCTTCGTCATGTATTTGCTCTTCATCGTGCTTGACCGATTGATTGAGGTCTGGAATGTTACCTATTTCCGGGACGTTGTTGCTTTGGGTGAGATACTCGTCCCCTACCCAGTTGCTAAAAGCAACAGCCCTCCCGACTTCATCCAAGTATGCCCGCCAATCGTCGGTGCCATGGCTGAAAAAATCATTTGACCCATCATACGCCTGCGATTGATCAAAGGTAGGGACATATGGAGATGATGTCTCGACGTACGAAGATGATGCCCCGGCATGTGAAGATGATGCTCCGTCTTTCGGCTTCACGAGTATCGTTGGAATAAAGCCATTGTATAATTCAAATAATGTACTGTCACTTGTCAACCGTGAGATCGCATTACGTCCGCGGCTGCTCATCCTCATATATAAAATATTGAAATCGGAGCCCGTCAGGTTGCAATAATGAGATATGTTGTATCTCAAGTTGTAAATTGTTATCCCATGAGATACTGATAATGGGATACTGATCTCATTGCCGCCTTCATAACTAGAATCATCTCAGGTACCCCCCGTATTTAACATTGACGTAGACCACATCCATCTGTAGTCAAATAATTATAACTTAATTAATAATTTATGAAGTAAAAATTAATAATAGATAAATATGAAATACTAATTTTGTTAACATACCAAATTCCTCTTCAACAACTACAAATATATAAATATTTTAAATTAAATCAATTAAGAGAATTAATTTAAACTAATTAATATTCAATTAAATTCAAAAAAAATTAATCAACAAATTACTAAACTTATAAAATACATGTGATTAAACACCCATACTAAGAAAAAAAGAGAAATTTTCGGGCATAGCCGGCCGGTCCATCCGGTGGCCGGAAAAATGATTTTTCCGGCAACTGGAATACACAGCCGGACGGCCCTTTGCCGGCGGCAGATGGACCGGCCGGATATGACCAAAAATTCTCTTCTTTTTGTCTACCTAAATATGAATTTTTCACATGACAAAAACTACATATTTGTACTAATTTCGAATTTAATCACATAAAATAATTAATTTAAATCAAATAATAATCAACTAATTTTAAATAAATTCAATAAACAAATTACTTAACTTATAAAATACATGAAATTTACTATCCATACTAAGAAAAAAAGAGAAATTTTTTGGCATAGCCGGCCGATCCATCAGCTGGCCGGAAAGTGATTGTTCCGGTCACCAGAATAAGTGGCCGGACGGCCCTTTTCCGCGACTAATTGACCGGCCGGATACACCAGAATTTTTATCTTTTTTCTAAACCTAAATATAAATGTTAACATTACAAACACTACATATTTGTACTAATTTCGAATTTAATCACAGAAAAGAATTAATTTAAACAAAATAATAATCAATTAATTTAAAAAAAATCAATAAACAAATTACTAAATCTACAAAATATATGTGATTAATTATGCGTACTAAGAAAAAAAAGATAAATTTTTAGGCATAGCCGGCCGGTCCATCCGGTGACAGGAAAAGTGATTTTTCCGGCGACCGGAATACTTGGCCGGACGGCCTTTTTTCGGTGCCAAATTGACCGGCCGGCTGTGCCTAAATTTTTATTTTATTTTTCTCAACCTAAATATAAAATTTTATTTAAAAAACTACAAAATTTCTAATATTTTTGAATTAAATACGACATGTTAAGAAAATTCAATTAATTTCCAAAATAAATACATAAACTACTTACTAAGCATAAAAATTCGATATTAAGCGATTACCTATATTATTGGATAATCTGGAAACACAATGAAGCAATATGGCTCGATATCCTCCTCAGTTAATAGTTAATCGCTCGTCTTCCTCTTCCTCAACTCAAAACTTCTTCTAAGAATAATTATTTTAGTGAGTTGATTCTTTTCTTTTGAATTCTATCGCAATTTAAGTATGGTATATATTGAGTTTCGTGTGCTGTGGTTGGCATAGGATACCAAAAATTATTATTGTTTCGTCTGTGATATAACAGACGAAAATTGAATTATTTGTACAAAAAAGGAAAGCAGCATTCATTCATTCACGCATGCATGCATACTGTATAAATTATCAATAATACTATACTATTCATAATCAAAGTGGTGCGTCAGTCATACTAGTCAAGAATTCATCATTCAAAAATAATTGAGAGTGAGACCCATGGGTAGTTTTTAAACATAAAAAGTGGGACCCCCACCACAATAAAATACTGAAATGGTAGTTTTTACATGTCATGAATTAAAAGGGTAATTTTCACAAATTGGTTTTTAAAGGGGTATTTAAACATATTCTGAGTTCTGGTTTTAGTCAAATTCAATACGAGTATACAGAAGCAGCTAAATGTAGAAAAAAAATCATAGAAAATAACATAATTCAAATTGCTTTTTATGTTCCACCAAATAAGTCCTCATAAGAAATTGCATTTATTTTTCTTTGTAAAACATAAATTTCATATAATTATACTTACTCGTCTCATCTCATGAGTCATGACTATTGTAATAATTTTTAATGATTATTTATATTTTACAATCCCAACTTTCACAACTTTTTTATTTATGAAGTTTTAGAGTTTTTTTATCTGTGACCTGAACTTCACCATATTTTTAAAATGACCCGAACTTTTCAAAATTTTCAATTTACGGTTTGCATTCCGGATGTCAATGTTCCATAAATAACTTAATTTGCGGTTAAAATGAATCGGAATTCTATTTTCAACCTCATCATTGTTGTTTCGAATATCTCATCCCATTTCAACTGCGTGCAGAATCATATAAGCCACATCGAAATTCGGAATGTAGGCCATAAATCGAAAAAAGTTAAAAAGGTTCCAATTATTTTAGAAATAAAGTGAAGTTCATGTCGCAAATTTAAAAATTCTAAAAGTTCAGACTATTAAAAAATAAAATAAAGTTCAGGTCACAAATTAAAAGATTGTAAAAGTTTGGGTCATAAACTATAAATAACCAATTTTTAATATAATCTATTAGACATATTTGAATAAAATGTTGCAATAGTCATGAGACAAATAGAGTACTTGTGAGTACGACTCCACATTTCAGGAGATTCTAGAAGTGATGTGATCAAGGCCAATCGTTAGAAGCAGTCACAAATACTACTCCGTATTTTAATAGGGCAACTAAACATAATCTTAGAACGTAGTAAATAAGTCCTTATTTCTTTTTTCAAGTTACTCCTCATGTCTCCCCAAATAAGTCCTTATTTCTATTTTCACACAAATTAAGAAATTGCCCATTGATTGATCGGTATGGATAGATTACTTTGATGATACAATATATATTATACATTCATGAAGATAAGCTTAAATTAAGGATTGTGTCATCATTAGGTTACAGAGAATAGAGAGAGAATATGAGAGAGTTTGAGAGTTAGAAATCTTCATCTTCTTAGCTTGTTTCTTTCTGCAAATTCCGTAGTAATTGTAATTGTTTCTCATCTTGTTCCTAGTGAAAACACAGCTCATCATCCGTGGATGAGGATCTTGGCATGGACCATGTAAATATTTGTGCCTTGTTACTGTTTCATTGATTAGATTAAGATTTCATTATCCAAATTCTGCTACTCTTGTTCTTCATCCAAATTCTGCAACTCTTGTTCTTCATATTTGATCAGGTAATCACAAGTGGCGCTATCTGTGGGAATCGACTAAGTTGTGATCGCGAGATTGTATCGATGAAATTCTATCTTCTAGTAAAATCTCTAGATTTCAAAATCTTAACACTCCAAAACTTCTTATATTCTCCCTAGTGTTCTTCACTTGAGATCTACTTCTTGTTTACAGATTAACGCTTCAATTTTCATATTCAAAAACCTAGGGATAAATCATAATTCTCATACATTGATTTCATTGTAAAAAAAACATAAATAAATAAATAATAATTGTTGGAAACTTAAACTCATCCTAATCAGAGTCAAGTGCTAGGTTTGTTGTATTTCTCATGTTATGATTAACTAAGTCACAACCCCTTGATTGTATAAAAGAAGGGACTCTAAGTGAACAATTTCATCTCAAGTAAAGGGATAGAGTGAAAATAAGATTGGTTAATATCCGAACCACCATAAAATCTTATGTACTCATACTAGTTTAATTTTAAGTTACGTAACTGTCATCATACAAACTCTACTAAAACTCAACTTGCACCCGTTTCTGAAAGTAAACATTCTCAAGTCACCAACTTTGCATACATGCTTCATTCACTATTATTCTAAAGTAAACATTTTTAGAATAATAAACGTGAAAAAAACAACCACTGGACCTACATATTTCACACCAACATCATATTGATATCAGTCCAGCTGACAAACTTTCAGTATTCCGACAAACTACTAGCACCTCGTTCGAGAGAGATAAGACATCTTTTAAGTTGTTGGGACACTCTATAGATACTTATATACTATAACACCTCATAGATACCCTCTAAAAAAAATTCTATCATCACCAAAGACCTCATAGATTGAATGCAGATAAGCAGCTCAAAAACACCAACTTTCAAGAAGCCAATTAAATCTTTCAAGTGCTAATACTTGGAGAGCATTTAAATTCAAGCATCTTCACAAGGTCATAAAATTTAAGTTAGGAGTTGGAACAAAGTCAACAAACTGAAAGGCAAACTGCAGGTCATAAACTGAAGTCGCATTCCTGAAGAAAGTCACTGATTTCTAAAGAGTGTCAAGGAGTCTCAAACCCTCCTAATAGCAAATACTCAAAACTGTGAAACCACATTCTGTAGTCATTTGAAAACTTAATTGAAAATCAATGCACCAATTCGATATAATCGCACCTTGTTGTAAGGGAAATCTTCACACTAAACCCGAATTGGAGCATCAGCTTCCTGTAAAAGTTGATAGAAAATCACTGTCAGAATCAGATGGTATCTAAAGGAAATCTAAACAATTAATAATAGCAGAATCAATAGATCAATACTTTATGGTATTTGGCAACTTTGTAACAGCCAAGACTCAGCAACATGATCTCATACATTTTCCCTTTGGAGCAGTGGTTATACTAGCTAATTTGAGTTTGGCAAAATATTAAATGACAGTAATCTACACAGTATACTTCTATGTTACTGTCCAAGAAATAACTCATTCTTTCCAGATTGGAAATCAGGTGTTCGTATATAGACGTAATGTTTCATCAATCATTAAGCCTAAATCAGACAAAAATCAATAATAATGCCTAAATTTCAATTAAGCCTGACAAAAAAAAGAGGGGGGGGGGGGCATGGAAGTCTATGGGATTGTCCACTTCGACTAGTTGACTTCATGAGAAGTGTCACTAGAAGTACAGAGTGAAATGGTCTGACCTGTGATATATATAAATATATCAGATGCAATTTCTCCTACTTCTTATATTATCAAGACCCCCAACTGGTTTTAGGCTTCTAGCGTTAAGAAACCGCACTACGAGAAAAACTGTGTCTAGTGCCAACCTGTCACTATACTATATAGTGACAGGTCGTATAGTGACAACACTGTTGTCACTAGACACAATATTTCTTGTAGTGACGCAATAAAGCAGGGATAATCAAAAGAGAACCTGTTTACTTCGCTGTAGAAGAGCTAAAAGTTTCTTTAATCTCTTGCTTCTAAAATTGCGAACACACATCACATGTGTCAATAACATATCGAAATCATGAAAAAATGAATGCAAAACTAACATGAGCAGACAATTTCCTATTCCGTAGCAGCTTCCAGTGTTCTTCTGCTAGAATTAAGAATTCGATTTCACCATCATCATAATCAACCTAAACAAGAACATGAAGTAACCGGAATAAGAAAATAGAGTGATGAATCACAAATGGATCCAACTCAAATAATGCATATGTGGATCGAGAAACTAGTTGATTGATATAAGTTCTCTGTGACTATGAGAAGGATCTCCATATACATCAAAAGAAGAAATTTTTACCTGGTGAAGATTTTCTTCGGGGTCAAAAGCCACAATTTTGCCTTTGTAAAACCTACGAACAGGAAAAAATCTTACAAGTGAAAGGATAAATCAAAACAAACGATTTAGTGCTTCCAACTATAAATCTGTTTTTTTCGGTGTTGGAAGGCTATAATTTTGAGTACTTACTTCTTATCAAGAGGCCACCAAACCTTTATCCTGCATCCAATCATCTCTTCACCAAGAGATCCACTTGTAGTTCTTAATATGGAAATAAAACAACATATGAGGCTGGATTCAATACGATATAATACTAAAAATGGCAAAGCACATGCACATACTCATGCATGAGAACATGTTCAGGCATACTCACATAGGAGATAACAAATGCAACAGAAATTAAGGCACAAGGCTTGGAAAAGGACAATTAATCAAGTCAACTTGGTCAAAGAAAACTGGATTAGATTTCCTTTAAAGTTTCATGTTGACATCATTTAACATCAAAATAACCGTGCGATAATCTTTTCTTTCTTTTATTTTTTAGATGACGAGTGAAACCGCAGTCGCTACACATGAGTGCGCTCTTAGATAAATCTCACCCTGAACTAGTAGCTCGTAAACCACACCGAAGAAGTAAACCTCACTAGAAAAAACTTATGCAATGACCTATAAGGCATTAGTGGAATCCGAACTTGTTGAGACCTTTTAACCACAAGCACCACCATTGCACCTAGGCTTCCCTAGGCGTTACAACACACTCTTACGAACAAGGTCCGAAGGTCGTGGATACCTTATCACGAAGAGGATTAGAGGTACAGCTCGTAGCGGTTGCTTTACAAATTTAAGTCAATTGGCATGACTTGTGGTGTGAAATTCGAGAAGACACCAAGCTTGGGAATTAAAATCATGCCCACGATGTTGGTGCATGTGAACTTAAGACCGTTCACTCTTGCCAAAGGCATTCTATACTATAGTGCTTGTCTTGCACTACCTCCATCCCAAGTATAGTCATGGTTTCCTTATTTAGCCGTCACAAGAATTTAGTCACATACCCAAAATGGAAACAACAATACCACTACACGAAATAAACTCCCTCAATATATTCATAAATTACACAATATGCCATTGTGGCCAACCAAAAATAACTACACTTATCTACAATTCCTCTTTATGCTCATAATTTGATTAAAATACTCTTGAAAATGTGATTTGGGCTTTTAAGATTAATTATATATAACTCAATTTCTTAACATTCGTATCCGACCATACAAGACGTGAGATGCATAGAGTATTATCCAAAACTCCACCTTGTATTCCAAGCTCATTAAAGAATTCATTATTCCCCTTTTTACGGTCATTTAGGAACATATCGCACTTTTCATCAACTTGCCCCAAAATTTATTAGCCAAGCATGATTAACCTAATATGGAATATGTGGCAACTTGTCTTATTTTTCACCAAAGTAAATATAGCACTTGTACACCCATTTATTGTTACAGCGTCATATTCCTACATGTGTTTGGAAGATATGAGCATGGGATTAATAATGGTGTTATCGCGCATGTTAAATTTATGGTATATGTTTTCTCTAAGTATGGTCATCTCATCAATGCATTAATTAAAAATGGTTATCTCATCACTAACATCGTTCTCAAACACACTTACTATGGTTCGCAAAATTTGCCAGCTCAATGGGTATACTAGATCATTTCTCTCCAAACGTGATGCTATTTCTTGAGTACATTTTGGACATCGTTATTTAAATCAATAGGTAGGTATCGAGGTGAAAATGAGTTTGGTATATCAATGGCAGACATATGGTCAAACAAAAGTCCATAATTTGTGTAGGAACTTATCTTCTCGATCTTTTCACATTTAATCATTCCAGGTAGGGGTGTCGATCGGTACGGTACGGGTACTCCCGTACCGAAAATTTGGTACCCAGGTACCGAAATACCTAGATTTTTGGGTACCGGAACCGTACCAAATTATTAATTCGGGTACCCGGGTACCGAACGATTCGGTACGGGTATTCTCGAATTACTGAATAAATTACCGAAAATTTAAAAAAAAAAATCTTACTTTTTTTTTTTAATTTCTTATGGTGTTCAACACAAAAAATACAAATTCAAAAACTTTCAATACCAATAATAATCTAAATTATTATAAACTAACAAAACACAATCACAAATC
Organism: Mentha longifolia; assembly: GCA_001642375.2. NCBI lineage: Eukaryota > Viridiplantae > Streptophyta > Magnoliopsida > Lamiales > Lamiaceae > Mentha > Mentha longifolia. The sequence continues at coordinate 13,344,705 of CM038116.1, read as the reverse complement.
CACAATCTAAATTCACAATCCAAAATAGAAATAAAATAAAATATTATTTAATTTTACTTAGTTTAGGTATTAAGAAATTCAATTTTAGAAAATAGAATAAAATATTATTTAATTTTACTTAGTTTAGGTATTATGAAATTCAATTTTAGAAAATAGAAATAAAATATAATATTTAATTAATTTATATATTAATTTCGGTACCCGGGTCGGTACCCGGTACGGTACGGGTATTACCGGTACCGAAAATAATGAAATATCTGGTACCGAGTACCGTACCATATACCGAAAAATCGGTACCCGGTACTCGATACCCGGTTCGGTACCGGTACGGTACCAGTTTTCCCGAAGTACCGGTACCGTTTCGACAGCCCTAATTCCAGAGATGAATACCATTATAATAGTAGACTGGAAGCACTATTTGTCACTTTGGCTCAACTCTTTTCGGAATAACTTATAAGCATTCCCTTCCAACTTTGGCACAATATCTTCCTAAGGAGATTCATATAAACACCATGGTCGATGACATTTTAGCATGTGATGAATTAATACATTAGCTAGAAGATTGACTAGAAGATCCTAGAAGTTTACTTCCAAGGCAATGATGTCGTATTTCTATTATTGTATTGTTCGATAGGTACTTTGCGTACTTTCTTCATCTCAATAATACCGTTATAATACTAGACTAGAAACACTATTTGTCACTTTGGCTCAACTCTTTTTGGAGTTATTTATGAGCATTCCCTTCCAACTTTGGCACAATATCCTCCTAAGGAGATTCATATAAACACCATGGTCGATGACTTTTTAGCATGTGATGAATTAATACATTAGCTAGAAGATTGGCTAGAAGATCCTAGAAGTTTACTTCTAAGGCAATGATGTTGTATTTCTATTATTGTATTGTTCGATAGGTACTTCACATACTTTCTTCATCTCAATAATATTCTTATTTTTCCGACCAAAACAAAAACATTAGTTGCGCTATCATTTAATGAGGGCATAACACCGCATCTCATGCAAAACTGCATGATGTACACTTTGAAGTGGGAGATAATGTATATTTGTAGTTGAAACCTTATCGTCGGATTACTTTTTTGTTACGTCGTTTCGTACTCTAGATGGGAAGTTGTTTGGACTATAATTTAGCCCGCTTGATTTCGAGACTGATTGGCGACACTGCTTATAAATTGAAGTTTTTGGTGTCATCTTGTACTCATCAAGTACTCCGTGTTTCTCGGTTGAAGGATTTGATCGCACCATGCAGTAACTTCCAGTTTTTATGTCCAACGTGTTGTCTAAAGAGCCTCGATTGTCCTAGAGTTGATTTTGCACGTACGAAACATGTGGCGTAGTAACGGTCATGTCTTAATGCTACGAAACATGTGGCGTGGTAACGGTCATGTCTTAATGCTATTTTTGTGCACGACTCAGATTGCAGGAACCGTTTCTAAACTATATTTTTGTAGAGAAAGAATGAAGATTCCTAATCAACTTTTGATACATGCTACTATCCAGAAAATTGCCCTTTAGTCCTATTCCCAACTGCCCCCTCAAACACGGGCTCCAATCCTTTAATAGCCATAACACTAATAAACAACTGAAATTACTAAGAAGGTGCTTGGTTTCCTAACTAGACTATTTTTATTTATCTCAGTGTGGTATTTGGTTGTACGGACTCGGATGGGTATTTAATCTCGTGACAATCCCTCGTAGGTTTAGTCTTGTCTAATTGTGCCATTTTAGTCTTGCCTCTTGACAAAATTAATGTCAGGTTGTGTTATCTTGGGCCAATCTAGATCTATCCCATATTATATCTAGTTGGATCAACCAAACACCCCCTAAATAGAGAGAATCCCAAGTCATAGGAACAACAAAAGAGCTAACCCTAACACCTTGTTTCAAGCCCTTTCTCCACCTTCCGCTGAGATATATCCGAAGCTTTGAACTCCTCTACAAACTAAACCAAAGACTTTGATAAACTGGTATGTAATCCATTTTTACATGCAAGGTTTCCTAAAATTGGTTTCAAATGAATACCGGTAAATGTATAATATTCTCAAATAATTTACATTTCTTCGGAGAGGATCACAGATTTGGGAAATAGAAAGTATAATGGTTATGTATAAGATATCCAACTGCAGCCAAATAGGAGTACATCCATTTGATTAACTGGTTGAACCAATCTAGAACTACAAACTTGACTGTTTATTGAGAATTTGGTTCTTATTAGTTATTCTGGTTTCAGTTTCAATTAATTGAATGAAACAAAACTCATTTTCTTATTATCAATATAAATATTATTTTTTTTTATGTATAACCTGAATTTATATCATAACCAAACCGACTTACCTCAAATACAAAAACTGAAAGGGTGTCTTGGAAAAGTTGAACATCCTTTTGAGCATCTCTATAAGTAACTCAACAGAAATGACAACTACTTACATCAGTACTAAAATCTCAAAAATCAGGCCCACCCTTTTCCTATCTCATATCCTCCATATGTGTACTCCGAAGTTCTGAGATCCACACCATGATCTCTGATTTTTCTCCATACATTTTGCCTGAGGTGCAAGATCTAGCCTCCACCGACCCCTATTCTTCAGATACTCACTTAATGGTTACACTACAAATTTTGTCTTCTCTAATTTCAGAATTTTGGCAGACAATTAACTAAAACCATTTTTTTTTCTTGGTTTTATTTTGTTTGTTTTGGTTAGTCTAATACTTTCTAGTGATCTAGGGCTGCAAAAATATCTGCCCAGAAGCAGCCACCCATAAAGGGTGCATGATCGTTCACTTATCGAGCACCCTTGGTACGTGCAGTACACTAATTGAGTAAATTTAGCGAGTAGCACTCAGTGATCAAGCACTCTTACACCAAGGATAAAAAGTCCTCAATCCCAGGGCGGGGGTAGGGGGGGATGAAAGTTTCAATTTCTTTGGCACAGATGGGTTTTGCACTGAACAGTCTGAACCGATTCATTCACCCGAATCACCCCTACAATCATCTTAAACATGTAACCAAGGCATATTTCTGGACAAGTAGAAAATACTTTTATGCATACTTTATATCTAAATCGGTTCAACTCTGACCTCCACTACATTAAATGAAAAAATAAAGGTTGTATTATATCAGACAGATAACAAGGCCAGACCTCTTCTTTAGGTGTGCCACGCTTCCTTTTGGGTTTTCTTTAGATGCATCAGTGGATAGGTCTTTCGCTTGTGATGCCAATGTCTACCAAGAAAAAATTTAGAGGTTATATACTAAGAAACAGAGAAAGACACTATTATCCTTGAGCAAAGTGCTTAGGGTCTATAAAAAGTCAGTTATTACCACAACATCATCTTTTAGATCTTCAGAAACAGTAGTTTTTTCCCTGCTTTTCTTCACAGAAGCTATCATTGTCGGAGACCCTTGCCCTTTAGCAAAACAACTCTGTATTTCATCAGGATGCTATCATGTTAGCTGGTTAGATTCATAGTCTGTGGAAAAATGTATCAATTTAAACTAATGAAAAGGGATAAAAAAGCAAGGAAATCAGAGAGAAATAAGTGTAATAACCTCATGGAATATAAAAAACATTGTAAGTTATAGGATTGGTGTTTCTTGGGTATAGTACGAGCACTATTGTCTCATTGCATTATTATATATGATCTTTATCATACGATCATTAAAAAAAATCCTTATGTGGACAAACAAGAATAAAGCTAGTGATCTGAAAGACAACAAACTAATGATTCCAACAAAAATCCTTAAGGATCCACACCTATCAGAATCCAATTAAGAGACATAATATTTAAGACATAAAGAACAAAGAGAAAATGTTAGTTGGTTATTAATTGTGATGATACTGAATTTAGTTAATTAGTACCTTGACTGAGAAATCCCCCGTTTCATCCTCCAACTCCAATGCAACAATCTTTCCTTCACTATTAGGCTCTAAAGCTTTGTCGGCTGAAACTTCTTCATTTCTTTCAGAACCTTCCCTCACCTTACTAGGCTTCGGAGAAATGGGGTCACCAATATGTTCGCCTGCAGGCTTTGGCGAAAAATCCTTCGATTTTTTGGATCTTGTAGGATAATTAGTATTCTTCTTTTTCTTTTTACTAAGACCATTCGTGGACCTCCAATCAATCCACATCCAATGAGGATCATAACCCTCTTCTGCTTTTATTAGAGAACTTGGTCTTCGGTTTCTTTTTCTCCCAATATGCATCTCTTCTGGTTTCTGCTTTTGTTGCATGTTCATCGATTCTCCAACTTTATTAGGATCATCAGAACAATGAGAAATCGTAGTTCCATTTTCATTGTGATTCTCATCATTTTTAGGATTTTGAGTTTCAATGGCCTCCATTAAAATACCTAAATCAGCTTCTACTGCTAATCCAGCTTCCCCAGGACTTGCAACATTTTCTATGGTATCTTTGGAGCCCTGGAGAAAAATTGCCAAGCAAAATGATTAATAGCAAAAAAGCAGGTCATCACATTGACTCTAACAAAATCAAATAGTACCAAGTATTTTGTTAATTGTGTTCGCTATTAAATTCATCAAATTAGTAGTTCGAGCCTTTCTGTTATAAAACAAATAACAATAGCAGAAAATAAACAACATATCAACCATAGTCAAGTGCATAGCCTTGAACCCCAAATTCCCAAGAGGTGCACTTTAAAATATTTTATCGCTAGATTCAACATACAAGAAGATGTCTTAGGCATAAAAATGAAAATATGCATTTCATGGAGAGCGTGAATCCAAGCCACATTGTATAACAGGTCAGGAAGGCCAGGATAATGCACCACCACGGACATAACTAGAGTACCCCTTAATATTCCAGGAATATCCTAGAAAATTTTAGTTAAAGAACCCTTTTATAAGAGTCCTGATAACATAGTAGCACTAAGTCACAAACTGTATCCTTGGTCAATGATATTGTCAGGAAAACCGCATTATGCAAAAAAACTAGTCATCACTAGCAAGTCAAGCTTTAGGACTAACGGAGTAGCATGATGATAAAAACAATAAAAAATGAATATAGCATATGATAGGACTAAATGAAATATCCTACCAACAGGAATATACATCCCCTAGCTACCTATGTTCCAATTTCTTATCCGTTCAAATTGCTATTTCCATTCCTTAAAGCAGGCGCCTGCTGATAATCAATCTTTTACTCGAGTTTGTCTTTGTTTACTGGTTCAAAAAATGTTACTGTATTTTTTAAAAACCTTTGCCTTTTCTAAAAGCATTGAAAGGTTAGAAAGAGCTACAAGTTTCTCTTTGTTCATGAAGTCCCGAGCTATAAAGCATCATGGAGAGAAAGATGCTGGACATGACAAAACTCTTGGTTGAGAGCAGGTTACACACAAGGAAATTATGTTTCTTCTGTTGTGTCGGACTTTACGCATCACCTCACTGGTCTTTAGCGTCTTGTGTGGTTACATGCGGATGCGGGTGACCTATTGGCTGGATATAAGAGGATAAGAAAATATTTTCCCCAGACTAGATTGGCTAGTATGCAAGTTGCAACATATAAAATCAAATTGGTTTCTTTGACCGCAGAAAACTTAAGAGTACGTAGACAAGGGAAAACATAGAATCTTATTGAAGTTCTATGACCACACATAAATGACAAAAACAGATAAACTGTGGCACTGTCTGCTAATCTGCTTCAAGTTAAACTGAAAAGATATAGACATTAGCATATCACTTCATTCATAATTCATAAAGATGTTAATAGGTTAAGGAGACAAACCGTGGTTTCCCTTTGGGTTGCATCCTGGAAACATGATACAACTACTTCGGCATAGTCGTCAATTGGAAAATCCGAACATTTTACTGCTTCTGGAAGATATTTTTTGAGTTCAGCAGAGCAATTCTTAAATGTGTTCTCTGCCAACTGGAAGGAAATTGATGAAACATTCTGAGACAAAAGAACAATTCTTTCCAATAAGATCAGGGGACACAACAATATGGCATGACATCATACAAAACATACGATGTAGGATAGAATTACCTTATTCTCCCTTCTCAAACGATTAAGAAGGATCCTTACAAGCACCAATGAGAACTCATCATTGTCCACATTGTTATGAATAATCAACGTCATAATTTTCTCCATGCTTGAGAAAACTTCATTAGGATGCTTGTTTCTAAAGTAAACAAAATATATCAGTGGTTTGACATGGGTAATTACAAGAAACAAATCCAAACTTGTTTTTCGCACTTTACCACCCAAAACTTTTTTTTGCTTAACACATTGCAACTTTGAAAATTTTGCAAAGAATATGTGCAATGACATTCACTCATGTATGGTGCAAGAACAGGAAGTCGGGAGCTTCTTAATAATCAATAAAGTAACAAAAAAAGGAGAAAAAAGAAAGTAAAAGCATGAATCAGAGAAGAGTCTTGTGAAATAAAGGCAGAAGTTAGCAGCACCCAACACCTGTAATTTATTGTCGGGTGAAGTCAGAGAACCAAGGAAATCACCAGTACAAGTAATGAAGTAAATAAAATGATTTAGACAGGGTAGCTGATTTGGCATATCCATTAAGACTCTAATTGCTATACACTGTCTATAGCGTTTTGTTGATGCTGCATTATCCACTTAAACCAATGCATGGTCCTGAAATGCCTACTCCATTAGAGCTTTAGGTTTGTACAGAACATAATCTAAATTCTTATCTACTCCCTGCTGATGATAAGATGCATATACTCAAACTACCAGAACCTAGAACCTTAAGGCTGTGTGAGTTGTAGCTTGATGAGCTCATGAAGTAAAAAACATACATTATTTCATTAGTTGCTACCATGTCAAACACCTGAACACAAATTCAAAATTCAATTGTTTCATCTTAGATTGAGCAGAACTTTATATTTTTATTCGAAAGCTCGAGGAGAGGAAGAACTTCTATAATAGAACTAAGCTGGTGGGTAAGTTGTCTTACAGGGATCGTCATTTAATTGAGTTTTTTTGAAATTCCCTTTTTTTTTTTTTTTTTGTCAAGGGAATAATATCTAGACGATTCACCAATGATATCTGGAAACTTTCGTATTCCACCATACAATACAAACATAAAATTTTGCCAACAAAATCAATTTCTACAGGAATAAAAACTTTTTAAGGTAAACATAAAGCATAGGAGAACAAAAACACTGTACAAAGTACAAAGCTAACCAATGAGCACAACCAGATGGCAATCAATATAACAGGCTGGCCCTCTTACCTAATGCCATCTAGGAATAGGCGAAACATGTGATCAACACTTGCATACATCTCAAGGTCCAACATCATCACACACGACTGACTAACTGACATAGTGTGAAGGATGCACACAGCTTTTGAATATGCTCGCCCAGACATGCAACCCAATCTCATAAAAGCACTAACAGCTAGCTCGAAAAACTCCTACAATCAAATTAGAAATGGTTAATAAATCAGGGACAGGAAAAAAGTGAAAATGAGGAATACTTCATGCCATATACAGATTTACCTTCATATGGTCGTCTCCATATGGTTCATCAGGTGCCATAATTCTTATTATCTGACTAATACAAGAGGCCACCGAAACTCTTACATCCAATTCAGAATGTTTTATAAGTTCATTAGAAATTAGAGCTTCTTTACAAGGTTGAAGTGACGTCTCCACAAGTTTCCTATCATCTTGAAGTGTACTTGATAACAATGATAAGAGATGCTCCAATTTCTGACAGGCATTCAAATTAAAAATAAATTTATTAAAAAAAGATAAAATAAAAATAAAAAAACCTTAGTAGATCCAAGAAAAGATCAACAGGCTAGAATTCAAAGAATGATGATAAGAAGGTTATTAAAAATCAAAATCCATAAATAGATTTAGATGCAGAATCAATCATACACATTTATATAAAGAAAAATTACTAATTCTCAAAAAGCACAACGTCATGGGTTAATTTTTGCCCCAATGTATAAAGAAAAACTCTGAAGAAGGGAATTAAAGCTTACATCAAGTCTTCCAAGAAGCTTTTCTGTAGAATCACAGGGTTTAAGAAGCTTAGTAACGTATTTTGTGAGTAACTTCAACTTATCAACATTTGATGAACCTGGGGCACCAGCATCACTCATGTTTCTTGCTGAGAAAATGAAGCACCCTATTCACTTTAGAAGCAGAAAAATCAAGAAAACAAAATGCAGAAAATATGGAGAAGTGTCTCTTTATGAGGTACAGATAAGAGAATCAAAATTTTGAAAATGTCTACGCACCTGTTCTTATCGTCTAGTAGACAAAAGTAGTTGAAATATTTTGGGAAAACGCCATAAATAAGAGAGAGAAACTTGAAACCATTTGTTTCAATTGATATATTTGATTTGGTTAGTGAAATCCAGTGATGAAATCCAGTGAAAAGATTTTGCCATTGTGGAAAGTAATTAATGTACAGCTCAGATTATCTCCTTCAGTATTCAAGTGTCCAGGAATACATGTAACAATTAGGAATTGGACGATACAAAAGATTCTCAAAATGTTTATGTGATTTCAATAACCGGATCAGTAAAGTAATTGCAGTAACTTCATTGTGATTGCAGTAATTTTTCAATAATTTGGCAGTACTGTTTGCTTTTACTTGCTCTCATTTTTCATTTCCTTTTACATGAAGAATGAAATTCATGTCATTATGGCCTGCAGATTACTTTCCAAACTGTTCTATATGGTCAAACTTTTCCCTAATTAATTCAATGAATATAGATTTTGCATTTAATACGATCCCTATATTTTGTGCCTTTATTTTATTCCCTAACATGTACTCTTAATAACTTGATTCCTATATCAAGCTCCTCCAATATTAATATTACCCTTCTGTGTTGCCTTCTTTGTTTTACAGTTGTTCCAAACCTGGTTTCAGGTAGCACAAAACATAGATTAAATTGAAAGGCGCATTTGATTTGAAAAAATAAATAAATAATAACAGAGTATCTCATAGTGAAAGGCCACTACAGCTAAGGTGCAATCTCAATATCTCCTACATTTATATTCACCAGCAGAAGCTGTAACACATACAAACCTTGCGTCCGTGACGAAAGGCATTAATAGGCTGCTTATTCTGATAATAATCCGCCGAAATTTACATCTTCTGGCATTTTCCTCGTTCAGAATCTCTTATGCTTGTTGTTCCTCATGCTTAGCCTGGAATTTCTTTGTAGATGCAGCAAGTTTCTTAACCTTTTTCATACTCATAGCTACCTATATTTGTTATCAGTGTCCGAGTTCCCAGCCAATTTTTAGTTCCTAATATGTCGCACATTCCTATTAAGCATCTTCAATACAATTTCTAGGGGAGCATTAAACCAAGAAACACAATATTTGAGGGCACCAAATCAATATGTATCTTCACATTTTAAGAAAAATCTTAAGAGTCCAGATTTACTGATCAGCATTCCAATTCCTTACAATGCTATATATCTTATTCCATCTTGCCCAAGACCATAGAGACTATACAATGGTGAGGTCCTGAGCTACAAGGCTTGTGGTAGATCAAGGTATACTTGACCCGACATAGTTATACTAGTTGAATTATGGTCCCTCCCATTTAGAAATAACTGCATGTTATGATTAGATATAGCAACTGGTAAATGGAGAATCACAAAAATAAGTATGAAGTTGTAATTTACGTACCAAGAAGTATTTTATGAAGAATAAACTATTTCGTGCCAGCATCAAAACCATGTGAATTTTGTGAACAGAAATTACTTTTCAGGATTTGGTGAACACAAGGAATTTTCAAGGAATGAATTAAGCTAAACAAATAAATGAAAGCGTTAAAGTGGAAAATAATGAAATAAAATGTAGTTATTTGCGTCGTGCTTGATGTAAGTACCACACGACAAAAAGAAACATCAAATAATCTCCCAACTCTCGAGGTATGTGTTTCGAAGGGAAACAATTTTTTTTACCAAAACCAAGTAACTTCACAATTTTATGGCCACCACTGTAAAATGATTTGACCTTCAAAACACAACATAATGATTTCCATGGATCCCTGTTAAGAACATCAACTATCATGAATATTTCACCAATAAAGTTCAGTCCGCCTCTGGTAGTCAAAGGATGTCTCCTCTACAAAAGATTTAATCATGTCTACACTATTTTTATTAAGTCAAAATTCATTTCAAGACTTCTGCTGATCGTGATGTAGCGAATATATTTCAAGTCTTGCTGAAACTAGAGAAGCTTAAATCTACATGACCCACTAATGTGACTTTGCGCTTCATACAGGGGCTGGTAATCAAAAATTTCTCTAGCATTTCCTTTTTTTCTTATTTCATATGCATCTCTACTTAAATGCGTGGCCATGTACAATTTAAATTAGAAGTGCGTCAGAACAATTGAATATTCTCCATTTTTTTTTTCTCCATTTATTTCTTCTCAGCTTTTTCTAATCCTTTTGATTTCGTTCGTCACTTGTGTATTTATCAACATGATCAGACAAAATAAAATTCTGTGCACTGAACCGGGAGAGAAGAAAATGCATGACCGAACAATATTCTCAAGCATGTACCACAAGTTCCTTCCAATTCTTTTTTGTGAACTCATCTTGGTATCACAACATTAGCTAACCATCTTCAGCTGATCTACAGGATCACTAGATTATTGATGAGAGAAAAAAAAACAATAGATCTTTAATTAATCAGCACGATAAACAAGCCAAGCTCTATATAAAAAAAAATTAACAATTACATGAACTGTAAGCAGAGTTTCCTCGCAACAAAAACAGGCCTGAAATGTGATTACAACACAACATGTCAGAAAATTATCCAAAGGTTATTGCTGATTACTAGGGAACCAGCTTCTGGAATTCGTAATTTTTATGTATTTAAATTATGATGAAAAGGAAAATTATGTTCTTGAGAGTTTCATGCAATATTTAAAGAACTAAAAGCCTTTCAATGGAGTCATTTTACCAAATGTGTAATCCATGTATGTACGAACATATAATTCGTTGAATAGCTAACTCTAAGAATCACTGCCAAGCGAATGCACTAACATAAATCTTTCATCCGATTACTGAAACATCGAGCCGGAAATGGCTGCCATTTTGCGAGTTCTCATTATATTGACTAGACGCAAGTGTTTCTGGCAGATTAGAATGATTTTAGCATGCACACCTCATACAAACAAACATAACAACAACAACAACAACAACAAAACTTCACGTACATCATTTTCAGCGTCATGGAAAGAATTTTGAAGGCATTGGAAATGGCAATCTTCTCATTAATAAAGATGAAATGGCAACAAAAGGAATTGGACAATTTTTCTCTAGGTTTTGCTATAAGTTGGCTGTTGGCACATCAAATCAAATAAGCATTTGCCTCTAATTAAATTACCTCACATCGATGAATGCTCAGTCGACAATAGGGAGCAGCATAAACAAAAGTAGAAAAATAAGGGGCGAAGACGCGCATAGCAGTAGTATATGGGCGAAGACGCCGCATTAGATGGTCTCCGGTTAGGGTGGCGGCGCCATGTGAACCAGTTTAGACCATTAGCAGGTAGGATATGGAGAAGGAATGCGGCAGTGGGATCCGCCGCTGCGTTGGCGCTGGGGACAGTAGATGCTTCATCTTCTGCAACTGCAACTGCAACACGATCAGTTTTTGTACTCAGCCGAGTCCACAATTTTTTGAAAGAGAAAAATTTAGAAAAAAAAAAAAAAAAAGGGGTAAAGTAGTAAATATGAAAGAATTGTTTTTTTTATTTTTATTAAAAGATAAATTTGCAGTTACCCTTTCCTGCCGGGTACCCCACCAATTTGATTCAAATGGGTACGGGTCAGGTTTGGGAAATTTAACTGGTAAGCAATACCCGGACTCGCCACGCTCTGCATTTGGTAAGTAACATAGGATATGATAGGATTAATAAAACATAGGTAACTAACATGAATAGGAAATGGGATAACTTATTTATATTCCTATTTGGTAGTAAGATTAAAAAGTAAGATAACTTAAATTTGAGTTTGGTAGGTAAGATTAAACCCTAAATTAAATGAGAGAATCTATAAAATGACAAAAAAGCCCTTATTATTTTTTGAGAAGAAAATGTTTATTTAATGTTACTAAATTTTTTACTCCGTATTTGCTGAATTGCATACTCTTATTACTTCGAATCCATAATATTTTTATTTTTCTTTAACAATATGTAAATTTCATTTAATAATAGAGTAACCCAATTAAATTTTAAACTAATTAAAAACAAAGTTACTAATAATTCTATACTACATGTAATTAATAAAACTATAAACTCCAAATATCCATAAATAGATAAATAGGCTCAAACACAAATATCCATCGCCAAATTTAAAGCCCACTAATATTGTGTTATTGGAAGGTAAATTAGCACAATGATTGACATAGTTTATTTCTAAATGTGAAAATGGTATGAAATACTCATTCTCACTTAGTCAACAAAAATCGCACCCCATAAGATAATTTACATAAATTATACTCATTTTTTGTTATTTTGGACGAAAATGCTCTTACTCACTCCAATTTTTTTCACGATTCACTTAGCATTTTCTCCCACCGTTTTGCCTTTCCCAATTATGTTTTCCTCCAATTCTCTCCCTATCTTCTCTCTTTTTTTCTCGTTCTTCACCACCGTCGCTCCCAAGATCGTCGTGAAAAAGCTTGGGAAATCGGGCTCCAGGTCTTAGGATTTCGTCAGTCATCATCCACCCCAACTCTGAGGCGGCGAGAAGCGCTGCCCTCTTCTCCATGGCACCAGCTGTCACGAAAGCAGAGGAATCCTCTGCCGCCCTCAGTCGCAAATCCGCCAACGACCTTCACCGGAAAAGTTGATACCAGTTTATAGCTATATGCCTATATAAATACGTATGTGTGTGTAATTTGAAAATGGTAGTATGCTTGATAATTAATTTTGTTATTGGTGTGAAGAGTGGGTGGATGCGTGAAAATCCATCTTGCTTAATCTTCTTATTTATGTGTGAAAATCCTTTTGAAATGATAATTTTTGTTCTTTCTTTCTCTTGTCTTTGCAGATGGAAGAAGATGTTAGATTGTTAGTTGAAGTCCAGCACAACGTCTACTAGGAGTATGACGAAATGATACAGCAAATTCAGCTTGTAGTTCTGAATAATTGATGTTCACAAGCTGTTCGATGAAAGTCCTAACTCAATCATTATGTGCAACCAAAGGAAAAGTAAGCTAAAAATGAATCCTTGTGCTGTGAAAGTGAATTCCGACCGAGAAACGAAAATTGGAAGGCCAATGGACGAAAAGAAAATTGAGGAAAGTCGAGAAACGAGAAGGAAACAAGCACGAATCGAGAGGAAGGGGACGTTGGAAAAGGCGGTCAATGTCGGTGTTGACCTCCGAAAATTGCTTGAGAAGCTAGCAAAGTTGGCGACCACTGAACTGAAGCACCAAGTCGCAGAAAATGTGCATGGAAACAGAAGTTTTAGCGAGTTAAATGGTGATCGCCATTTCTTTGATGTGAGTCGCCAAAAATTGGTTTATGAGTATGAAGAAAATGGCGACCAAGTTAGCCATGTTCCATTTAAGAAATGACAAACACATTTTTAATATTATTTGTTTTGAGATTTTTAGTGCCTTTGAGTGTTAGTTATAAGTAGGGATATTTAGTTCATTTTGGGGATACCTTTTAGTTTATGATGGAGTTTGGATAGTGTTTAGAAGTTCCAAGTAAACTTGTCTCTACAAACTTGGAACAAAAATATTAAATTGTTCCAAGTAAACTTGTCTCTATTGGAACGAAAATAATAAATTGTTCCAATTGTTCCCAAATGTTCCAAGTAGACTTGTTTCAATTGGAACAAATGTACTAAATCGTTCCAAATGTTCCTAATAGACTTTCAAGTAGACTTGTCTATATTGGAACAAATGTATTAAATTGTTCCAAATGTTCCAAGTAGACTTGTCTCTATTGGAATGAAAATACTAAACACTTATCTCTATTGGAACGAAAATACTAAATTATTCCAAGTAGACTTGTCTCTATTGGAATGTACTAAATTGTTCCAAATGTTCCAAGTAGACTTCAAACTTTTTGAACGATTTAGAATTTTCTTCCCAATAGAGTCAAGTCATTGCACTCTACATATTTAGAACGAAAATATTAAATTGTTCCAAATGTTCCAAGTAGACTTGTCTCTATTGGAACAAAAATACTAAATTGTTCCAAGTAGACTTGTTTCTATTGGAACAAATGTACTAAATCGTTCCAAATATTCCAAGTAGACTTGGAACTTTTTGAACGTTTAAGAATTTTATTCCCAATAGAGTCAAGTCATCGCACTCTACTATAACCATGCGAAAGCAATAAATAAGATAAGCGAAGGCCATAAAATGAAAAAAAGTGAGCAAAAAATAAATTTAAATTACCCAAACTAGCAAAAAAGACCACCTCATCTATTTCTTGCTCGTTCCTCTTCAATTCACTTGAATTAGTTGCAATGGGCCGAATACAATGCTGGATATGAATGTGAAAAAAGTTGACCGGTTCTTAAGCCAGCAAAAAAACTAACAGAAAACTTTACTTATACAACAAACGCTTGAATCCGGATTTATAAGTATTGATCGCCTCTTCAAACGTGATTGATTCAAAATAAAAACAAAAAGATAAATATCCATACAAAAACAAAATTCATGTCTCATGTGCTTAAAATAATAACAATCCATATACCACATTTGAAACTATAACTAATTGACAAACAAAGCAACAAACCACTTAATCATCCTCTGAGTTGCCTTCTTTGCGAGGGTCTTGGCTTGTGACTTGGATCCCATAACACCACCTCCCCACTTCTTCCTGTCTTGTCGTATTTGTCGTTGAATTGATGGATGTCTCAGATCATGCCTTTTAAGAAACTCTTGGAGCAAATTTCTCATTTTAAAAGCTTCTTCCATGTAATTATCCTAATTAGATAAATACGTTAGGCCTCAACATGGAGAAAATCATTCAGATTCAGAATGGAAAAAATGATATACCTAATTCATATCTATTGTTTGTAAGCCTTCTCCACGCGTGAAAATGATGGCATGTTCTGGTTTTCAGGCTTTCCTTCACCCAGGATAGCAAGGCCTGGAAGTTTTATACAGTAGATTATCTACAAACAGAATTTCATCAATTAGCAAAAACCAGTCATAAATTATGTGTAGTTGTCGATTAAAATTGCTTGTAAGAAAATGCCGTGGAAGGTCCCAACTTTGCAAGAGCAACAGACAATAATAATAGAGTGGAGTAGTACACCTTGTCATTAACCTTCTTGGCTCTGTCTTTACTAGGTTCTTCAACTTCATCTATATATGCTACTCGAAGAGATGGATACCTGTCAGAGAAATAAAACAAGAAACAAGAAACAACTTGCTATCTATTTCATCTCTAATTACCAAATAAAACAAGTAGATTTGACAATGTAAGAGAATAAACAAGAAACAAAAACATCAACAATGACAGTTCAATTATTGGCATCTCCCTATTTTCCACAGACAATATCTTAATCTACCGATGTGGCATAAATGGCATAATTCTAATTCGCAATGTCAGCCCTTTCTTCTTCCCGATTCTCGCCTTACTCTCATAAACTTGATAGTGTGAAACATTAAACTCAACTGTACATTTGTAATCCTACAAAAATTCAAGACAACAAAAGACCCCTTCAACTATAGAACACACAGATAAGATTTAACTTTCCTTCTTGTAACAAGTACATCTTCCGCTAACAATGAAATTGAGGAAACAATTTCAATAACAAATCGAGCAAAAAATTCATAGAAAGCTCTCCAATTTCCAGATTTGGGCTCATTGCCTCCGTTTGTATGATTGTATTTGCAACTAGCATAATAATTGATGGAGTGGAAGCATTCACCTGCATTAATTTCATTGCATTAAGAAATGAGTAGATGAAGGCATCAAAAAATGCAACATAAACAACGCAAGAGGGCTTGAAACCATACCCAAACCCTGCCATTCAAACCGACTGCAATCTCAAAAGCAATCTTTTTCCCGAGAGTCTCGAGAACAAGACACGTTGGAGAGCTCAACAGCCTACGAAGCAAGTAAACACGAAGCCAGTGAGAATCATGGGTGCAACTGAGCACTCAATAGAAACAGGAAAAACGAAGATTCTTTTAATGGAGAGTGATGTCCTACGTTCTTGATAATCCGGTTGATGTTTCAAACATGTATCCATCTTTGAGGGGACCGTAATCTGCAGCTTTCCCAGAGGCTAAGGATTTTCCTTCCTCCCTGAAGTCGACGGTCGCCGTGAGCGAGCACTGTGGAAACGGTAGAAGAGACTATCTCGTCGGCGGTTAGAGGCAGGAGGCGGCGAGAATCGCTGCTGAATCTAGAGAGAATTTTGGGGTGGAGAAGAGAACGAGGGTTTCTCAAGAATGGGGAATAGAAATTGAATTTGAATGGGGAACAGAAACTCAAAAGGCTTCAAATCTCAAATTTCAGGCTGAATAATTTGAGGGGTAATTTTGTCCGAAAAAACAAAAATTGGGTATAATTTATGCATGTTAAGTTGATGGTTATAATTTTTGTTGGCTTAGTTAAAAAGGGTATTTCAAATAATGGCCATTTCTAAATCATGTACAAACAAAGTCAAGAGCAATATTAATTTGGATAATGTTATTCGGCCATAATGTGGCCGGCCATAATTTTAGTTATTTTATTTTTTTAACATGTAATCATTTATATATTTATGTCAAACTTTTTTTAGATTATAAGAGAACTCAAAAGTGATTTTTCATATAATTTATGTATTTAAAAAAATTAACCCTTTAATTATTTGATAATTTTGATTATTTTAAATAATTTGTTACATTTTATTTATAAAAAAAAGAAAATATGCAATTTTGGGGGGATTTTTTTTTTTGAAATTCTAATATAAAAGTAATTAGTTATAATAATTATTTATTATTTTTAAAATGACATATATTATGAAAAATGTCGTTGTGTGACCGGCCACATTATGGCCAAATATCATTATTGTATTAATTTTCAATGAAATTTATAATCAAAGGCACTAAATTTTTCTACAGATAAATTAGCTTAAATACAATTTTCTAGATTTTTTATTTCAATGACGGAGTAACACTTCCGTCATATACAGTGCTTCGATCAAGAGCAAAGCAAGAAATTAATACATCATCTTTGTTATTGTTTCCACTGACATAAATAATCCTAGGGGAAAGGCCGGATGAATTAACAAAAGAAAACAGTAGAATAAGCCTAGGCCTTGCTTTAATCTCGGGCCCCCAAAAAAATTGATCTTGCCTACCAAACTCAAGATAAGACCTGGTTAATTAGCTTATCATGTCTTATATACCCTACCAAACACTAAGTTTTATTTTGTGTCACATACTACCTCCGTCTCATTTCATTAGTTACGGTTTGACTTTTGACTTTTTCGGCACGCGTTTTCACCGAAACCTAATACGGGTTTTAAAATATAATTTTGAAGTATTTTTTTTTTTACGGGATACTAAGAAGGTCGTAGTATTCCGTAAAAAAAAGAATATATCAAAATTATATTTTAAAACCCGTACTAGGTTTCAGTGGAAACGCGTGCCGAAAAAGTCAAAAGTCAAATCGTAGCTAATGAAATGGGACGGATGGAGTATACAATAAGACAAGTCTTTTTTTTAGTCCAATTAAAGCGCTAATCAATCTCCATAAAATAACTCTCCCCCCTTCCCTCTTGTTTTTTTTTTTTTTTTTTTTTGTCTCCCTTTCTTTATCTCTCTTCCATGACAGCACCACCGCCACCCCCTCGAATTATGTTGACGCTAACTAGGACCTCGACAACACCATCTTCGCCGGCCATTTCGAGTGCCATTCCCTCCCTGCCGACGAGCACTTCCACAGTGGCCAGATCGAACCTCGTAAGCAATCTCCATGTTTCTAATACTCTGCCTCCCTTAACTCGTCGCTGTCCAAAAACATCTTTGAAGAGGCCGACGAAAGCTGACTGTTTAAGGTTGTTGCATATGCATGAAAGCTGCCACACATTTTATGGGATATTAGGAAACCTTGACTGCATGCAGTGGGCTCAGGAGAATTGTTTCATGGTGTGGAAATGATCCTTCACTCGGGGTAATAAATGTCATTCTACCATAATCCTTAAGGCAGTTGTCTATTATGCGCCTTTTGTTGGAGTAGCCGGCTCAAAAGACATCGACATCCTCAACTAATTACACGTTTATAGCGACATTGTCAATGGGATGACGTCCCTGATAGAATTCAAAGTCCACCACATGTAACTGACCTAAAAGTTGCAAATTTAAAACAATAATGTAGGAGTTGGTGTGTAAGGATATCGAAAGAGCTCTCGTAGTACTCCAAGTGTGATGGACAAGTATCCAAGGGTCCATCAAGACTCTGGTACCGCAACAATATGCAAGATAATCAAAGATGAATGGGTAAGTGAGAGTGATGATGGTGAGCCTTCAAGCAGTACTACTAGACATTCACCAATTGCTCGAGGTCCGACTTAATCATTTTGGAACTACATTCAGCCCACTACCGAATTACACGATTCAAGAAAGCGTGCCCAACTCGCAAATAATTTAGTCGGAAAAGTTTGGACACGTTTGGCTCATATGTTGTATATTTTTTTTAAATTCCCATTTTTAATTTATGTTGTTTTTATTTTATGTAATTTCTCTTAAATAAATATTTTATTAAATTTATTTAAAATATTTATATATATACTGTATAAAAATTAAAATTTAATAAATAATAGTAATAAAATAACCGAAAACCCAACCCAGTCTCATTTTGGAGGGTGATTGACTCGTTAGGTTACAGTAGGAATAGGGCTGCAAACGAGCCGAGCCGAGCCGAGTATTGACAGGCTCGGGTTCGGCTCGTTTAATATTATACATGTTCGGGCTCGGGTTCGAGTTCGATTCGAGCTTTAAATTTGTGCTCGAGTCGGGTAAATATTTTGAGTTCGAATTCAGCTCGAGTTCGGCTCGCTAAATATTCGATAAATGGTTCGGCTCGAATTCGGTTCGGATTTGAGCTCGAATCCGGCTCGTGAAAAGCTCGAATTTTAATTCTAGCTCGAGCTCGATCTCGATTTTAAGCTCATTTAAAAGACATGATTTAAAATATTGTCTTTTAACATTCCAAATGAACATAAATTAAAATAAAATTCATCAAACAAAAATTATAATTATTTAATACTATAAAATAAATAAATATACAATATAATAAATGAATTGATGATAATTGGCGATATATATTAATGTTATAAGTTAATATTTCCTAATAATAATTGTGGTGTAGTGCCTAATTAGCTTTCGTTGTGATTTGAAATTAATTTTACACCTAAATGCTAAAGCTCATTTACAGGCTCGATTAGAGGTTCGATTAAGAGTTCGCGAACATGCTCGTGAACAGGCTCGATTAACATACGAGCCGAACACATAGGGGTGTCGATTGGTACGGTACCGGTACTCCCGTACCGAAAATTTGGTACCCGGGTACCGAAATACCCAAATTTTTGGATACCGGTACCGTACCGAATTATTAATTCTGGTACCTGGGTACCGAACGGTTCGGTACGGGTATTCCCGAATTACCGAATAAATTACCGAAAATTAAAAAAAAAATCTTACTTTTTTTTTAATTTCTTATAGTGTTCAACAAAAAAAATACAAATTCAAAAACTTTCAATACCAATAATAATCTAAATTATTATAAACTAACAAAACACAATCACAAATTCACAATCTAAATTCACAATCCAAAATATAAAATAAAATATTATTTAATTTTACTTAGTTTAGGTATTAAGAAATTTAATTTTAGAAAATAGAAATAAAATATTATTTAATTTTACTAGTTTAGGTATTATGAAATTCAATTTTAGAAAATAGAAATAAAATATAATATTTAATTAATTTATATATTAATTTCGGTACCCGGGTCGGTACCCGGTACGGTACGGGTATTCCCGGTACCGAAAATAATGAAATATCTGGTACCGAGTACCGTACCGTATACCGAAAAATCGTACCCGGTACTCGGTACCCGGTTCGGTACCGGTACGGTACCGGTTTTCCCGAAGTACCGGTACCGTTTTGACAGCCCTACGAACACGTTCGCGAGCAAAACGAGTCGATCACCCTAGAGCTCGAGCTCGGCTCGTTAAATTAAACAAGCTCGGATTCGGGCTCGAGCTCGGCTCGTTTATTAACGAATTCGAGTTCAAATGAGCTTTTACCGAATCGAGCACCGAGTATGTTCCGAGTAGCTCTACTCATTTGCAGCCCTATAAGTAGGATCGACCCATAACCCCTATTTAATAATAATAATAATAATAATAATAATAATAATAATAATAATAATACACGTAAAATGGATTTGCAGCATGAGAACCCCTAAGTTACATGGACATTGGTATGGGTATCCGACACGGGTGCGGATCCGAGTGTCGAATACCCCTTTTCTAAAAAAATTGGACACGGGGACACTATCCGAACTTTGGACACGGGTACGGGGATACGCCACACATAATATATATATTAAAAAAATTAAAATTACTAATAATATTTTAATATTCCAAAAGTAATCAGAAGTCCAAAGGAACAACAGATTGTAGGCGAGAGTTTTGCAGTAATGTTTATACGTAAGAGATTTATATAAAGAATTAAAGATAGGTTAAGAATCTAATATATTATAAAGAATAATTAATAAAATAATAAAGATTTGGATGATTGATGTTTCCTAAAAAAACTCAACCGATTTTGGAATATGAAACGTGGGCTGTAAACCATTCAATTTAAATAGCCGTAATTCACACACTCTCTCTCTCTATTAATTTGAGCAGTCGCCACTTTAAGAATCAAAACACCTTACGGCCATATCCGACGATTTGGACACGGCTTCCGTGTCCAGATCCGTGTCCACTCGTATCGGACGGGTACGGCACCTATCCAGGAGTGTCCATGTAACAGAGTAGAGGCGACCACGGTTCCGGTTCCGGTTCCCCCCAAAGAGGAACCGGAACCGCACCGCCGGTTCCAACGGTTTCGAATCCGGTTCCAAACCGCCGGTTCCGGTTCGAACCGGATGGAACCGGCCACTTTTTTTTTTCTCTTTTTTTTTTTAAAATTTATTTATTCCCTATATGCATACTTCGTTTATATTTGTTTCGAGTTTAATTGTAAGAGCATTATAATCGAAAACTATTAGAGAAATTAAAAATATAACAAATTGAAAACTGATAGAGATGAGAGATTGAGAGTTGAAGGTGTGAAGAAATGGTTTGATATATGGGGGTATTTATAGGTGTAGATTGAAGATGCTCCGGTTCCCCGGTTCCACCTGGTTCTCCGGTTAGGAACCGGTGGAACCGGCGGTTCCACTATTTTTTTTTCCAATAGATAATATTAATACATAATTAAAAAAATATACTTCATATGATATGGAATTATGGATTGATAATTAAATTGCAAAGTTCATACAAATTTAACATGTTATCATTCTTAATTAGAATGAAAAATTTCAAAAATTGACACTTCATCTTATCTTCTTCATGAATTAGATAATTTATTATCTTTATATAAATTACTAAATTGTATATTTTGTCATCTTCAATTCATCATTATCATGTGACATTGTTAATTGAATATTTTGTCATTTATATGATTTGTTTTTTGTTTTAATATTTGAATTTAAAGTTTGAACACTATCACAAGATTCACAACTCACAAGTGCACAACATCCAACGTTACTAGGCTACTAGTACTATATTTTAACTTTGAATGAATAAACATCACATATGTATGTAGTTTTATTAATTTGTACTTTTTTCAATTTGAATTATAACTTAACAATGAATTATACTTTATAATTTGTACATTAAGAATTCATTAAAATGGATGTATACTAATAAAATGTTAAATCAAATAATTAGTATGACATTAATACACAACATACAAATAAAATATTAAAAAAAAAATGCCGGTTTTCCGGTTTTTTAACCGGAATCGCCGGTTCCCGGTTCCTCAAGAATAGAACCGGAACCGCACCGCCGGTTCCGACAGTTCCAAATCCGGTTCTGAACCGCCAGTTCCGGTTCGGTTCCCGGTTCAGTTCCACGGTTCCGGTTTTTTTGGCCGGCTCTATAACAGAGGAGCGCCCCAACAAAGAATTCGAGGAGGGGTTTTCACTTTTCACTTTTCACTTCATTTGGCACCAAACTTGCTGTAGTTCAATGTAAGTATTTTCATTCGTCCCCTTTTAATTTTACTTCGTTTCACACAAAACATAAGGAAATCTGCTGAAAATACTGCAGAAAAAACGAAACCACCGGAAAACGGTTTGAATTCCTCATTTTGTAGGATTTCCTGTCTTTCATTGAATGGGTTACCGATTTTGAGGTTTTAGTTTGATTACCGTATGAATGCTTGCGAACTTTTTCGTTCTTTTGTTTATGATGCTTCCGGAATTTTATATTTCAATGTTGGAGTTGTCCTGGTGATTTTTTTTTGAATTGAATATAGTATAACCATTGGTTGTTCTTGCTGGCTGGTTTGTGCTTTGATTTTCGTACATCATGATAACATAAGGCGCACGTAGATGCTTGTAGATGTTTGTGTATAATGTTGTTACACTAATTCTCTTACTATGGAGTGGAACTTCTCAAAATTTGAGAAAGTCTGAAGGGTTCAGCCATCATTTTCCTTTTTTACATGAATTCTCTTACTGAGAGTGTCACCTTTGCACCAATATCAGCTAATAGTAGGTTATTTTGTTTCCTAGTAGCATTTACACTTATAAAGGCGGAAAGATTGGACAACGGTCTTTGCTGGAATGAAAAAAGGTTAATTTTCTCATGGGCAGTCCAGCAAATACTATGATTTCTGCTCGTGCTACTGATATTGAAAGCCACAGATATGGAAGTTCAGCTGAAGACACGGAAAGGGGAAAGACTAAATGCCTTTCTGGTTTTATATTCCTATGTAATCAGAGAACAAAGTTGGAATGCTACCGATACCGTGTCTTTGGACTTCCCTTCAGCCAAAAGCATGTGTTGGAGGGGATAAAATCTGGCTTAAAGCTATTTTTGTATGATTTTGAGTTAAAGCTTCTATATGGTGTATACGAGGCCACTTCTGATGGAAGTCTTAACTTGGAACCTGCGGCTTTCGGAGGAAAATTTCCTGCTCAGGTATAGCTTCAGTAGTTGCTACTCATCAAAAGTGGGAGTAAGATATATTCTTATCCCCTCACTTTTCTGATGCGTGATTTATGTTTTACGCTCCTTTGGCCTTCGTATCTAAGAGTTTTAGGTGGCTAACTGCAAGGTCTTATTCTCTGCTTCTGGGCTGCTATTAGACCTTTTCAGTTGTTATAAAGTCAAAACTGCAGCGATGTATCATTTTTGTGACCTCTTTATATGACCTGAAGCCGTAAGATATGGCCAGACACGGAGCAAAGTTTTTTCTACTTTTGATGCTGAGTATAGTTCTATGCAAATGTAATATTGCGTAGACTTGGAAGGCATATATCCTATGAGATTTGATCAAATAATAATTGGATTTCCCTTAAACAGTACATTGTTTACTTTCTATAAGCTTGAGATCTCATGTGAAAGAAATTTGACGAAAATATTTCAGTTTTCCTCTCTTGAGTGGGTTCTCTACCTACAACGTCCTAGAAAAATAGCTCCCGGCTTCTTCATTAATATATAATTAGGAAGTGTTAACCTAAATTATTGATTTTCTTTAGTTAGTACCACTGGTAATCTTGCCATGGCTTGATTCTTCTGTTAAACTTACGTTTCTGATTTGGTGAAGGTATCTTTACCCCTTCATATTACTTGTTTCATTGATGAGAAGGATACTTTAGCCTCATCACACCAGCTGCTATCGTTTCCACTTTCAGGTAAAATTCAAAATCTTCAAGGAATGTTTGCCAATTCCTGAGAGTTCCCTGAGACATGTTATAAAGGAGAACTATTCAGGCTTCAAATTCAAGCAAGAACTCTGTGGAAAGCAAGTAAGTTATCCTTTCCACATCCACTGGAATTAAATTCATTTGAGGCTGGACATTGTCTGTAACCTCAAATATCTTATAGTGTGTGCCAAGAAACTTACCACTGGAAGCAGGTAACAGAATTGATATCATCTTTTCGTCCTTTGCCTGCACCCTTATGCAATCCTGGATTGCAAGCTCCGGCAAATGTACCTCCAGCAGCGGCAATGCCTCCCTTACCATTGGAAAATCAGCTTAAGAAAAGGAGATTGCCTATGGCGGAAGTTCCTTATTCAGCTGAGGTGCAATATCGATCATCTGAGCAAGTTCATCCTGTTCTAAAGGTCAATTACCCGGAGCATGGGTCCCATAGAAGAGCAGCTTATGTGGAAAATGCACCCCCAACTTTGGACCATCAAAGTTTTCCAGCAGCCAATCATTACATTTCCCATCCTCAACAACTGATGCATGCTAAAGATTTTGCCCATCAGGTGCAGATGCAGGAGTCGTCCTATTCAAGGTACTTTCTGTCTTCAAAATGGCATCCAACAAAATTATGGTGGTAGGAGAGGAGAGATAAGCCATGAGGGACTGAGACACTTCTTAGGCAAGTCCTATAAATAATACAACAAATAATACTTTTGATTAGGGTTGAGCAACATTTCTGAAAACTGAAACTGAACCAAACTGTAAGATTAATTTTGGTTCAGGTTTTTGTTTATTTCAGTTTATTCTTTTATAATGTTATAATTAATTATTTATAAACAAAGACCAAATACTTAGTTTTGTGGTCGTATTTGCACAATATCAAAGTCTAGAGGGTTTGTTGTTTTTCACTACCTTAGGGTTAGGGGTATTTTTTCCTTATCCATTGTATTTCATAGTGAATGCCAATCTATCATTTTAGATGGTAGATTGACAAACACACCAACATGCCATGAAGATAATGCTAGAAATAGAAATGACATGGCAAGGATAGGGATGCAGGTAGCTTTAGCGATAAATATACTGGAATTGTGAGTGAATTCTCATGATTAGAAAGTTTATTTACATTGACACGCATTCAACTACCTTTTGGTTATGCGACAACCTTTTATTTCAATGCAGTACATTGACATTTGTTACATAGAACTTCATATGCACAAACGGTTAAGGAGACCACCCCTTTTAAACAAGAGAGAAAAGATATCGATTGTGAATCCTCATGTAAATTAGTTGATGTTTTAATTTTTATCTAATAATGCACTTAAAGCTTCATGCAATCATGCTATGGTTTTTGATTGGGGATAGACCTCATAAGGTATCCCGCAATTATCTTGATAATAGGCGGATCTTTATAACTGGTTGGTACACCTTGAAGCAGCATCTGAGTTTGTTCAGTACTTGTTCTTGAATTGAAAAGAAATTTGTGGTACCGTGCTACTGACAAATTCTGTGCGCTGGATGCACAAGAAGGCGCATGCAAGATGCTGTTGCCACTTTCTCTATTTTAATTGCTTTCTAAGCTAATTATCATATTTTTGGAAATTCTTTCGAATGATCAATTATGCAAATTACATTCTGCCTTTTTCTGAAGTACTTCTCCCACAGGTACCCTATCGTGGAACAGAGAGCCCCGCATAATGAATTTGCTAGATATCATCAGTTTCCGCCGCGTAGAGAAGCTCTTTATCAAGATAACGTGCCTTCACACAATTCTAGCTCGACAACTACAGATATATACACTCCATCTTATCCGCAATTGCCTTCACAAGGCAGACAATATCGAGATAGTATAGCTGCCTACGGCTCCAACTCTGCGGCTTCAGTCCAGTGTACTACATCAGATTACTCACAACAAGTTGATGCTGCTTATTTTCCCGTGCAGAGAGAAGCATCACATCAAGATAATACGACTGCATATAACTCTAATCTGATGGCTGTCGCTCAATACGCTTCATCAGTCATGCAGAGACTCGAGCCTGTTCCTTATGATCAGTCATCTTTACGAGGCACCCAATATCAAGGTAGTATACCGAGAGAAGTACAGTATAGTACACCGGTTTCGCAGGCTACTTATTTGCCCCCAGAGAGAGAAGCATTGTATCAAGATAACGTGGTTCCATACAATCCTGAACCAATAGTTCCAGCCCAATCTACTTCAATTTGGCAGCCAACTCCATATTTGCCCGTACAGAGTGAAGCTTCACATCAAGTTAATATGGGTGCGTACAACTCCAACCCGATGGTTGCAGGTCCGAATATTCCAGTTGGACAGCCGGAGGTGCTACCTTATGCAAGTGCTCCTGTGCCGTCGTATTATTCATACCCTGGCTATTGACTTTTGTCTGAGGGTGGAATTGAAATGATCTAAGCTGTGAGGATCTTCTGACTTTTGCTGGACTTCTTATTTTGATGCACATGTTTGAAGTTTTCTGCATTGCAAAAAAAAATTCAAGTAAATGATGTTTCCAGTAAATATAGGAGTAGGACTACATATGTAAAACCTTCTCATGTTTTCAAGTATTTTTAAATGCTTGCATATCTTTATCAGATATCTCATGTTGAAGGATAAATGAACTAGTGATTAGTTATGAGTATAGGTGTTAATGAGTTGGTTTTGACAAAGTTTCCAATGTTATAAACTCTTGCCTATGAATTAAATGCGAAGTCTCACTATCGCACATGGGTTTAAATTATAATCTTCTAGGAATATGATTTTCCGAAGATTGGAAAAAAAAATATTGGAGTTGGAACCAATAATGGTCAAACAAGCTTCAATCGTTGAACATTATTTATTTATTTTATAAAGTCAGCTCATCGAATCTCAGTCAGTACAGACGTCGGGCTAAGAAATTAAAGTTGCAAAGTTGCATCACACATGTATTAACCCTCTCTATACGTGTTTACTCATTTCGGGACCAACACATTAATGGTGTCCACGGTGAGTAGATGAGTAGTTCTCGACTCTCGTGCTACTTATGAAATACGGCCTCCGTCCCGCACAAGATGATATGTTTCTTTTTCGGCATCGGAATTAAGAAAATATAATTTAGTGTATTAAGTGTTTTTGTGATTGTGATGTTATTTACCTTTTCACCAGATGTGGTGTTATTTATCTTTTTAGCACATGTGATGTAATAAGGGCCCAATTTGGACCTAATTATACACTAATTCAGCCGTAAATCTTTTAATACTTACCCAATATCAAAACGTATCATCTTTTATGGGACGTCCTAAAAAGGAAAACATATCATCTAGTGCGGGACAAAAGGAGTACTTGACATTGAAGTATATTCGTGATCTGAACAGTGTAGAATCATGACTATTGTTGAAGATGACAGATCATGCTATGGGACTTTTTGAAATTCCACGTCAGCCCTGGCAAGTGGATGAGTGGATCTTGGATTTTAGTTGTTGGAGATTAGATATGAAATATAATCGTAAAAATGTTAATAGTTTAGTTATTTAATTGTAATTCATATAATAATACTTTGTTCGCAACACAATTCTTGAACCACGGATTTAAACTGATTAGGGGTTTTTCTTTTTTATTTTTAAAAGATAGAGCATCATAAATCTATAAAAACATTAATAATGCATCTTAAATAAAAGATCGTATTGAGACCTATAATATGTTATAAAACTGGTAAAAGCTAGAGAACAAATAAAAGTTATGATAATTTAAAACCATATACAATTTACATTATATTAGAGTACATGCAAAAATGCTGATAGTTTAATCATTTAATTGTAATCTTATCTTGTATAGTTTGTAATGTAATTCGCCATTAAATTGTAAAATTTCCAAATATAAAGGACAACTCAAAAGATAAAAAGAATCCATAGCATAATTTTCGTAAAATTAATTTAGAGGATTAGTGAAAGGCTCTCCCTGGGAAGAGCTATTACTTGCTGCTGCGGGAAAAAAAAGATGGGATATGTTACCATTGCTTGATTTGGGAGACTTTGAACCATCATCTAGGAAAAATGAGCGCTCTACAATATTATTTTTTGACATGTAATATTAGTACAAAATTTTGGCATCACTGCTAATGCTCTTTTAACTAACTGGTTGGCTTTGGCCAGTCATTCTTTTAACTGCTAATGCATTCTCAAAGCTTGTTGCAGAGTTTTGGCCTACTTACAAAAGGAACTAATAACCAGCAATGCTTTATTAGTCCATTAACTATCTGTTAATTTTGATAATTTTGTTATTTGGTCTAGAGATAGAGGCAAGAATGAAATATGTGTAATACAGTCTATGCAAAGAATCCACCAAATAAAATTCCAAAAACAGTGCAAAAGGTATTGATTTGAAATATATTCCAAAATAAATTCTTGATTCAGAAAGATAACAATGGTGGCCAATAAGGCCATTTATACAGATGATGGTGGATGCATGCATGCGTATTTCAACTAAAATGCCTTCCACATTCACTCACAATCACCTCCATCTGAAGATTCCTCCTAATTTACCATGGTTGTCAAACAAACATCGAGTTAGAGAGTCGAAGTTGGGAATTATTACGGGATATGGATCTCCAAGGGGAACCATCCTTGTCTCCGTAGCTCCTTTCTAGCTCTGATGAATTCACAATACTCAAGATTTTCAAAGACGAAGCCTTACGCAGGAGGCGATGAGGCAGCATCTTCATACCCCCACACGAATAGATATACAACAGCGTGAGAGATGGCATTATCGACACCGCTGCAGATTCATCTTCTTCAGCTGTTATGTCCTCCCACTCCTCCCATTTGGGGCAGACAGAAAATTTCAGTCCCTTCAGTTTAGGAAAAGCAACAACAGCATTACTTGAAGGTGAATATGAAAATTCAATTCCCAACAAATCCCTTCCCACCAACTTCAATTGCTTCAGCTGCCCCATACAGAGAAGTTCCAATAAAGGCAGTTTTCCCATAGCGGGCAATGATGAAAGCTCACTGCAATCAAGGAGTTTAATCTCTTTTAATAAGTTGAGGGGCGATGAGATCAAACTCGGAAGTCTGGAGCCCGTGTATCCCCAGATTTCAAGTTTTCTCAGCTTCTGATTGGGCGCTAGAGCTTCCATTACATCCATCCGCAGTGATGACGACGGCTCATTTTCATCCATCTCATCCTTGAAATGTACACGGAGGGTATGAATGTTTATCTTGTTCCTTAGTTCTGCTTCTCGAGCATCCTCGACCAACTCTTCCAGATCACTAGTACTACTAAAGTGGATTTCCAATTTTAGAGATCCACAAAGACGGTTTAAGGCTTTCAGCAATCCCAACTTGTTGCAACCATTTCCCGCACGGAACTCGCTCAATGTGTGGAGACCACTTAATTGAGCTAGTCCTTGAGGGAAATGGCCACTCGCAGTAGTGTACTCAGTAAGTAGGTATTGGAGGTTTTGGAGCCTATCTATCCCTTCTGGAAGTCCATAAAGATCACTGCAACTTTCAATATTCAAGATTTGCAACTCGAGCAAACTACACATGCTCCCTGGCAACTCCTTTAGATCTGCATTTCGACTTAAATCAAGGTGTCTCAAATGACCCAAATTCCCAATTTCCTCCGGGATTTCTTTAACGGAGCAGCATGCTAACAAAAGTGTCTGCAAGAAATAAAGCTTACAAATGGCTTTTAGGTCTTCCTTGGACAACATAGTGCCACTTAATTCCAACCATCTCAAATGAATCAACTTTTCAATTCCATGTGGACTAACATTTAGTTTGCTTTTAAATCTCAGCACCCTGAGACTTATCAGGCAATCACAAAGATTTGTTGGTGATTCTTTGCACCAAAATAAGCTACGGTATTCTTGGGCATGAGAAACTGAAAAAGGATCACAAACTTGGCAACTTCTCTTTGTTAATTCATTG
This sequence comes from Mentha longifolia, assembly GCA_001642375.2. NCBI lineage: Eukaryota > Viridiplantae > Streptophyta > Magnoliopsida > Lamiales > Lamiaceae > Mentha > Mentha longifolia. The sequence goes on along the minus strand of CM038116.1, from coordinate 13,314,845 downwards.
CCCCCCATTGTCTCATTGCTCTTCCTAAGAAATCGAGCAAAATCATGTACTATATCATGCATTTTACACCATTCTATATGCTCTCCCAAATCACCACTTTTCTCAAAGTCTAGAAATAAAGAGCGCATTGCCAAATTGTTGAAGTACTCTCGCCCTTTGAGTTCCACTCCAGCATTACCAGTTTCATAGCCCAAATAACCCAAGGCCATCCACTTTTGTATTAGACTCGTAACATTTATTCGAGAGTCTTTAGGATAGATGGCGCAGTACGAAAAACAACGCTTAAGTGTTGGGGTCAGTTCATTGTAGCTTAACAGCAAGTGAGGGAAAATGTCTACTTCTACCTTCTCCAAATTCCATATGTCACTTTCCAATACATATTCCCACTCCTCCAAACTACTCTTGAACTGTAAAAAACTTCCCAAAACAATTGCAGCAAGAGGCAAGCCCTTGCACTTCCTAGCTATTTTCCTACCAACATCCCCAAATACTATGCATTCCTCCTCATTCACTCCAGAAAGGGATATCCGACGCAACACTGTCCAACACTCTTCATCAGTAAGCTGTTGTGGGCGGTAGATATCTTCGTCTAGGGTGCCTATCATCTTAGCTACCCTTCCATTTCTAGTCGTTACCAAAATTTTACTACTAGGTGCACCATATTTGAGATTGATTTTCAGGGGTTCCCATTTGGTATAGTCCTCTGTCCAAACATCATCAAGAACTAGAAGGAACTTCTTTCCTGAAATACAATCTCTTAGCTTTCCTAATATCAAGTCCAATTGGTGAATATTTGTAGGAATGCTATCTTTTGTCACACCCTCAACAATCGCTCTTGCAATCCCACCCAAATCAAAGGGATCGGAAACACAAATCCAGATTCTTAATTCGAAACAATCCTTTACTCGACTATCATTATAAACAAGCTGAGCAAGGGTTGTCTTCCCAATTCCCCCCATCCCAACTATTGACAGAATTCGGCTATAATCATTAACCATCATTAGCTTCCTCACTATGTTATTCCTATCTTCATTCCGGCCATAAACGTTCTCCAGTTCAATTGAAGATGTCGACTGAACACGAGAAATTTTAGGCACGGGATCAGTTGCGGACAGAGACATCACAAAATCAAAATCATCTTTCTCCTTCAAAATCTTATCAAGCGTAGCCTTTACATTTTGTATTTTCTTCGCAGTATCACGACGAAAGGCGACTTTCTTAAAGCATAAACAAGCAGATGGGATGAAGGAGCAGCATACCTTTTTCTTAGCGGAAGAAGGGCCAATTGATTGAGAACGTTTCATCTTATCTTTGAGAAGAGCGTAGTTCCATTCATCCAAAATGTCGTCCATTTCATAAGCCGTGTTTTCGAGCTTCTTCAACCAGTTTCGTACGCTTTGTTCCTTCACTCCTCTCTTTTCTGCATCTTCCAACACGTTTTTGATTGCCTCGAGCTTGTCGGAAAGATCGATTACCTTATTCTCCACGCCTCTCACCAAGTTCACCTCGTTGCGAATTTGTTCTTCGATGATAGCTGCAGCTCTCTCCGCCACAATTGAAATAACAGCATCCGCCATTATCACTTTATACCCAGCTTCTCACTATCTATGTTTATGTAGTATTTTGCATTTTTGGATCCCCTCTTTTCGCTCCTTTTTCTTTCCTCGATGACTCGTTGACTCCACTGGGGTAAGTGACAAATTTTCTGATCGATCGTGGATTTTGGAGTGTTTTTATGATGGTGAAATTTATAGAAAAGTTAAGAACATAAGAATTTACGTGGTTCGATCTGTGGGTAGATCTACGTCCACAGAGGAAAAGAGAATGTTTATATTCCAGTCTTTCCTGCTAAAACATCCAGCCCCTTTTATCTTACAAGATGGCTCTATTTATAGAGAATTGAGGTCACGGGCGCTTCATGGATGCTGCTCTCGCATGTCCGTCCGTACTTTGATCATCGCGGGTGGTTGAGAAATCGTGGGGCAGTTGACTGACTTTGTTGACTCGTTATTGGGCTTCAACCTAGGTGGGCCGAGCTGATCTTGGGCCTCTGGGCCACATCCTATCACATCCCCCCCCAAAAGGTCAGAGAAGCGAGGTCATTGTAGAGAGGTGTAAATTGCCCCGTGGGATTTCGACGAAGTTGAAACTACACACCGCCTCATTTTGACGAGGTCGAGCTTGAATTGCATTGCCCCGTCGAAAATAAGATTTTGACGAAGTCGAACTGCATACCGCCTCGTTTTGACGAGGTCGAGCTTGAATTGCATTGCCCCGTCGAAAATAAGATTTTGACGAAGTTGAACTGCATACCGCCTCGTTTTGACGAGGTCGAGCTTGAATTGCATTGCCTCGTCGAAAATAAGATTTTGACGAAGTCGAACTGCATACCGCCTCGTTTTGACGAGGTCGAGCTTGAATTGCATTACCCCGTCGAAAATAAGGTTTTGACGAAGTCGAACTGCATACTGCCTCGTTTTGACGAGGTCGAGCTTGAATTGCATTACCCCGTCAAAAATAAGGTTTTGACGAAGTCGAACTGCATACCGCCTCGTTTTGACGAGGTCGAGCTCGAATAGTCGTGATATGAAAAGGCACGACTGTTGGTGTCAGGGTAGGTAGGATACGTGTCGCCCTTTTGTTGGAGCAGGCGGAAAGGCGGGATTTGAAAAGGCGTGCCTTTGCTTATAAAAGCTTCCAGTGTACGCTAAAAAATATTTTTCCCCCTCAAATCGTTTCCAATTGTCAGCGAAAGAGAAAACCCTAGACCTAAAATTCTGCAACCGCCGCCGTCCCGTTCAATTTCCCGGTGATTTGTAGTCGGCAAAAGACTTTGACAAGTAAGTACTTTCCTTGTAATGGATTCTTCTTCTTTTCCCCAAGTAGATACTGGTAGGGCTAGCGCACAGATTTCGCCCTCGTCGTCTAGGATTTTTCCGGCGAGGGTTTGGTTAAATGTACATACACGCACGCTAGTTCCGCCGTCGTTTCGAGAAATCGAATTCCCGCCGGTGGTCGGGTCTAGTGCCTCACTAGCATGTGCCTCGACCATGTCTGTCTCTCATATGCAGGACTTGGCTCGGCGTTTTTTGTTTCCCGAGTCAGTGGAGCTGCTTCTGCCTCGTGATGTCGATAGGGGTAGTTCGCCTCCCGTAGGTTTTTTTACCGTTTATGAAGATTATCTTCATTTTGGTCTTCGTTTTCCTTTAAATCGTTTTTTTGCCGAGCTCTTAGAAGAGCTCCAACTGTCGTTAGGTCAGTTGCAACCTCCTTCCATCAAGCAGGTCGTCGGTTTTTGTTTCGAGGTCAGCCGCCGTGGTGGTACGCCTACTGTGGATTCTTTCCTTAGGTTTTTTAGACCTAAGCTTGGTCCGACGGGGTGGGCTTACCTTTCCCCTATTAGTAGGTTCAAGTTAGGGACTCCTACTAAGGTGACGAACTGGCAGAAGAAATTCTTCTTTTGCCGGTGTGAAGGCGTGCCGTTGTACCCTTGGACCACAGCCAAGTTCGTACTTCGAGACACTGGGAAACCAACCGGTGAGCTTGAAACGAGCTTGGTGAACCTCGGCCTCATTGAGAGGGATTATGCAGAGGCCGAGCTCGCAAATCACGGGTTAAGCCCATATAACTCCGTGTCCGATGTGGACTTGGGTGAGACTCTGCTTCACTGATTTGTGTCCTGTGGTCTCTTTCATTTTTACTGATGTAATTTTTTTTTTTTTTGTAGTGGACGCTTAAGCTATCTAGGCTGCTCTTCAGAACAAGAAGAAGAGGAAGAGGCAGAAGCCTTCTGCTTCGGTGGTGGAGAAGACGAGTTCGGCGACGTCGTCGGAGAGAACAACCGACCTTGGAAGGTCGGTATCCGTGAGCTCGCAGTTGGATGCTCCCGTCCGAAGCTCCTCTCCCCTGCAGCTGGTGGGCCAACGACCTCGACGAACTTTACTCTCGTTGGATGACGAAGTGACGGTCGTCGAGAGTGGCCCGACCTCGGGCCGAATGCATGCACGGGAGATGTCATTTCCCGAGGTAAGCGTCAAACTAGAAGTATTTGTATATGGTGATTTGTACCTTCTACTAAAATCTTGTCCCTTGGTTTTGTGTTTTAGGAGGCCGAGGCGGCTTTAGATGGGCTGCAGGGCTTGGCGAACTTCATTAGAAGTGGAGTTGCCAAGTTCCAGACAAAGGCTGCCGAGGCTGCGGCGGTGGAAGATCGGCTAATGGCTAAGATCTCTGTCGCCGAAGCCGCGGCACAGGCAGCAGCGGGCAGGGAGGCGACAGCTTTGGCTGTCGCCGAAGAGGAGAAGAAGAAGGTTGCCGATCTTGAGGCAGAAGTGGGTCGGCTGAAGACCCAAGTAGCCGAGGTGGTAGCTGGCCAGGGAGGCGTGTTCCGCGCGTTGGTGGAGCGATTCGTCCGGTCTACCCACTTTTCCCGGATGGCTGTTCAGCTTGTGACTGCCATGAGCACCCCGGTTGTCTCAGCGGTGATCGATGATATCGCCAAGGACATCCCGGACTTGGACAAAACCAAGTACGGGTATGCTACCATGACGGAGGAGGAGACACTGCGAGACTTCGCCGAGGTGCTTCTGGAGCATACCTCTTCCATTCCGGTTGTCGAGCGGCTCTCCGCACAGAGGAGTCTGCTAAATGAAGATGTCATTCGGCGGTGTCCCGTTGACAGGTACGAGCTCCTGGAGACGGTCATTGCCGATTTGCTGAAGACGCCGGTTGGGGATGGGACCACCGAGGAGCCAGCTCGCGACGACCCCACGGAACCCGAGGTTGAACCAAAGGTCGGCCTAGAAGGAGAAAATCGTGATGGAGTCAATTGACACTTTTCACGATTTTTGGCTTCTTTACCCTTCTCCCCCTTTTTTTTTTTTTTGTAGCCTTGTACTTCGTCACCATTAGGGTGGCGTTTCATTTGCTGTTTTTCGGCTATAAATAAAAAAGGCTCTGTTGAACTTTGTTTGTATTTATTCTGTAGCCTGCCCCTGAGTTTTATGATGCTTCCCACCTTGTTAAAGAAATATCCGAGCTTCGCCGAGCTGTAGAAGTAGCCGAGCTCGATGCTTCGGGCTGGAAGAAGCGAGCTGATAACATCGAGATCGAGGCTGAGGTGAAACTTCGGGCCGCTCAGGAAAAGCTTGATGAGATGCATGCCAGATATATGGAGCTTGAAGACCAGTACCAGCGAGCTCGGGACGACATCAAGACTTGCAAAGAGATCGTCGAGGAGCATATGGAGTACGAGACCATAATTCACCGAGCTGGGGGATCCACGATTTCCGAGACTTACGATAAGGTCAAGGAGCTCCAGGCCCGATGCCGAAGTTACAGGGAGGAATATGGGAATGAATCCTGGCAGGTTAGAGGTGAGTTTGAAGAGCTCATTCGTGTGGCGAGCATTTATGAGACAGTCCTTGATCGCTTTCCGAAGTTGAAGCGGCGTCTGTCTTTAGAAGCTAGGTTCTGCGACTTCAATTTCTTCCGATCCGGATCCGAGGTTGCTCGACCGTACTTCTAGAGAATTTTTAGAAGGTGAATCTTCGAGGTCTGCTGACCCGGACCCGAAGATTGTGACACGTCATTTTTGAGAAATTTATAGTCAAGAGCGGCGATCGGCGTCGGGACGGGGTCGGGGTCGGGTGAGCCAGAATGTCCGAGGTAGAGGCCGAAGTTCGGCTTCTGGACGTGGTCGGGGCAGGTTTAGTATAGACGATGTTTTGAACTTTAATTCCGGCATGGATTTTGCTAGAGATTGGCTTAGCTTTAGTAAGCCAAAGCCTCCGGGTTCCTCGTCTTCTTAATGTAACAATTGTACATTTATTTCTATTCAAATAAAACAGAATTTTTTTTGCATGTTTAAGCTTTCTATCCTTGCCTTTAACCGAGGCAGGTTCCCTTGTATTCAACGAAGACAGCTTTCTCATAGTCACTTCGTCTTGTGACGGAGTTTGGGCTTTCGGTCGACTACTTCGTCCAGAGATGAAGTTTGGGCCTTTTAGGTAGCCACTTCGTCTAACGACGAAGTTTAGGCTTTCTAGGTGGCCACTTCGTCTAATGATGAAGTTTGGGCTTTCTAGGTGGCCACTTCGTCTAACGACGAAGTTTAGGCTTTCTAGGTAGCCAATTCGTCTAACGACGAAGTTTAGGCTTTCTAGGTAGCCACTTCGTCTAACGACGGAGTTTAGGCTTTCTGGTTCCTTATTTGTCGAATTTATCGATAGGGGTGGTCCCCTTACGCGCGTTTGGGTGTTACTCCGAGGTGGAGTTTATTTGCGTATCCTCGTCAGGATTTTAAAATCGAGATACTTAGTATAAATGAGAGAGAGAGATGCAAAATGCATGCAAAATAAACAAAAAGTTTTACGAAGTCAAAATAAGACAAAATTTTACGAAGTCAAAATAAGACAAAATTTATCAAGACAACTCAATTCCTACGACCTAAATGAACTTGGACATCACCCTCTGTTTATACAAAGTACCTCTTCAAGTGGGTAATGTGCCATGTACGGGGTATGGGCTCACCAGACATGTGGGCGAGCTTGTACGACCCTTTTCCGAGGACTTCTTGAACTCGGTACGGTCCTTCCCAGGTGGCTTCTAATTTGCCGAGCTTCTCCGCCCTGCTGACCTCGTTATTCCGAAGTACGAAGTCGCCTACTTGGAGTTGTCGATGCTTCACCCGGCTGTCATAATACCGAGCTACTTGCTGTTTGTATCGAGCTTCTTGTATGTAGGCTTGTTCTCATTTTTCTTCTAGCAGATCCAAGTTAGTTCGAAGTCCGTCTTCGTTGTCTTGGGCCGCGAAGTTAAGTGTTCGGGGGCTCGGCAAACCGATCTCTACCGGGATCACCGCTTCGGCTCCATACACCAAGCTGTATGGTGTTTCACCGTGTGATGTCCGCGGGGTGGTTCGGTATGTCCATAGGACTTGGGGTAAGTTCGCTGCCCAGTCTCCTTTGGCCTTATCCAGCCGGGTTTTTAACCCCTTGACTATCGTTCGGTTCGTAACCTCGGTTTGGCTATTTGCTTGAGGATGAGCTACTAAGGTGAACTTTTGTTGGATGTGGAGTTCGTCACACCATTCTCTGAATGTCCTGTCTGTGAACTAGGTTCCGTTATCTGAGACGAGGACGTAAGGTATGCCGAAGCGACAAACTATGTTCTTCCAAACGAAGTTTAGGGCATTTTTACTTGTGATTCGTGCCAACGCTTCGGCTTCGACCCACTTCGTAAAGTAGTCGATTGCTACAATGAGGAACTGTAGTTGGCCGGGAGCTTTTTCGAATGGGCCGACGATGTCAATTCCCCATTGCATGAACGGCCAAGGGCTTTGCATGCTGGCCAGTTCGGTCTGTGGCAATCTCGGAACCGTCGCATGGATTTGGCACTTCGGGCATTGTTTGACGAGGTCGGTGGCGTCTTGGAACATAGTGGGCCAGTAGTACCCCCACCTCATGACCTTTTTGGACAGGGCGCGGGCTCCGATGTGACTGCCACAGGAACCTTCATGGACTTCACGCAATGCGTAGTTCGCTTGGTTGGGCCCCACACATCTTAGGAGAGGTTGGAGGTAGGATTTTCTATACAGTATTCCCTGCTCCAGGACGTACTTCGTGGACTTGGCCAGGAGCTTCCTAGCCTCGGCCTTATCAGTTGGGAGTTCGCCATTTAATAAGTAATTACGAAGTGGAGTCATCCAGTTCGGTCCATCTTCGTTTACTACGTTGACTTCGGCGTCATCAATGCTTCGGAGTTGTACTTCTTCCACCGGAGGGATCGTTGATGATGATGCGAGTTTGCTTAGTGCGTCAGCTCGCTCATTATCTCCTCTTGGGATTCGCACCAACTCAAAGTACGAGAAGCTTTGTTGTAGGATCTTGGCCTTATGGAGGTATTTCTTCATTCGTTCTCCTTTGGCTTCGTATTTGCCTAGTATATGGTTCACTATGACTTGGGAGTCGCTGTGAATTTGAATGGCCTTTACTTGGAGAGCTTGGGCTAGACGAAGTCCTGCGATTAGAGCTTCGTACTCCACTTCGTTATTTGTGGTCGGGAAATTGAACCGGAGTGCGTGGGTGATCTGCTTTCCTTCAGGGCTGATGAGTAAGACTCCGGCTCCGCTTCCTTTGTGACCTGATGCCCCATCAACGTAGACCTTCCAACAGTCTTGTTGTGGTGGCTTCGGCGCCTCAACCTTTAATTTATCCTTAGTGGGTTCAATGGATTGTTGTGCGTCCGTGAACTTGGCTTCCACTAGGAAATCAGCCAAAGATTGCCCTTTAATGGCTTGGCGAGGTACAAAGGAAATCGTGTGCTCGCCGAGTTCTACAACCCATTTAGCGATTCGCCCGGACGCTTCTGGTTTTGTAAGCACTTGCCGAAGTGGGAGGTCGGTCAGCACTTGTATCGGATGTGCGTGGAAGTACGGTCGGAGTCTCCTTGCCGCATTCACCAATGCAAGTGCGACCTTTTCCAGAGGTTGATACCTCGTCTCTGGTCCTTTTAGGGCTCGGCTTATGAAATAGACGGGTAGCTGATGGCGTTTTTCTTCTCGTACCAGGACAACACTGATTGCCTCGTCCGAAACGGCGAGGTATAGGGAGAGGTCCTCGCCCTCTTTTGGTACAAATAATGTGGGGAGATTTGCGAGGTACGTCTTTAAGCCATCGAAAGCTCCCCTGTGCTCGTCGTTCCATTCAAAGTTCGGCGCCTTCTTCAGTATTTTGAAGAATGGGAGTTGTTTTTCGGCGGCCTTGGATAGGAAACGACTTAGGGCGGCTAGGCAGCCCGTCAGTCTGTGCACGTCATGAATTGACTTCGGTGCTCGCATTTCTTGGATGGCTCGGACTTTTGATGGGTTAGCTTTTAACCCTTCGCGTGAAACCCAACACCCTAGAAATTTTCCAGACCGGACCATGAAAGTACACTTTTCTGGGTTTAATTTTAGGTTCACTTTACGAAGTAGGCTAAAAACAACTTTAAGGTCGTTTACACAAGTGGCGATTTCCTTGCTTTTTACGACTATATCGTCTACATACACTTCGACAATACCACCGATGTGGTCTTCAAAAATCTTGTCGACCATCCTTTGGTATGTAGCTCCAGCATTTTTCAGCCCGAAGGGCATCTTTTTGTATGCATAGACGCCGAAGTCTGTGACGAAAGCGGTCTTCGGAGCGTCCTCTTCATTCATGAGGACTTGGTGGTACCCCTTGTATAGGTCTAAAAAGCTGAACGCCTTGTGGCCAACAAGAGCTTCGACCTTCTTATCAATGTTGGGGAGGGGGTAGCAGTCTTTCGGGCAGTGTTTATTGAGGTCAGTGTAATCAATGCACATCCGCCACCCACCTCCTCGCTTCTTCACCATCACGGGGTTGGCCAACCAGGTCGGATATTTTACTTCGAATAAAATATCGGTCCTTCTGTAGTTGGTGAACCTCGTCATGGATCACTTGATTCCTTTCAGCTGCGAAGGCTCGCTGCTTTTGCCGAACTGGTTTCACCTCAGGATCGATGTTGAGGTGATGAGTGATGACGCTTGGAGCCACCCCGGTCATGTCTAGCGGCGTCCAAGCGAAGACATCTCTATACTCCCGAAGTAGCCGGATAAGTTGACTTCGGAGCTCGTTTTCGCCGACGAACCCTACTTTGACGACCTTGGTAGGGTCATCTTCGTATAATGCGACATCTTCTACCGGCTCGACGGATGGATGCGACGTCAACCCTACCTCTTCGGGTTTCTGTAATTGCTATGCTTTGGGGTGTTGATTCTTAACACCTCGGAGTGCGACCTGCATGCACTCCTTAGCCTGTTGCTGGTTTCCCCGAAGCGTGATCACTCCGTCCCTGGACGGAATTTTAATCATCAGGTGGTAGGCTGAGCAGATCGCCTTCGTTGCTATTAGCCAATCCCTTCCTAAGATGATGTTATAGGGGGAGCTGGCTTTTACGACGAAGAAGTGGATTATCTTCGTAGTGGACAACGGGCTCTTTCCAACTGTCAAGGGTAGTGAAATGATGCCTTCCGTCGTCGTCTCTTGTTGCGTGAAGCTCCTTAGCGGCATGGGTGCTGGCCTTAGTCGTGCTTCTTCAATATTGAGCTTATCGAAGCAGTCTTTAAAGAGAACACTCACAGAGGCCCCACTATCAATAAATATGCGGTGGACCAACTTGTTGGCCACTACGGCCTCGATTATGGTGGCATCTTGATGAGGTACCGCATGAGGAACTGGGTCGTTGCTAGAAAAGATGACGACCTCTTCCCTTTTGAACCTTTTTTGGGTGGGTTCTTCCCGCTGTTGACTTTGGGCCTCGGCTTTCAACGATGACCTCGTCGTACCTTCGGGCAGTCCGGTGATGGCCGTGATGACTGCATCATATTGAGGCTGATCTTCATCCTCATCCTCGTCGTCGTGCTTTGGCCTTTTGTCGTTTCGGGGGGTACAGTTGTTGTCTCCCCTGTTTTTCTTTCTCTTGTCCTTCCCTTGAGTTCGGCCCTCTTTCTGGTTGCGACTTTGGTACAGTTTAAGGGTACCGTCGCGTACCATGTGTTCTATGTCCAAGGCGAGGTCCCTGCAGTCTTCGGTTTCATGACCGTAGTCATTATGGAGCCTGCAGTATTTCTCCTTGGATCGGCGTTTCGACCCACCTCGGGATAGGGGCGGTGGCTTCTCGAACAAATTTGAGTGAAGCTCGTATATTTCAGCCCTGGACTTTGTCAGTGGTGTATACTGACTTTGGTCTTGGTGGGGCCGAGGTCCTAAACGGGACTCGAGAGGTCCTCGCTGTAACCTTTCGAGGGCACTTCGGCGACCTTGCCCAAGGTCAGCGCGCTCCTCTTTTTTTCTCTTATCGTTGTTTTCGGGCCGGTCTGCTGCCCGCTTTTTCCGATCGGCCTCATCCGCCTCCGCGAATGCATCGACAATCCTCCATAGCTGCCTGGAGGTCGTTGGGCGTGCCTTTACAAGCTCTCTAAAGAGAGTCCCGGACTGAATTGCATTTTGGAATGCCGAGATGAGCACGTCGTCGGAGAGACGATCGACTTTAAGGCTTTCGTTATAAAAACGGGCCAGGAAATCACTGATCGTTTCTCCCCGCCCCTGCCTTAAGGTTAGGAGCTGGGCTGGGCTGATTTTTGCCTCGGCTTTTTGAAAAAAGTGGCGTTCGAAAGCGTCGAGTAGGTCGGCATACGACCCTATGCTGCTATTAGAGAGGCTATCAAACCAGCTCCTAGCGTTATCCACTAGCAGCTTGGGGAAGACTTTACACATGTAAATATCTTCGGCCAATCCCTGGTTCATCATGTTGTATTGGAACCGGGATAGGAAGTTGCTGGGGTCTTGTGACCCGTTGTAAGGCGGGATAGGAGGCACTCTATACGTCGACGAGAGGGGAGTATAGAGTATCTTATTAGTGAAGGGAGTCGAGATTCGACCGTACACGGTGAATCTTCCCTGGTAGGTATTTCCTTCGTCATGCCGAGGTGGAATGGCGTTCTGACGAGGTGACGTTGATCCGCGCCGAGGTGAAATGCGGTTATTCCCACGGCGATTGTCTTGTCGCCTTCGGGGAAGTTCGGCCTCCCTGTCTCCAACGATCTGGAGACTTGGGGGTCGCCCTTGTGACGGTTCGACTCCGTCTTCTCTGTTTTGACTTTGTTGTCGATGTTGATCGACGAACTTACGAAAATCCTGCTCGTGGAGGTCCAGGTACGCCTTCAGTGCGTCTCCAAGCTCGGGCTGGAGTTCGGTGTTGCCGCGTCGGCTGCCACCTTGGTTGGGCCCATCGCTACTAGCTGAATCTCCAGACGGAACATCCTCCAGGTGGCCTTCAGGAGTTTGGCGAATGGGCTGTTGGTCACGTCGGATTTGGGAAGCAGTTTTCTGGGCTTGACTAACGTCACCCTCTTCCTCATTGACTGGAGTGTAGGGCGGATTGGTGAAGGGGTCAGCTTGCTTCTGTTTTGCTTTGGCGGCGGCGGCGGCCGTGGTGGCGGATCGGGTTGGTCTCACCATCGTATCTTTACTCAAAACGCGCTGATCGGTTTCACAGAATTTCGTTTCCCACAGACGGCGCCAGTGATCGATCGTGGATTTTGGAGTGTTTTTATGATGGTGAGATTTATAGAAAAGTTAAGAACACAAGAATTTACGTGGTTCGATCTGTGGGTAGATCTACGTCCATGGAGGAAAAGAGGATGTTTATATTCCAGTCTTTCCTGCTAAAACATCCAGCCCCCTTTTATCTTACAAGATGGCTCTATTTATAGAGAATTGAGGTCACGGGCGCTTCATGGATGCTGCTCTCGCATGTCCGTCCGTACTTTGATCATCGCGGGTGGTTGAGAAATCGTGGGGCAGTTGGCTGACTTTGTTGACTCGTTATTGGGCTTCAACCTAGGTGGGCCGAGCTGATCTTGAGCCTCTAGGCCACATCCTATCATTTTCAATTAGTGATTCCACGTGCCATCTTTTTTAAAGTCAAAGATAACTTGTCAAACATATCAATATGTTCATACGTGTCATATGATTATATACTCCTTTGAGAGATATTTCAGAAATGTTTGGTAGATCATAGTAAAAACTTACATTCCCGTTTCATTAGTTCGAAGATTGAATATATATAAAATATAAAATATTAGTACTGAAACTAATAAAGTAAGACAAAAGGGAGTACAATTTTAATATGAGTATTTGGTAGAGTGTATTAACTTAAATTTCGACCCCGAATATTTTCGAGCCGAGCTCGATCGTCATACATATGTGCTGAGCCGAGCTCGGGCTCAAAAAATTTTAGGCGAGCCGAGTTTGAATATGTCGAAGCTCGGCTCGTGTACACCCCCTACTATTCTCATACTAACTTTTAATTGACTAGACTAACCTTTACTCATATTTTTTTTGACAATTATGTCCTCTCTATCAAAAGTGGGCCTCGATTTAGGTAGGTTTAGTCCATATTTCGAAAGAACTCTGCATATACGATAATAATATTAGGGCACATGAGATCCTTTACACTTATCTCCGTTTTCCAATCGTGTATCAAATATTAATTTTTATTAATTTTATATTGTTTTTTATAAAAATAAAAAATACTATAATATAATAAATCATAGTTAACATTTATGAATAAAATATGAAATCTCTAATAATTATATTATCTAGTTTATACTAATAAAAGTAAAATGAAATGCTAAAAATAAGGGGTAATTGCAAATATATATATATATATATATATATATATATATATATATATATATATCTTCAACTTTCACATTTTGCAAATTAGACACCACTTTTAAATTTTGGCAAATTAAATCACGAACTTTAATTTTTTACAGTTAAAATATTTTCGAAAAAAATTATTGCGGTCACAATGCTAACTTGAACGCTTACGAGGACTTTTCGACTATAATGTGGACATCGGAATAAAAAACAACGTGCATGCGTTTACTTATATAAAAAAAAATAAAGGTCGTGATTTAATTCGACAAAAATGAAAGTTCGTGATTTAATTTGTCAAAATTTAAAAGTGGTGTTAATATGCAAAAGTGTGAAAGTTTGTGCTTTTTTTGCAATTAACCCAAAAAATAATTATAAACCTAAACTGAATGGGAGAACCTTAAAAAATAATTATAACATTAAACTAAATCATTATAAACTAAAAAATTATTGAAGAAAATGCATAATGAGGTAACAATTGTGGTGATACAGAGAGTCTACTATTGAAAAAAATGTTGATAGTTTAATCATTTAGTTGTAATCTCGAATAGTTTGTAATGTAATTGGCCATTAAATTGTAAAATTTCCAAATATATAGGACAACTCAAAAGATAAAAGGAATCGATGACATAATTTTCAACATCTCTCCCTGGGAAGAGCTATTACACTTGATGCAGCGAGAAAAAAAGATGGGATATGTTAGCATTGCTTGATTTGGGAGACTTTGAACCATCATCTACTAATCTAAGGATCACCAACAATATCTTTTTTTTTTGGTCATGTAATATTGGTACAAAATTTTAGCATCACTGCTAATGCTCTTTTAACTTGTTGGCTTCGGCCAGTCATACAATCGAAACTGAAACAAAAGGGACCCGTGTTGAGGAAGCAGCCCAGAGAACAGTTGTCCATCGTTAACATGTGTCGGAACTTAGATGATCTTGTGCAACCCTATGTTGAGGTCTGAAGAAATGGAGACGAGGAGAGGGAGAGCATGGTGCCAGGCAGCTTTGAAAACTCGTTTATGATGAGCTCGTATTGACTGAGATGGTCTGTGCGCGTTGTATCTAATATCAAAGACGTGAATTACGGGGTCAGCTGAGCCAGAAGTTATGTACAAACCATCTGGAGACCAAGCCTGATTAATAAGAGCAGACTGTGATTCACTGCTCTCTTGCTTCCACCCGAATGCATGAATCTCCATTTGCCTCAATCTTATATCGAACAGTCTAAGCTGTCGCTCTGGAGTCCTGTCGACGCAAAATGTTCAATCACTTCAGCAGGGTGAAAATAAGCACGGCAACATAGAATTCCTATTTCTTTATCAAACAATATGCACCATATCTGATGAACAAACTTATCATCTACCATTAGAATTGGATGCATCAAAGTAAGATCTTGAATCATTCTTAATCAAACAAAAAGAAAATAACTGTTGTTGTGTGCATGGGGGCCATTTAGGTGAAGATTTATCAAGCTTCTGTATATCAAACAGATTATAGGACAATGTGGGACGAGCTCTGTTGAGAATAAACTTACCCTGTCTGAACCATAAAGAGGTTGAAATCGCATGGATTTGGTAGAACACTCAAGCATTTGCTTTCTATCTGGTGTTTATAATCTGCTCTTAGAGTTGTTACATCAAAGCCGATAATCCGTTTGTCTACACCAACAGACATCACAATGTTCTTTTGCTGCATTCCAGCAATCCCCATAACAGCAGAGGAGTGAAAAGATCTGTGCAATGTTGTAGGTTTCCACAAGTCGTCTTCATCTTTCTCAGTCCAAAGGATTACACCGTGATCACTTCCACCAGTAACAAACAATTTATCGTCCCATGGCATGAATGCGATGCTGTTGATAATGCCCTTCTTATGGGGCTTGTCTTCAAGAAAGCTCACACGTGTTTTCTGTCAATTATAACATGAATGAGTTGGACTTACGATTTCTAAAATTCAGACTGTCATACGAGTCACTGAAAAAATTAGCAGGTCTCTCACCAAAGCTCATTAGGTATTAACTACAAATAACTTAATCACCCACAGTAAGAATATAGGAAATTACTAGGCAAGAGCCATGAAGCTAATTAAAAAATTAAAAAAATTAAGAGGGAACATAACATATATCAGACAACCATGAGACATGGAATCCTACAGATATACACAACACCAAATAAAGGGCAGATGGGTAGGGAATGAGGGTGTTTATCAAGCAGAAATTCACAGTTAACAAGCAAGACAATAATCGCATAGCAAAAAGTAAAGATGTATAAGCAAATCAAAAAGAGTAGGATGGTATAAGGCAACCACTCTACATTAACAACCAGCTTCCTGCATAAAATAAGTACAATAGCAAAATTAGGATAGTATGTGAACTATAATGAATTTTGGATTAAGATGCTACCTACATCTTTTCCCTTGTTTAAATTCAAAATTGATATCTGAGAATCCCCACTATCAGCACTATAAACTGAAAAAAGTTTTTTTCCATCTGGATGCCAAGCTATATCTTCAGGCCATCTCCTCTGCTTGTCTGATAGACAATCAGCACTACTCAGAAGACTGGCACTAGAACTGCAATATTGTTCATAAGAGCAAAAAGGTCCAACTCAGAAACTTAAGCTAGTCGAGCCAAATTGAACAGAAGAGCCCAAACAAATAAGATACTTGGAAGTAAATGAGTTACAGACCCTTGGCCTTGCACTTGCCACAGGTTGACTACTCCATCCAATGCACTGTAAGAGGATTGACATACAAAGAAAGTAGTTATGACGACAGAGGTTGTAAAACAAATAATATACAATGTAAGCTACCTTTCAAACCTACCATAGAGTATGAAAGAAGTGAACATTGTTAATGTCACCAGAAAAAATGCCACATGATATTGAATAGCTAACAGTTAGCAAGAATAAGGATCATTACATTCAATAGATCAGATCAAATTTATCAATAAAAAAGCAAAGAAATGATTAATACTAGCTCCAATCTTCTTTAAGTCATTACCACTAACTCAGGCAATAGATTAAGAGACGTACTATATACATATTTCATGATCACCTGCCATTTTAAAATCCAATTAACACTTCGGTTTAGCTCATATACTCTATTTGGACCAAAAAAAATACCAACATACAATTAAACTTTAGGTATATAGCCTACAAAATGACATTGTATACGACACATTAATTAAATTAGACTCTCAAGTCTCAATATTCAAACCACAAAAACACTGCAAAAGAGTATTTAAACATTCATGTTCAGGACCAGTAAACCATCATAAAAATAAATGCAAAGATGCATAAAACCTAGAACAAGATACAAGGAGAACATGTGCATGTGTTAGTCTAGCGGTAGCGGGGTTAATGCCTAAGACCTCTGTGGCAAAAAGATCTTAGGTTCAAGTCCTCCGTGGACCGTGTCACGGCCTTTAAATTTCAATTGAATTGTTTCAAAAAAAAAAAAAAAAAAAAAAAAACAAGGAGAAGGGAAAAAAATCCAACCATCAGACGATCTGGGTTATCAGATGCTACCCCTTAAAGCAGATAAAGCCAACAATAATTCAAGAAGAGACAAGGAGAGAGGTGTACAACATAAAAGCAAAGACTTTAAGCATGGAAATGAAGATCATACTACATCATGCCTACCAACTGCATTACAAGATTTCATGCTACATCATTCCTACCTACTAGACAGTTCTGATAATGTACCTACTAAACAGGGAAAAACAGTTACCTGGTAGCAAATAATTGATCATTTGTTGGACATAAAACCAGAGTTCTAAGCTTTCTTTTGTGTTGACTAGGTAAAATATTGCCTGACTGACAGTGAACTGTGATGGGTGAAGAGCTTTTGTTGATCAACTTGATTAGATCTCTCTGTTCAGTCTGCTCTGTAATTTGTGGAGACAATCAGAAGTATTATAATAATTATAAGAATTATTATTCAAACTAAAGCTCAAAATCAATGAATCATTAGAGCAAAAAATTTCAAAAGTAAAAGCATACAAAGATTAAGAATTAAAGAATGCAAGAGAATGCAGCAGAGAAGACAAACCAAGCTTCCTCTTTGTTCTTTTTGGTTGCATCTCGGATTCAAGCTCAGATGATTTTTTAGAAGCTTTTTCTCCCTTACTAACAAAAGCTGGTGTCGATAACGTGGGCAGTGATCCAGAACCACTGGAATACTTGTTTGCAGATTCCTTCATCTTTATATGATGGGAAATGTTTGGAGCCACAGAAGGAATCAGAATTTGTGGTCTAGACTGAGTTTGGTCAGGTGAGGGACATCCATCTCTATATAAAGGGCTAGATGGTCTTCTGGTTCCATTCAGATTATCTCCAGAAGGCTTCACATCATCCTGACGCTGAGACTGTTTTTGAGAACTTCCGCTAAACGTAGGACTTTTAGATCTTTCAACTTTGACCTCTTTCCTCGCATTAGTCAAAATTGCAGAAGCTTTTGAGGTGTTCTGTCCTCGATGACGAGCCAACTTATTTTGGGTATCGTCTAGCTTCTTTTCTGCTTCCTCAAGCTGCAGGCCCAATTATAGGGATATTAATACATGATTTCTATTTGAGGGTAGAAGAACGGTTGTACAATAACAACATAAGTATGGTACTAGATACAAACTTGCTAAACATTGGGTGTAATGACTGATCAAGTCCCGAGAGTGCATGGTTTGTTCTTGTCAAATTTTGGTTAGCTACATTAGCGAAAGAGTCCAAGTCATGTAGAGAGTTATCGTTAAAGCAGCGTGCCAGTCTGTTTGGTCAATATGAAACACGGCTGTCTGTGAGAAGGTCCTCAAGGCATTGCAGGAGGTTAGGGTGTCGGTGGCTCTCAACACATATTGATTCAAACCTTTTTATGTATTTGACACTATTAGGATTGGAATATCATCCTGTCATATCGCAATTGTTCCTCTGGCAACCCCTCATCCCATTTTACCTTTTAACTTTAAAAAAGAATATTAGTATTACAACTATCACTATTTAAAATTTGTTTATCTACACTGTGTCCTATCAAAGAAAAAAAAATCATAAGTTACTTAAGCTGAATATGCCATCATTGCATGTCCCAGCATTATACCAAGTCTGCCGCCGGAAATACAGAATCAGATGAAACAAATCCTAGCTAACCAAATGTATTACAGCAAATATACAGAAAACATAGCGAAACAAGCATTGAAAGGAAGGATTCAATTCACTTGGACTTTTAAACTATTGCTAGTGACTGAGCAGAAGAATTCAACAATAATTCACACTAATTGGTTAAGGAATATCTCTTTTGAAAACCTAAGCTGAAAAAGAGTCTCTTACCAAAATAACTCAAAAAGGAACCCTTATCACGCGCAAGCAAGTTACCTAATATAGAAGCCTAACATATGGAAATTTTCTATAAATGTACGCAGTGAGATAAGAATATCAAGCTCAATGAGCATCTCTTCAAACACTTAAGCTCTTAGAAGATATTTCATTTAATATGTTGAACATAGAAAATACACAAGATACCATTAGGCCTCAAGAGAAAATAGCGTACCTCCTTCAAAATCCACATATATTTACACTTTCACTTCCAAATGTTTCATTTTATTTAATAACCATAGCCCAAGTAACTAATAATTTTATTCTAAGGGAACCACTTCAGAACTATGTAATGTCCAACATTGAGCTAAGATGAATCCAGATTCTTTTCTACTGTTTCCATAAGAGTAAAGCATATACGCTCCTCCCAAATTATCAGATACCCACTTTGCAAGCCCAACTGAAATTAAGGCACAAGACATAAAAATTAGTACCCCAACGACAATGAAGTGATCTATATCAACTTTTATGTATCACAAAATCTACATATAAGAAAATTTCTACTCCAGCTACAATATACCTGCAACTGTTCCATAAATAAAATAAATAAGTACCAGCTGTCCTACACTACCATTGTACTACTTCCATTTCTATTTTGAGGTACAAAACAGTCGCCATGGAAGCTACAAAGGGATCTTGATGGATATTTCCACAGATACCATACTAGCTGCCGAGTTTTTACCAGCATTTAAGCACTACAGCTAGAAAACTTCACCAGTAAAACTCAATTGCGGATTCTATTTTTCTACATGGACATCCTTCAACGAACCCGAACCCGAACACACACCATTAAGATAGGGATAGCCCAAAATAGCTAAAAAATGCACAATACATTAAATTTCGGGTTCTCTATCCGGGGGCAAGTTTCAAATTCAAAAGAGACGGTTTCCTAACGCATAAAGCTAAAGAACATAATATCAGTAAGCACTACACATACGTTTATCATAAACACAACCGAAAGAGAAGACATAATCATCCAACATCTTGCACTCCATTATCAAGAAAACGCAAAAGAAATAACCGGAAAAAAAAAAAAAAAAAAAACCTTCTTTTGAAAAGGGATAGAGAAACGAAGACAATCAAACCATTAAAAGAAAAGGAAAAGGAACCTGGGCTTTGTAGTAAGTAATCCGCTGGCGCAGGTGCTCAACTTCTTTGGTGCGATGTTCAATGAGAGCCACCATCGCTTCTTCCTGCTCAATTCTGATTTGCTCTTCGTTTTCTACATCATTGTTTTCCTCTTCTTCGAGTTGTTGCTCTGTTTCTTGTGGCTCGGTTTTGGGCTTCTTGAGAAAGCGATGCCCGCTCATATTTTCAATTCAAAAGTGATGATGATTGTGAGTAAAGTGGGAGAATATGCGACGAAATTGATTTGGAGGATTCTGAATCGATATATATGGAGTAGTCGTCAGCTACCCGCGCATCCCCCAATTAGACAAAAATCGTCATCGAGAAGTAGGGTTTAGACAAGAGTTCAATTGCTTGATTAGCGATTAGGTTTTTTCTTATTTAAACTTCTTTCGTTAATTTATTGTGCTGTTTCGACTTTCAAGTTTCAACTGCTAATATAACACCAACACCGTTAATGATTTCGATTAATTCTTCTCATTTCAAAACTATTCACTTTTTTTTTCATGGCTTTCTTTCCCATATATACTCATGGTCGTAGTTTAATTGTTGGCCCGTGTAAATATCAAGTTCAAGGATGACACACGTCATTCCAATGATAAGTAGGCCGATACGGTGGCTACTTTTTCGATCACTACATGTGACGCATTTTTATTGGCCTAATACGAACAAATTATATTAAATTTTTTATAATGTCTCCCATCAAAAGATAATATTATCCTCAATATGCAGTAAAATGACGAAATTACTTCCGTTTTGCATACACCTACAATATCCTCACATTCTTCATTCACAGGGTGAGCTTGCTTCATCCTAATGAGAGCTCAAAGGAATTCACCAAACTCGTGTGAGCTTTCTTACTCTTAGGGCTCGTTTGGTAGCAATACCGAGAAAAATGTGGATAAAAAAATGTGTGATAAGTTGAGATACAAAAAGTATGATAGATTAGGATAAGAAATATATTGTGTGTTTGGTACAAACATAGATAAATTGGGATAAAAAATATAAAAAATTGATAATTAAAATTAAAAAATTGATAATTAAAATTGAAAATAAAAAATTGATAATTAAAATAAAAAAAATAAAAACTTGATAATTAAAATTAAAATAAAAAATAAAAATTGATAATTAAAATTAAAAATAATTTTTTTAATTAAAATAAAAAATAAAAATTGATAATTAAAATTGAAAATAAAAAATTGATAATTACAATAAAATAAAAATTGATAATTAAAATTGAAAATAAAATTTGATAATTAAAATTGAAAATAAAAACTTATCACAACTTGTCCGGGGGTAGAGGCGGTATAATATATGCCAGTGTAACAGTGAATTTAGTCCGGGCCCAAGCTTTTTCGCGGGCCGATGATATTATTTTTCTCGGATACCAAACACTAGAAAAGCCGAGATAAATTTTCTTATCTCGGCTTTTCCTGAGTTATACTGGCTACCAAACGGGCCCTTAGAACTTATTTGAAGTTCATCACTCTTGCAGAAACACCTTCATATTTAGAGATATTCTTTGCAAATAAATCTCTAATGATTCTACAAGCTTGAGTCAAAATCCCTCACTGACTTGAGCGTCGGAGTCTCTTCTCGAAGGACCTTCCTTTCCGGTATGTTTTACAAATTACATTTGAATTGGAGACATAATCCTTGCAATGTAAAGACTGTCGCGTCTATCGCGACTCAGAAGGATTATCTTAAGAAGGTATAAATTTGATGAAACTTGCTTTCAAGGATGATTTGTGCACGAAAACAAAGAATTAACAGAGCAGAAAATAGAAGGACACAATGAGATTTACGTGGTTCGATCTATCGGAATAGATCTACGTCCACGGAGCAAAAGAGAGTATGGTTATTATTACTAGTATGCGTGTAGCTTTACAAAAATCGTTCCCCCCCTCAATCTATTCTAAGTCTCTCTTTATAGGTAATTACATGGAGTTTGACTATAATACAAAGTCTTCTCCTATTTGGACTTGGACTCTTTGGCTTGATCTCCTCCTTTATGGATAAACACCGAGCTTCTAGATCTCTCTTAGAGCTTGAGTTGTAATCGATGTAGGAGTGTAGAAGTCTCTTATTTCGAGTTGGGCCGAACTGCGTAGGCCGAGCTTAACTGTCTGGGCCCAATTATATTGGGCCTGATGCTTGGGCCTAGTAGTTAGGCCATATCCTATCACATCCCTCCCCAAAAAGATGTAGAAGCGAGGGTGTAACATAGGGGAAATAGTTGAGGTGGGAGTAGTATAAAGTTCGTACCGCCTCGTTAAGACGAGGTCGGTTAAAAACTTCTCGCCCCGACGAAAAATAAATTCGACGAAGTCGAGTTCGTACCGCCTCGTTAGGACGAGGTCGAAGAAAAGTACGCTGCCCCATAAAAAATAAATTCAACGACATCGAGCGTGTACCACCTCGTTAGGACGAGATGGGTAAGAAGGGGAAAGCGAGAATGGAACGACAGTTGGAGTCCCAAGTGAGTGGGACACGTGTCGTGTTGCGGTAGTGGGAGTTGAAAAGGGCGGAAGTTTTTTGAATAAAACTTCCACTGTACGCCACTCTCCCTCACTGTACCCTAATTTTGGGAAATTGAAAGTGAGAAAACCTTGCCGCCGCTTGTCGCGCACTACCGTCGTTTTTTCCGTTCGATTTCGCACAGTTTCAACTGGACATTCCTTCAGTTGGCCACTGCAGTCAATATCTACAAGTAAGTAATCCGACTATGTCTACTAATTCGTCTCCTAGCGCTAGTGAAGATAGGTCCACGGGTTTTTCCGATTCGCCGCCGGCGACTTCCAATCGGGGTGGGGAAGCGGAAGTAGATATATATTCCGTGAAATCTCCTTGTCCGGTTAAGCATAGGGTAGTTTTTCCACCGCCATTAAAGTCGAAAGATAGAGCTTTTAGCTTTTCGTCGGTCCTTAAGGGCCCAGAAATTCTTAGTCTGGCTCAAAATTATTTATTTCCCGATTATGTGGAATGGATGGTTCCTCGGGCTGAGGATAGGGCTTCGGAGCCTCCTCATGGCTTTTTTACTGTTTACGAGGACTGTTTGCATCACGGTCTTCGTCTTCCCCTACCTCCAATATTTGCCGAACTTCTGAGAAAATGCGAGCTTCCTTTAGGTCAACTGTTTCCGAATTCTTTTTGTCAGTTATGTGCTCTTGGTGTGATGGTCAAGCGACACGGGTATGACCTTAGTGTAGATATGATTCTTAGATTTTTCCAACTTAGGGCATTTGGTGGTTGGTTTTATCTTTCCCCCGTCTCGGCTTCAAAGTTGAGATGAAGTCGAAGGTGACGAACTGGCAGTCAAAATTTTTCTTCTGCCGGTTCGGTGAAGTCCCTGAGTTTATATGGAAGGTGGGGAAATTAGGGAAACAGAAGACAGGGTTTTGCTTTAGTGAGCTAGAAGAAAGACTCCATGGCCATATTGGAGAAGCGTTTTCCGAGACCGATCTGGCTCTTGCAGGGCTGAGCCCTTATGATCCCGCTTCGATGGAAGAGCCGGTGAAGGGTGAGGCTACATTTCTCTTTTTACTGTGTACTGAATGTGAATATCATTTGACTAGCGTTGTTTCTTTTGCAGTGAAGCTAGTCAAAGACAGGAAGAGGCCGAGGTCCGCGGACGCTGTAGTGCTGGAGAAGGCGGGTTCCGAGGTGTCATCGGAACGAACTGCTAGTGTACCGGGATCCTCTCCATTGAAATCGCCCTCTCCACAACCGTTAGTTCGTCGGTCGAAGGTACTGAAGCCGAACAAGAAAGCTTCGGCCACAGGCGACAAGATTCTAGTCGTTGGCCAGCCCTCGATTAGTGCAGCCTGCCCGGTGATCGAGTTGGAAGAACAACACCGGGATTATCCCGAGGTGAGGATTTTAACCTTCTCTGTGTTGGGTTTTATGTGACGTATGTGCTGATATTGCTACCATCTGCAGGATGCCGACCTGGTGACGGCGAGCTTCCATAATTGGGTGGACGGGTTGGTGAAGAGTGTGTCCACCCTTACCAGCTATGTAAACGATGGGGTCTCGAAGTTCAATGAGACGAACCACATTCGTCGTCAGCTGGAGGAAGAGAAGGCTAGCTTGACGAGCAAGCTCGATGTTGCTGTGCTGGAGGCCAGGGAGGCGAAAAAGAAGGCGGACGATGCTGTTGCCGCAGCTGAGGCGGCTCGAAAAGAGGTGGCCGTTCTGAATGCCAAATTGGAATCGGCCGAGGCTGATGCTGTGGCTCGCCAAGGGTCCGTTCTCCGAGCCTATACTGAGAGGCTCTTCTTATCTGAGTTCTTCTCGGGTTTTTGCGGCGACGTGGCGGAGTTAATGACAGATCGATGTGTCGCCGAGACGGTGGAGGCCGTTGCCAAGGACATTCCGGACCTCGATAAGGCGAGGTACGGACACAAGGAGGTGTCCGAGGAGGAACTCAACCGCGGCTTCGCGGAAATCGTCCTGAAGAATTTGAAGGCGGTTCCTCTCCTTGAGAACCTGGCGGCCTCTACTGACCTGCTAAGTGCCGAGGTAATTAGGGACAGTTCGGTAGATCGTGATCCAGTCATGGATGCGATCGTTGCCGAACTGAATGCCGCCCCGAAAAGAACCGAGGCTGATGGCGTAGATGGTGACGATGCTGAGTTGGAAGCCGAAGCTCTAGAGGGTGCATCTCAAAACGAGGAGGAGGTCAGTTGATCGCCTCCTCGTCTCTTTTTTTTTTTTTTTTTGTAGCATGTACTTCGTCATCAGTAGGATGGCGCATTTTGCTGAATTGATGAAAACTTTATTTCTTATGAGAAATTTGTTTCCCTTTTTGTAGTCTTCTCCGTCTCCGAAACTTTTCGACGCCTCTCTTTACATAGCACAAATCGATAATTTACTTCGAACTCTTGAAGCCAAAAATAGCGAAATTCTTCATTGGAAAGACCAAGTGGGCCATATTGAACATGAAACCGAAGTGAAGCTGCAAGCCAGTCAGATTAAATCGGATGGGTTGCAGGCTCAATTGCTCGAGCTGAAGGATAAGCATAATAGACTTAAGGAAAAGGCCAAGCGCACCGAAGAAGAATTCCTTGAGTACGAATCAATTATCCGCCGAAGCGGGAAGCCTACTATTGCCGAGGTCTTGGCCAAGGTGGATGAAAAAAGAGAGTGGCTGCAGCGTTTCCGGCGTGATTATGGCGAGGACTCTTGGGAGTACCGGGGGTTGGTTGACGAGATAGTCGAAGCCATCAACTCGTATGAGATTGTAAAAGCTCGTCGGCCTAAACTGCTTCAATACTTAACTGCTGATACGAGCTCTTCGAGTTCGGCGAACTCTGATCCGAATCCGGGAATTCTAGATGCAGCCTCAAGGGCTTTCTTGGAAGGTCCGCGTGAGCAACCTCGCTTTCAAGGGGTATCCCGAGTTCCTGCTCGAAACCCGGGTAATAGAGTTTCAGTAGGACGAGGACGAGCTCGAGGTTCTGTGGCAAGGAACCCGAATCGAGCTTTGGCTGGTCGAGGCCGAGGTCGAGGCTTTTCTGTGCTTAGGGGCCGAGGTATTGCTCCTATTGATTACATTATGGGTTTGCCTTCACCTCCGGCTAGGCAGAGTTTTGCCGATAGATGGTTTAACTGTAGCAAGCCTTCGAGCTCAACGGCACCTCCTTGATGTAATCGTCCTTGTAATTGTAACCATTTCTTATATGGAATAAGATAGATAGATTTGACTTACTTTATTAAAAGGTGAAGGTTTCCTTTAACAAAGTTTTTCTTTAATAGTTCACTTCGTCTTTTGAGGAAGTTTTTGCCTTAATAGCTTACTTCGTCTTTTGACGAAGTTTTGTTTTAATAGCTTACTTCGTCTTTTGACGAAGTTTTGCTTTGATAGCTTACTTCGTCTTTTGAGGAAGTTTTGCTTGCATAGCTTACTTCGTCTTTTGACGAAGTTTTGCTTGCATAGCTTACTTCGTCTTTTGAGGAAGTTTTGCTTGTATAGCGTACTTCGTCTTTTGATGAAGTTTTGCTTGCATAGCGTACTTCGTCTTTTGACGAAGTTTTGCTTTGTACACCCAGTCCTCGTCAAAAGGCGAGGTTAGGGTTTTTATAGTTCCTTATTTGTCGAATTTATCGATAGGAGTGGTCCCCTTACGCGCGTTTAGGTATCACTCCATGATTGGAGTTTACTTTTATCCTTAAAAGGATATTGAATTACCCTCGTCAGGGTTTTGAAAAAGAAGTGAGATATTTTGCATGAGTGGAAAGAAAATATGCTATATGCAATATGCAAGACCAGAGTTAAGGAAAAGAAAACTTTATTAATAAAAAGAAAACGAAGTTAAAAATAAAAATAAAAATGAACTAACCAACTTTAAACTCAATCCCTTCCACTTATGCGAAATATCTCTTTAAATGAGAAATATGCCATGTTCGGGGTATTAGCTCACCGGATAAATGGGCGAGCTTGTATGATCCTTTTCCGAGGACTTCCTCGACTCGGTAAGGTCCTTCCCATGTGGCTTCCAACTTGCCGAGCCTCTCTGCTTTACTGACCTCATTATTCCTAAGTACGAGGTCGCCTACTTGAAACTGCCGATACTTCACTCTTTGGTTGTAATACCGAGCTACTTGCTGCTTGTACTTAGCTTCTCTTATGTAAGCTAGCTCTCGCTTCTCTTCCAACAGATCCAGGTCGGCTCGAAGCCCTTCCTCATTGGCTTCGGTTGAGAAGTTAAGTGTGCGATGGCTCGGCAAGCCGATCTCTACTGGGATCACTGCCTCGGTTCCATACACCAAGCTATAAGGTGTTTCTCCATTCGAGGTCTTGGGAGTTGTCCGGTATGACCATAGGACTTGGGGTAGATTTGCTGCCCAATCTCCTTTGGCTTTGTCAAGACGAGTTTTGAGTCCTTTCAGGATTGTTCTGTTTGTAACTTCGGTCTGGCCATTCGCTTGAGGATGAGCAACTGAAGTGAATTTTTGCTGGATATGAAGCCCTTCGCACCATTCTCTGAATACTCGGTCCGTGAACTGCGTTCCGTTATCCAAGATGAGGATGTGAGGTACGCCGAAGCGACAAACCACGTTCTTCCAGACGAAGTTTAAGGCATTCTTGCTCATAATCTTCGCCAAGGGTTCAGCCTCGACCCACTTAGTAAAGTAGTCGATAGCTACGATGAGAAACTGGATCTGTCCAGGAGCTTTGTCGAATGGTCCGACGATGTCGACTCCCCATTGCACGAATGGCCAGGGGCTTTGCATGCTTACAAGGTCGGCCTGTGGTAACTTCGGCACTGTCGCATGGATCTGGCACTTCGGGCATTTTCTGACAATGTCGATTGCATCTTGTAACACTGTAGGCCAGTAGTATCCCCACCTCATTATCTTTCGTGCTAGTGCTCGAGCTCCGATGTGACTCCCACACGCTCCTTCATGCACCTCCCTTAGTGCATAATTTGCTTCATTTGGTCCGGCACATCGTAAAAGGGGTTGGAGATACGATCTCCGATAGAGCACTCCTTGCTCCAGGGTGTACTTTGGGACTTTGCTGAGGAGTTTCCGAGCTTCGAGCTTGTCGTGAGGCAGTTCCCCCTTTTCTAGATAAGCTCGGTAGGGAGTCATCCAGTTCGGCTCGTCCTCCTGTATGAGGTTTAGCTCGGCTTCTTCAATGCTTCGAAGTTTGACTTCTTCTACAGGCGAGTTGGTTGAGGATGAAGCCAGTTTGCTTAAGGCGTCAGCTCGGTTATTTTCCCCTCTAGGAATCCGCCGCAGCTCGAAGTATTCGAAACCTTCTTGCAGACTTTTTGCCTTTTTCAGATACTTCTTCATTCTCTCCTCCTTTGCTTCGTACCTGCCTAGCATGTGGCTCACAATGACTTGGGAGTCACTATGAACTTGGACGGCTCGTATATGCAATGACTGAGCCAGGCGGAGTCCAGCAATTAGCGCTTCGTACTCGACTTCATTATTCATCGTTGGGAAGCTAAACCGAAGTGCATACGTTGTCTCCGTTCCATCCGGACTGAGTAACATCACTCCTGCTCCGCTGCCGGTATGACTTGAAGCACCATCTACATAGACTTTCCAGCAGTCTATTGGAGGTTTTTTAGGCTGTTCGACTTCGGCTTTGCTTGAGGGGAATTCGTCCTTCTTTGGCACTTCGGAAAATTTGGTCTCTACCAGGAAATCTGCTAGGGCTTGTCCCTTTATGGCTTGCCGAGGACAGAAATTTATTTCATGCTCACCAAGTTCGACTGCCCATTTTGCGATTCTACCTGAGGCTTCAGGTTTAGTCAATACTTGGCGAAGTGGAAGGTCGGTCAAAATTTGTATGGTGTGTGCTTGGAAATATGGTCTCAATCTTCTAGCAGCATTTACCAGTGCAAGAGCGACCTTTTCCAATGGCTGGTACCTTGTCTCCGGTCCTTTCAGAGCTCGACTAATGAAATAAACAGGAAGCTGCCGACGTCCTTCATCCCGAACTAGCACAGCACTTATGGCTTCATCCGCCGCTGCGAGGTATAGGGAGAGGACCTCTCCATCTTTTGGGACAGACAAAGTCGGGAGCTTGGCTAGGTACTTCTTCAGCTCTTCAAATGCCGATCTGTGCTCGCCATTCCATTCGAAGTCAGGTGCTTTCTTGAGGATTTTGAAGAATGGGAGCTGCTTTTCGGCGGCTTTAGATAAAAAACGACTTAGCGCTGCCAAACAGCCCGTTAGCTGATGCACATCGTGAATAGTTTTTGGGATCTTCATTTCCTGGACAGCTCGGACTTTTGCGGGATTGGCCTTCAAACCTTCCTGCGATACCCAGCACCCCAAAAATTTTCGTGATCGAACCATAAAGGTACATTTATCGGGGTTGAGCTTCAGATTCACTTTCCGAAGTAGGCCGAAGACGATTTTGAGGTCATCAACGCAGGTCGCTGGTTCCCTACTTTTGACGACAATGTCATCAACATAGACTTCCACAATCTTTCCAATGTGTTGTTGGAATATCTTGTCGACCATCCTTTGATAGGTTGCTCCCGCGTTTTTAAGCCCAAACGGCATCTTCTTGTAGGCGAAGACACCAAAATCCGTGATGAAAGCTGTTTTCGGTGCATCCTCCTCGCTCATCAGGACTTGATGATATCCTTTGTATAGATCTAGGAAGCTGAAGACCTTGTGACCCACCAGGGCTTCTACTTTCTTGTCAATGTTGGGCAAAGGGTAGGAGTCCTTTGGACAATGTTTGTTAAGGTCAGTATAGTCGATGCACATCCGCCAACCTCCTTATTATTTTTTGACCATGACCGGGTTGGCTATCCACGTCGGATATTTGACTTCAAATAGAATGTCGGCTCTTCGGAGCTGTTGCACCTCGTCATGAATGACTTGACTTCGTTCTGCCGCGAAGACTCGTTGCTTCTGCTTTATTGGCTTCACCTCGGGGTCGATATTCAGCCAGTGAGTGATAATGTTGGGCGCCACTCCGGTTATGTCAAGGGGTGTCCAGGCAAAAACATCTCTGTATTCCCGAAGAAGTTGGACGATCTGCATATGGAGTTCGGCTCCTCCTGCGAAACCTACTTTGACGACCTTGAACGGGTCATCTTTGTAGAGTACAATGTGTTCTACCGGCTCATTTGATGCAGATTCTTGCTTCGGCTCCAACTCTTCGGGTTGCTGTAATTGCTATGCTTGGGAGTGCTGAGGTGTCCCGGCACTTCGTAGTGCGATCTGCATGCACTTCTTTGCTCGCTTTTGGTCACCTCGAACCACGATCACCCCGTTTTTTGACGGGATTTTGATCGTTAAGTGATATGGCGAACAAATCGCCTTCACCCCCACCAGCCAATCCCTTCCGAGTATAACATTATATGGAGAATCCGCTTTAACAACGAAGAAATTGATGACCTTAGTGGTTGATAAAGGGTGAATCCCCACTGTTACGGGTAGTTGTACGACCCCCTCCGTTTGCGTCTCCTGTTGGACGAAGCTCTTTAACGGGACTGGTGCTGGTGCGAGCTGCGTCCTCTCCATTCCGAGCTGGTCGAAGCAACTCTTGAAGAGGATGCTGACCGAGGCTCCGGTATCGACAAAAATTCGTCGTACGAGCTTATTGGCCACCCCGGCTTCCATCACTATTGCATCTTGATGGGGCATAATAGGTGGCACTGGATCTTGATCCGAAAAAGTAATCACTTCGTCCTTCTTGAACCTTTTTTGAGAAGGCTCGCCTTGTTGCGGACTTCGAGCCTCGGCTTTTAATGACGACTTCGTAGCTCCCTGTGGGAGTCCAGTAATAGCTTGTACAACCCCATCATACTAAGGCTGGTCCTCGCCTTCGCCATCCTCGCGCTTCGGCTTTTTGTCGGCCTGGGGGCCGCAGTTATTCCCCCCCTATTTTGTCTTGTTCTT
Source organism: Mentha longifolia (assembly GCA_001642375.2). Lineage (NCBI taxonomy): Eukaryota > Viridiplantae > Streptophyta > Magnoliopsida > Lamiales > Lamiaceae > Mentha > Mentha longifolia. Next base: position 13,284,752 of record CM038116.1, on the reverse strand, counting down.
TTGTTGTTCTGGGGTTGGCCTTCATTCTGGTTGCGATTTTGGTACCTTTTAAGCATACCATCGCGCACCAACTTCTCAATATCTTCGGCTAAGTTCCAGCACTCTTCTGTATCATGGCCATAGTCTTCATGGAATCGGCAGTACTTATCCCTGGATCGGCGGTTTGTCTTTGATTTTGACATTGGCTGAGGCTTCTCAAACATGTTGGTATGTAGCTCGTAGATCTCCGTCCTCGGCTTTGTCAATAGGGTAAATCGGTCCTTTTCTTGATTCGGCCTAGGTCCAAGTCTGGATTCAATTGGGGCGCGCTGAAGTCTATCGAGAGCGCTTCGTCGACCTTGACTTCGGTCATTACGGTCTTCCTTCCTCCGATCTGACGGTTCGGTCCTGTCAGTTTCGCGCTTGCGCCTGTCGGCCTCATCAACTTTAGCGAACTGATCAGCTATGTTCCATAGTTGCCTCGCAGTGCGGGGCTCGTTTCTTACGAGCTCCCTAAATAGGGCACCTGACTGAATAACATTTTGGAAAGCTGAGATAAGGACCTCGTCCGTCAGACGATCGACCTTTAGGCTTTCCTCATTGAACCTGGTCATGAAGTCGCTAATAGACTCGCCTCGTCTTTGTCTAATTGTGAGAAGATATGCCGCGGTAGTTTTTGCCTCTCTGGAAAAATCTCCTTTCAAAAGCCTCCATCAGCTCGTCGTAGGACCCAATACTGCGAGACGGCAGGCTATCAAACCACATTCGTGAGTTGTCTATCAGCAACTCTGGGAAAACTTTGCACATGTAAATATCATCACCGAGCCCCTGGTTGACCATGTTGTACTGAAATTGAAACAAGAAGTTCCTTGGGTCGCACGACCCATTATACGGCTTAACCGGCGGAACTTTATACGAAGTCGGGAGAGGAGTGTAGAGGATTCAGTTAGTGAGGGGCGTAGAGATTCTCCCATATACGCCAAACCTTCCACCGTGGTAATTGGCCTCGTCCCGATGAGGTGGAAGTAAGTCGCGCCGAGGTGATTCAGCTTGACGACGAGGTGAATCAACACGGCGATGGGGTGAGACCACATCGTGCGGAGGTGAGATGCGATCCTGGTTCTTCTGGCGATCATCAGCAAATTGCCTGGGGGGAAATCTGGCGTCTCGTGTGCCTAGGATTCGAATACTGGGAGACTTTGCCCGGTGTTTCGATCCGGATGTCGCCTCGTGCTCTCGACAACCGCTGTGCGGAGGTTGGCCGCCTTCACAATCGCGATCTCTTTGCTGCTTAGCAAATTTTAAGAAATCATGCCTATTCTTTGCTAGATACGCCTTTACTGCATCATCAAACTCTTGTTGGAAGTTTGAAAAGTCATCCTCCTTGCTGCTGCCGCGACCTTCTTTTTCGCGGCCGAACTTATCCACCGAGACATCAGCGACGTGACCCTCTGGGGTTTTGTCTTTCTCAGGTTCTTTCCCGGGTCGTCTGTTTACCGGTGGATTCTGGTCCTGCATCTGGCTTGTTTCAGCCGCTGGAACATCGTGACTGGTCCGGTGATTCTCCCTTTCTTTGTTGGCAGCAGCAGTCCCTCCTGTTTGTCTCGTCATCGTGACTTGTTGCCTTGAAAACGTTTAATTGGAATTCACAAATTCAAGATGCGAGTTCCCACAGACGGCGCCAGTGATGAAACTTGCTTTTCAAGGATGATTTGTGCACGAAAACAAAGAATTAACAGAGCAGAAAATAGAAGGACACAATGAGATTTACGTGGTTCGATCTATCGGAATAGATCTACGTCCACGGAGCAAAAGAGAGTATGGTTATTATTACTAGTATGCGTGTAGCTTTACAAAAATCGTTTCCCCCCTCAATCTATTCTAAGCCTCTCTTTATAGGTAATTACATGGAGTTTGACTATAATACAAAGTCTTCTCCTATTTGGACTTGGACTCTTTGGCTTGATCTCCTCCTTTATGGATAAACACCGAGCTTCTAGATCTCTCTTAGAGCTTGAGTTGTAATCGATGTAGGAGTGTAGAAGTCTCTTATTTCGAGTTGGGCCGAACTGCGTAGGCCGAGCTTAACTGTCGGGGCCCAATTATATTGGGCCTGATGCTTGGGCCTAGTAGTTAGGCCATATCCTATCAAAATTCTTCCTAAAAACTCTACATTATTTCATATTCGTTGTGGATCGTTAATTCAAATCCAACAATTAACGCCGTCCTTGAAATTTTTTCGAGTTGAGGAGTCGATTCTTCCCATAGGCATGCAAATTTGTAGTTATGCTTTTATTCTTGGGGCATAAGTTCTGATTTTCATATTTTATGCCTCGAGATTTAATGGCAAAATTTGCTAGTGGTCTTCTGGAAGCAATATCCAAGCCGAGAATATATACCAAAAGAAGAATACCAAGAGTTTTCAGACCAGGGTTAGTTCAATGGTGTCAAACGGCAAAAGGCAATGGCAAAGAAGAAAGGGAAAGGGAAAGGGAAAAAAGAACCGACTAGAGAAGACAAATAAGAGGAAATAGTAATGGTCAATCTAGTAGGCATTATAGACAAAAACAAGAGTTATTATATAAAAATAAGAGTTATGCCAAAATGCATGCGGAGAAGTACCAATATGAAGAACACAAACAAAATTACGCAGCCGACATAATTAGTTGTGCATCTTGAGTTCATCGAAGAAATTAAGCATACAAAAGACCTGAGAATTAGGCTTTCAATTATTTTATAATATGATGTAGTAATTTTTAGTATTTTGAGTATTTCTAACTTTATTTAATGATGTATATTTTTTTTTAATTTCAAGTTTAATTAAAAAAAATATATTTAATCAGTTAAATTTTTATAACAATTAAAGCATAAAAAATAATATAATAAAATCAAAAGAAATTCGAAGAGAACAACGCAATTAGAGGTGATTTTGATTTTGAGATGGAGTTCTCTCTCCCTATAGAACCCACCATAAAGTAAGGGCGGAAGTAAGAGAACTCAACATTAGAGATGCTCTTAGAGGTAAAGTATAATGTTTCATATTATTATAAGAAAAATGTTTAAAATTAGAACATCATAAATTCATAAAATATATCGATAATGAATCTTAAATGAAAAAAATCTTCTAACCGGAAATTTAACCTGTGATATTGAGCACATGGTGTACTAATCCTCATTTGAGAATAAAATAGCTTACTCAAAGAAAATATCAATAAACAATTAACTGCGCTTTCAATCATTGAAAAAATGTCGTCCTCTCCTCTTCATTGTATGTAAGGTGCTCTAGTGTAGAGCTTACCTCCTAAACGGAAAACTACAAGGCGCACATAACTCATTTTAAAATAGACTAGGAGCTTCCCATGTAAATCATTCTATTGATTGCTACTAAACGACGAGCAATCAGTGAAGAAAGGCACTATCAATAATCAGAGTGAAATCTACACCACCACTGGTTCAGGAGATAGTTGGGCAGTAGCGCCACTGCTACCATTGAGAACCACCACTTTACCATCAGAATCAACATCAACGATTACCGAGTCGCCTTCTTTGATGTCACGTGCAAGCATTTTTTCGGCCATGCTATCCTCTAATAGTCTCATAATAGCTCGTCTCAGTGGTCTAGCCCCATAGCTCGGATCATATCCTTCTTCCACGACCCTATCTCTAAACCTCTCGGTCACATTAAGTTCGATATCTTTGTCTTCCAGTCTCTTAAACACCTCCTTCAGCATAATATCGGATATCTGCTTCACCTCCGGCTTCGTTAGCTGTCTGAATACAATCATCTCATCCAATCTATTTAAAAACTCTGGCCTGAAATATTGTTTTAGCTCCTCAGTCACTAGGCTTTTTATCCTGTTGTAACTGCTATCCTTCTCGTCGTAATCCAGATCAAAGCCAATACGACGGCCTCCCTTCTCGATTACATTACTTCCAACATTTGAAGTCATGATCAGAAGAGTATTCTTAAAGTCTACTGTTCTACCTTTACTGTCGGTCAACCTACCATCTTCGAGAATTTGAAGCATCATGTTGAACACATCAGGATGAGCTTTTTCGATCTCATCAAAAAGGACAACAGTGTAGGGACGACGCCGGACAGCCTCAGTTAGCTGTCCGCCTTCAGTGTAACCTACATAACCAGGAGGTGAGCCAATGAGCTTTGAAACGGTGTGTCTCTCCATGAACTCACTCATATCGAGTCGGATCATGGCTTCTTCAGATCCAAAATAATAGGTAGCCAGTGACTTGGCTAGCTCAGATTTCCCCACGCCAGTGGGACCAGAGAAGATGAAGCTAGCGATCGGACGGCTGGGATTCTTCAACCCAACACGGGCACGACGAATAGCCCGACTAATGGCTTTGACAGCTTCATCTTGCCCAATGACCCTAGTGTGGAGTGTCTCCTCCATCTTGAGGAGACGATCAGATTCATCAACTGAGACCTTGTCAACAGGGATGCCAGTCCAAGCAGCAACGATATGCTGAATGTCGACTTCGGTAACAATAGGACCTCCGTCTCCGACCTCAACTTCTGCCTTGGCCATCTCCTTGTTCTTTTCAACAAGAGCAGACACACGTGCCCTAAGATCCATTTCTGTATCACGTAGCTCCCCAGCCTACAAATTAATTAAGAGCATACAAAAAGCTCAGGACCTAACATCTTACATTCTACCCACATTAAAAAACTAATACATATTCCAGATCCGGCATCTTAACCATATAGCATATATTTAGGTGCACGATTTACCTTCTCAAAGTCTTGACTTCGAACAGCTTCATTCTTTTGCTTTATTATCTGCCTGATCTCCCTTTCTAGCTCCTTGGCTTCTTCAGGAAGCTGCAAGAAAACAAACAAAAATAATAATAATTAAAGAAACATCATAATCATAAGGAAAAAGGTTATGACAGGTACAGATCAGGATCATACCTGTGCATGTTTGAGTCGGACGCGGGAACCAGCTTCATCAATCAAATCAATAGCTTTATCAGGCAGAAACCGGTCGCTGAAACATGCAACATGATCTTCAGAGAAATGGTGATGATAAAATTTTCAGCATTTAACTTTTTCAAGGTTTGACGAGTGACGTGCTATTTTGGAGGAAAAGCAGATAGCTTACATCAATACTGTCTCATCATCCCTCACAGGAACCAGAGCTTTTTTGTAAATTTCATCAACTGTTTTCACATGTATGCATAGAAGCATGTATAAAACCATTCACATTCATAATATCTGTAAAGATGATAAACAAAAATTACTACTAGAACATAACTGACACAAAGTATTTTTTCTGACACAAAAAATTACTACTATCAATCATTATAATAGACAACTTCCTTAGTAACTCACTAACACTAACCTGATATACTGATCTGCCAATTGTGCAGCTGCAACTAAAGCTTCATCAGTGTAGCGAAGCTTGTGGTGTATCTCATAACGCTCCCGCAGCCCTTTAAGAATTTCAATGGCTTCATCTACAGTAGGCTCAGGGACCCTGACAGGTTGAAACCTTCTCTCTAGTGCAGGATCCTTCTCGATGTGTTTACGATATTCATCTAGGGTAGTGGCTCCAATACACTGTAATTAAGCACAAGCAGAACGTCCACAAGTAAAAAAAAAAAAAGGATAAAAACCAAATCTACCGATAATAGGGTACAAACTTTTTAGAATTGTATATGTTTTTTTTACCAGGAAGCTCCATGTTAAAGTCACACAAAAACTCCCTCAATTCCAGTTTCCCAGTGTGAATATGCAATTCTCCAGGGTTGAAAATTCTATTTTAGCCAAGTGAAGGTTTTCTCAACTGCCACAAATCAGCAGATATTGTTTATCCTATATGCATAACTAAGACGTCGCCTACAACAAATCTGTCTAACTATTAAAACAAGAATCACCTATCAAGAAGTAGGACCGGGAATAATCAGTTGGGAAAGCTTACTGCAACTATAAATCTAAAACTAACTAAATTGAAATCTAAGTTAAATAGGGTATGTTTCTCATCAATGTAACTCATGACCCCATCCCATGATCAAAGTGAAAGACCTCAAACATCAAAGCAATATGGTTAGATTTTATATATTTAATTGGGAAAAAGTTCAAAGATGCCTAATGACTTCAAATGAGGCATGCGATAAATTGATGGGACATAAAGGCAAGATGAGTGCTCATATATCTTGTCACACTCTCTACGACTGCCATGCTAATGTAACAAATTTCATGTTTGTTCCATACAATTATTGTGAAGCTAACCTGTAGTTCACCTCGAGCTAATGCAGGCTTCAAGATGTTCGCAGCATCAATAGCCCCTTCAGCAGCTCCTGCCCCAATCAAAGTGTGTACTTCGTCAATGAAAAGTATAATGTCATCACTATTCCTGATCTCCTCCATTAGCTTCTTCAATCTTTCTTCGAATTCACCACGATATTTTGTTCCAGCAACAAGGAGACCCATATCCAATGTTATCACCTGATATGTAAGAAAAGATTACAGCAAGAAGAAAAAACAAGGAAAGAAAGTAATAGGCACAAATTCAGAAGTTCTTTTTGATCCGGAGCACAAATTTCAACTAAAAATAAAATGAACCAACAATTAACATTAGATAGCATTATCCAAATTGGACAGGATAAGGACCATGATCACAAACCAATAGGCCAAATATAACATGAAGAGCATTAGTGTGCTTCATTGTCCCAGAATGACTAAATTTTCTTCTTCCAGATGTAGCATAAATCCCTCAAATAAACCAGCAGAGAGTTCTCTATTTACGTAGATGACAAGTTACTTCTGGATTTATCATTCAGATAAGAATTGAATACTCAAAGATTGGTATCATGTAAAAGCTTGAGGCTGTTTCAATAATAAAGAGAAAAATATTAGCACACCTTCTTCCCCTCAAGAGTCTCTGGAACATCCCCATTGGCTATTCGTTGTGCAAGGCCCTCAGCAACAGCTGTTTTCCCAACACCAGGTTCTCCAATGAGGCAGGGATTATTTTTAGTGCGTCTTCCCAAAATCTGAGTGACACGCTCAATTTGTTCCTGCCTTCCGGAAACTGGATCTAACTTACCCTAAAAAGACAATAACAAATTGTATTACCCCTATATAGGATTCAACATCACAAACAAAAATCGTTGAGATTAACCTCTTCTGCAAGCTTGGTCAAATCGGTACCATACTCCTCAAGAGTAGGCATTTTGCCGCCAGAGCTGCTTCCATTTCCACCAACAGTAGCAGGCTCTCCATTCTCACCTATCATTCTAATAACCTACTTTACCAAATGCATAATCCTTCAATATCAAGGTAATTATATAACAGCCAGATGTTAGGAAGGAAATCTTAATACTTGCCTGAGTTCGAATATTACTGATATCAACACCTAAATTCTCCAGGACACGTGCAGCAACACCTTCGCCCTCACGAAGCAATCCCAGAAGCAGGTGCTCTGGAGCAATATAATTGTGTCCTAAACCAAAACAAATAATTATATCAATGAAATAATAAAAAAGAAAGAAAAGGCCAATCTATAACTTCACTTAGTCTGAAAGATTATTGGCTACAAATTGAGCAAACAAACTCAAACAGTTGCCATCATTATCACAGACTAATAACTAAAAGCCCAGAACTAATAAGCGCAGTACGCAATAAGTAAGGCGTAGAAAGGGGAAAAAACACATATAAGAGAAGAAATATACACTCAAGAAATCTAACTTGGAAAAAGAAAAGAGCAAGACACTGGAAAATGCTTTGCAAGACTATTTACCAAGTTGGCGAGCTTCCTCGAGCGAAAGTTCAAGCACACGCTTAGCGCGAGGGGTGAAGGGAATCTCCACCACAACAAAGCCACTTCCACGTCCAATTATCTTCTCCACCTCAATACGGGCATCTTTCAAGCTAACCCCCATGGCCTTGAGGGCCTTCGCAGCAAGTCCAGTGCCCTCACCGATGAGCCCCAACAATATCTGCTCCGTTCCGACGAAATTATGCCCCAGACGCCTCGCCTCCTCCTGCGACAGCATGATTACCTTGATTGCTTTCTCCGTAAAACGTTCAAACATGGCTCGCGGAATCATTCGCGAATTCCTCCGTCGTCTACTAACGGTGGTTGCAGCTGCCACTTTCGATAGGAACGTGTGCTGCTGGCCTTGGTACACCATAAAGTCAACGGAAGTAGCTCGCCGCAATCCTGAGAAACTGCCCAGCCTCATGGAAGCGGATCGCGAGCTACACAACATAGTCGCTGATAATCTTCTAGTACTCGTTAGTCCCGTTGAACCGCCCGCCATTGGCGAAACCGATTGAATGAGGCAATTTGGTTGGTTGAAGTAATGCATGCGCCATCGCCGATTCAGCTCACAGCTTCAATTACAGCTGCAAATAGAGAAGTAGGATAAATTGAGTAGTAGCCCTAGACTTTAACTATGCAAATTTGGGAACATCAAAATACAGAGAATGTGTGACAAGAAATATCGGAAACGTTAATTTTTCTGTATGCTCGAACATTAAAGAAGCAGGCGGTGCAATACGTACAGATAAACCGCCGCTCCGATTCCGGAAACGGCTAGGGTTCAGCCGGCGGAGATATAGAGAAAGAGATAAAAAAGAGATGAAGAGGGCAGAGCAGGCGTGGGGCGGCGGTTCTGATTTTTGAAAACCAACTTCTGTGTGTGACAAAAATTAAGAAAATACTCCCATTATATATTTGTGAAATTTTCCACAAATATATGCATTATTTTCCAAAAAAAGAAATTATTTTTTTACAATCTTTTAATTTAAAATCTAACTTTTTATTCCTCCGGTCTTTTCAAGTTGAGTAATTTCTTTTTGACAATTATGGTACGTTTTTCCACGCTTCTGAATCATGAGTTTTAAAATGGATTTTTGAATCGGAGTATCTCGTAAAAGAAAAAATCTTTAAAAATTCATTTTAAAACTCATCATTAAGAAGCGTGGAAAAACGTGTCAGAATTGCCAAAAAAAAATAACTCAGCTTGAAAAGACTAGAGAGAGTACACTTTATTTATCAAATTACCTATTGAAAGTCCTGAACTCATCCATCATTTTAACTTTTTACAACAACTTTATTCCAACAACTTTACTCTTTATCCGTTTTCAACAACTTTATCATTTACTATCAATTACTTTAATATTTTTTTTAAAACTCCATGCCATATGAAATTTGACACATAAATTGGTGTATATGAAAATAATAACATAAGGAGAGTATGAGAAAAATAAGAAAAGAAAGGTTAATCGTAAAGTAATAGCGTAACATGTTTTTGAATGCGTGTTATCTTTGATTTGAAATGATGAAAATTCCCTATTGATTTTATCATATACAGTATTCTCTAAGACGGAAAATATTATCACTGTTGCCTAGGAAAATTATCTAACAAAGTGAACATAGAAAAAGGAGAAAAGTGTAAATTTTTATTTCTTCTCATTTTTCTATCAAAGAGGGGCACCCTTAGGGTTAATTGGCCAAAATATATATATATATATATATATATATATCACCAACTTTCACACTTTCACAAACTTATAGCTTTTAAATTTTGACGAACTAAATCACGAACTTTCATTTTTTGCGAATTAAATCAGGTGTTCATTTTTTCTGTAACTAAGTTATTATGATATTTGTTAAGGGGGAACCTTGAAAATTAATACGAAGTATGTTATAAAATTTATATGTTTTGTTTTAATTCCAAAACTCTCATTAGGATTTCCCTTTAGATTTGATAATTTTAGCAAAGTGGTTTAATGTAATCTTCAAAGTGTCTAGAAGAACTTATTTGTTAGGAACCTCAATCTTTTTGAAAGTTTGGAAAGCGAAGGAGATTTTGCCATCTTTTCAGAAGCGCTTTCAACTTTAAAAGCTTTGGAGCTTTTCTATTCCGTCAAAGCTAATCCGCCTTGTCTGAAATGCTTTCATCTTTCAACTTCTTGGAAGCCGCTCAAAGCAATTTGTTCAAAATGAATATGCTCAAAGATGATAAGTGATCGAGACTCTACTCAAAGTCAACCAGTATAGAGATACAGAGTTCAACCACTCATTATCTCTCACCAAGAATGATACTGCGATATGCATAACAAAGATCTCACGTACGTATCACTAAATGCACCTGCAAGCGCAGAGGCTACACATCACTTAGAGATTGCGTCAAAGGACATTAAATATCAGAACATCAGAGAGAATGAACAAAAAGACAACCTAGTTAAATATCTCGACACTATGATGTTGCCGAAATTAAGGAAAAATCAAAATTCCTCTCCGCATACATTCAGGAAAAGCTTGCATTTAATGCAAATATCGAGGGAACGTGAGACTCACGTGTTATATCTCTCTAACGGATAGAAACACATAAATCGCTATAAATTTAAGGTGGTTGTTGAAGATCATACACAGATCAACGCGCATTCAAATTAGAATTCAAGCAATCAATATTCAAATTTCTTAGAGTTCTTCATTTGCAATGTGTCCTTAAGAACTTAATTTTTTTTTGAGTCTTTCATCAGCTCAAACATTTTCCTTTTATCTAGGTCAAACTCATTCATCCAAACCTAAATTGAAAATCCATCCTTTTACTTTGTATTCAATGTAAAAGATTCTCTATTAGAAATTTTAATTTAAACCAAACCAAATCAATAACCAGTTTCTGTCAAATTTGATAGGTACTTTTTGTAAATATTTGAGTTGTAGTTTGTCGTGATTGTAAAACTTAAATTTGCATAAAACACGAGGTGAGCTAGCTAACTATGAATCGATTCATAAAATGTCAATAATATTGGATATCACACCACTTTCAATTTTGCCCGAAAATGTAATTTGGAAAAATTCCAAAATAATCGAAAGTTAATTTGTGTATTTCTAGCTATCAAACTTTTTTTTTTATCCGATCATACTTTTATTTAATATGAGAAAAACCAAAATCCATGTCTAATTTATGTATTTATAACAAATTAACCCATTAATTTTCAAGCTTTGATTTGTCTTTTCTTTTAAATTATTAGGTTTTCTTAAAATTTAAATAGCTATTCATTACTTAAGAAAATAAGATATTTCTTTATAATAATTAATAATTAATCTGTCACTTTTCCAAACTTTTTTGCCTTAAAATATTGTTGATCGTAACTCCTAAGAGTGGTTCCGCAGCTGATTATGACCGTAGTTAGATGATATTTTTAATGTAACCTTCACAAATTTTCAAAAAGATTGAAAATTAGGCATGCAATATACGACTCAATCAAACGATGCAATATCAACGATCGATCACATCGTGGTTTAAAAGATAAATAAAATAAATTATCTTGCTACGGACACAGCCAATTATTATTCTCATAAGTTGTGCGTTCGTTAGTCAAACTCTCAACGCTATAAATAAGTCTTGAAAAATAACTAAACTCTATCACAAATAAATCATACTTCTCATCTTAAAATTCTCAAGGCTATGGCATCCAACAAAGTCACATTATCTTTACTCGCCTTTCTTGCCATTTTCACTCTAGGACACTCCAAGGAGACCAAATTGACACTCTACTTCCACGATTATTCCGGTGACCAGAACGCGACGGTGATCGCGATACCGGGCCCCTCGACGGGGCCCCTTGACTTCATGAAGTTCGGAGCCATGTTCTGCACCGATGACCCTATAACCGAAGAAATCGAGGAGGACTCGGCCCCCATTGCAAGGGGCCGAGGCATGTACGTGACATCAGCCCTAGACGGTTCCCACACGCATGTGCTACTGTCGGTTGTGTTCATCGACGGTGGATACAAAGGCAGCACGTTGGAGATCCAAGGGTCGAGCGCTCAGTTAGAGCAGGTGAGAGAGGTGGCGGTAGTGGGTGGGACTAGGAAATTCCGACTCGCCCGCGGTTATGCTACTTTTGAGACTCTTTACTATGACCCACTGCGTCGATACGCACTCATTCAATCGAATATTACTGTGCTACATTACTAGACTCTACCATTCTTTCTCTTTCTCTTTCTCTAGTGATTTAAATTACACTAGTATTTTGCCCCGTGCTATGCCGGGTCCGGCTTGTTTGTATTGGTTATTATTCGAATAACAAACCGAAAAAGAGTTGATTTAACCCTTTGATTAATTGATTGAGCTGATCAATTATACTATAAATATTTAATTACTGAGAAGTATCTCAGTAATACCAAGCAAACTTTAATTTAAAGTTAGAAACAAACAAGTTATTCAATTTCTAAATAAATTCAAACTAAGTAATACCCAACATAAGTCACTCGTGCGACGAGGGTACACATTTCGAGAAGATAAGAACACATATACAAGTCTCTAATATTAATTAAGACTTCGAGAAGTCGCAGCATACTTCCTTACAATAGGATTTATTCGTAGAACTAATAATCTCACTTAGTAGGTTAAACGAAGGTCAAGCGAAGGAAGAGTAGTGGCCGAGGCAGAGATCAAGTTTAATCGCAGTTAAGAAGAAGCAATGTGGTGGGCTTTCTATAAAATAAAAAATATATTTTATTAGATTGATAGCTCTTTTACAGTTGTCATGTCATAAATTAGTTTTTGTATGATACCTATCTGTTAAATGGCGCAAGACCAAATTAATAATCGAATCGGGTCCTTATATGATTAGATATCATGCATAGACTAGTGTACACATCGATCGTGTCATTGAGCGTAGTGACCGATCAAGTGACCGAGTAAGGTGGCCACCTTTTCGGGCACAATAATTCAGATATGGTAGATTACTTGAGAACTTAGTCCGCTGACGATTTTAAGATCACAAAAGAGTTTTGGTGAACATAGACTTTTAAGCAAAACCCTATGTTTCACTCTATATGGCTGACAATTACAAATGTGTTGGCATGTGTTCACTGAGTACTCTCATACTCAGCCCTGTACATATTTCTCATGTGCATTGAGAAAGGTTGATCGAAGTGACCAGTGGTACTTTGTCGAAGAAGAAGTAGTCATAGTAGTAGTAGTGTCGAAAGCCTCTTGGTAATACATGTCTCCATACGTGTATTTCACTATTTTCCTTCCGCTGCATACACTCTAAATTATCACACTCTATTCGTGTCGGTTGTAATTCAAGTCAGAATATCGACAAGTATGTTCGTACCTTGATCAGTTCCTAATTATGAGTTTGTCGATCTTATGAAGTATGATTTGATGTAATGAATGAGGTAAATCCCCACCAAATATCATTTTCTTATTCTTATCCGTAAATACTATCTATAGTCACGATACCGAGCTTAGCTATTAATTAGCAAAGTGCGGCCGTGACAAAATTATAATATGTATATACATGTATAAACAAGCTTTTTTTAACCTATTGCAAAAATAATTAATACTCCCTCTATTTTTTTTATTTATTTGATGTTTTAGAATTTTGTACGTTTTTTAAATAATTGATGTTTTACACTTTTTTTCCATAGTTGCCCTTGAATTAACTCACCTCTTTTATTATGTTATGTCTTTTCGTATTTTTAACAAGATATTAATTGTACAATTAAAAATACAACTATCATTTATTAAGGTTATTTTAGTCAAAAAATTTATTATTAAATGTGTGCATGGTCTTAGAACATCAAATACAATTATAAAAAAAATCTCATTGAGAAAGTGAAAAAAGAGTTTGACCGACGGCGTATTTTTGTATTCGTATACGAATACGAATAAGTACATGCACCTCCATTGGAACAGTAAGAAGGTATATAGTATTTCACACGTAACGTAGTTATTCAGCTGCTTAATTTATTCCTACAAATGCTCTAACAAAGTCAAACCAAAATAATCGATGAAATTGACGTTCATTTAAAGTAGCATCGCCCGTTGTGTGATATCTTAAATATAGTATAACTTTGGATTCGTTTTGCTATTTAAGTCATAGGAGTACTACACGCTATTTAAGTCATAGGAGTACTAATACTTCAAATATTATAATTTATTTGTTTCGTAGATTTAATTAGTCATGCATGACGTCTTATTTAATAATATGATACTCCCTCAATGGCGGACACTTTCGTGGACACCTTTTTCATTTTTCCGATTTGACATTATTTCGTTTGATTTTTTCGATTGTTTTATATTCTAATATCCTAAAAAATAATATAGAAATCATTAAATTTTTAAAATAAATAAAAATCAAAGCTCGATTTGTTCTTTTTCCTTCTAACATCAAAAAATGAGTAATAACACAAATCGAACTTTGATTTTTATTTATTTTGTAGATTTAATGATTTCTATATTAATTTTTATGATACTAAAATATAAAACAATCGAACGAAATAATGTCAAATCGAAAAAACGAAGAAAGTGTCAATCAATGCATGTGTCCGATTTGATTTATAATACTCTAACGAAGTTCACCAAAATATATGATCGCTGAAATTGACGTTCAACATTTAAATAGCATTGATCGTTGCGTGATATCTTAAATATAGCTATGATTTTTGATTCGTTTTTGTCTTGCTTTTGAGTTGATTGATCCGATATAGAGGTACGTGCTCTCATAGTCATAAGGAGTGTGCTCATGCTCCTACATGCTTCAAATAATACATTTCATTTGTTCTGTAGTTTTAGTCATGCATATGTCTTATTAGATCTTTTTATCGATTTATTTCATTAATTTGTTCCATATATATATAGAGAGAGAGTTTGATTCATATAGAAATAAGTTTTGGCATGAGAAATAAGAATAAATTTGGACCATTAATCTTAGTTAGATTCATGGATATCATTGATTTAAGTATAGTTAAAAGGTACAATAAATATGATTATATTTAAATATCAATTTGTACATTAAAAAACACATTATATAATAAGCATAATTTTATGCATATTTAAGCACAATTTGTATTCTCATTTTTTCATGTCAAGATTTATTTGCATACAAACGCTTATATATATATATATATATATATAGAGAGAGAGAGAGAGAGAGAAATGATATGCTACTCACCTCCCGGTGGGCACCTTCGTGGGCACCTCGTCGTTTTATCACGTTTGCATTGCTTTTTTTTAATTTTTATTTTTATTCTATATTCTAGTATCTTAGAAATTAATTTATAAATCATAAAATCTAAAAACTACATAAAAATCAAAGCTCGATTTATTTTATTACTCATTTTTTGAAGTTAAAAATAAAAAATAAAAACAAATTGAACATTGATTTTTTAGATTTTATTATTTTGTAAATTAATATAATAATATTAATATGTTGTGTTTTCATTAATTAATTAATTATAATTCAAGTTATTATCACAATAATGATTTATCAATTTTCAATGATGATTTATAAATATAACATTAAATTTTATAAATTCTCAATTGTATCGAAGCTCTATTTTTTAATCTAAGCATTGATTTAATTTATTTAGTGTTTATAATTTAAACCCCTCAGGGTTTATTCTATGGTTAGGGTGTAGTACCTTAATTTCGTACCCTTTCATTATTTAACGTACTGTATAATAAACCCCTTGAGGGTTTTTTCTATAGTTAGGGTATAGTACCTTAATTTCGCACCCCTTCATTATTCAATGTACTGTATAATAAACCCCTCAGGGATTCTTCTATGGTTAGGGTGTAGTACCTTAATTTCGCACACCTGCATTATTTAACGCACTGTATAATAAACCCCCTTAGGGTTTTTTTCCATAGTTAGGGTGTAGTACCTTAATTTCGCGCCCCTACATTATTTAATGTACTGTATAATAAACCCCTTAGGGTTTCTTCCATGGTTAGGGTGTAGTAAGCCAATTAATAAATGAAATATAATTTTAATCCCTGAACACCTAATTACAAATGCAAATTAAAGATATGTGGCTTGAGTTGGAGACCAATATAATATTTGACAAATTACTTTTTAAGATAATATAAATAATAAGATGATATAAAGATATTTATTGTATTGGAGAGAGTGAAAAAGGAAAAATAAAAAATCAAAATCAAAAGGAGACGTGCTGCTGCTGAGATTTTAGGAGTGAACTAGTTTGTATCCCGTCGAAATTCGACGGGGTATCATTTTATTTGTTAAAACGATTCTCATTTTATTTCTAATTTATTGTAAAGTGTCTTAAATTAAAAATATACCATTTTGCTACAAAAATTTTACAATTATAGCTATCGATACATACTAAAAGAATTCTAAAAATTTATTAGCTAATGAGCCACTTCAAAACCAATTTTGTGTCTAATATATTCTCAGGTGATTTAAATTTAAAATATACATTTTATTACAAATATTTGACAATTATAGCTATCGATATATACTAAAAGAATTTTAAAAATATATTGGTCAACATGCCACCTCAAAATCGAATATGAATCGCTCGTGGCTATGCACACTTGGTGCCGATTTAGGCAAAAAAGTATTGGTCAACGGGCCGCCTAAAAAATGGATATAGTCGCCCGTGGCTAGGCGCACCTGGTGCATCCACCGATTTAAGGGTCTAACAAAGCTCCCCCATCAAAACTCGAAGACGTCCTCGTCGTGTGGGATAACCCTCTTGTCTTTGATCTATTTTCAGCAACAACTCGCTCACCACAAGTGAATTCTACCGGCACACCACGTCTGTTGCTTGACGCAGCTCCCGCCAAGACTTTTTTCATACGTGAGCACACCACGGCTCACACTTGGCTGTTTCATCGCCATGTCCTTCCCAGGCTCGACACGGTCCACTCTCGGCATGTCTTGACCCTCATCTAACATTTGCATACCCGAAATATAATGTATCGTGTTGACCCGAGCCTCCTCATCCACTGATTTAGCAACCACATCCATTCAACTTCTCCGCACGTTAGCCTTCCGCTTCGGACAATCCCGTATCTGATGGTCTCCATCACATATGAAGCACCCGCAAAGTTTGTCCCAGCCCGCGAAGCATGACTCGCCGCACCACCAGCGCTAGGTCTAGGTCGTTAAAAGCCTTCTTGTTTCAACCTTTCCCCTCATCCTTAGCACATCTTGCATCCCTATGTTCGGGCTCGGAAGAGTCATCTGCCTTCAAGTCCACCAACTCCTCGGCAGCGGCTAGCGCGGACGGCAGATCCTTGACACCCATAAGCACCTCATCTCAGTTTGGGCCAAATGCTGCAATACATAAGAGCATTTTAAAACCTTTTTTGCCAGCGTACCACCTCAAAATCAAAATAGTATTGGAGCCAAAAAAAACAAAAAATAAAAACTTCTTAGCCAACGGACCACCTCAATACCGAAATAATGTTAGGACAAAAATATTTTTTACTAAAAATCAGTTTAGCCTGATCAACCCGAACTGAAAAATAGTATTCTGATAATTTGTTAGATAATATGTTTTACAAAGTTGCGTTAAATTTTATTAGAAAAATAGTTTAATGCGGTGTACTCCATTATCGAGTAGTTGTACTCTATTTATACGTATTAATAAAAAAAATCAAATCATTGAAGGAAATCTCCATTATGAAAATTTTCATGGCCAATAGGCCACCTCAAAATCAATATAGTATTAGGGCCAAAATATTTTAACAAAAAAAAAATTAAAAAATAAATAGTCAATCCGAATTGAAAATAGCTCACGAAGCTCATTTTTGTGTCTAATTATTTTAAATTAAAAAATATATTTTTTGTTACAAAAATTCAACAATTAAAACTATCTATACATACTAAAAGAATTTAGAAATTTTATTGGCCAATGAGCCACCTCAAAATTAATTTTCTATTTAATAATTAAAAATATATTTTTCGTTACAAAAATTTGTCAATTGTTGTTATCGATACAAACAAAAAGAATATTAAAATCTTTTGGGCGGGACCATCTCAAAATTAAAATGGTGTTAGATAGCCCGAGCCAAAATATTTTATTTTCTTTTTGTTTCCTTTCTGTTTTTTTTTCCTATTTTGGGAAGAGTAGCAAAAACACCCTCAATATTGAAACATTTTTTTGGTCATGATTCGATCGGTTGAACTATTTAATAAATAAACTAATAAAAATATCTATTGTATATTATAAATATCAAAAATTTCATGATTTATATAGTATAGGTTCAAAAAAATTTAAGAAACACATGTTAAAATTAATAAAATAAAATAAAAACATATTTATATTATATATATTTATACTCAAAACATATATTTATAATTTTATAAAATGAACATAATGTAGTTGATAATGATTCAAAGCTAATTGAATAATGGATGTATATATTGTAAGCCTTAAATAAGTATTATTTAGTGATGTGGTGTAGTGGTACAAAATATAGCTTATCATGTGGGAGATCATGAGTTCGAATCCTTCAATTCTCATAATTAAATTTTTAAATTTTATGTATAATATAAATAGACTATAATAATAATTAATATATTAATATATATAAATAATTAATATGTATAAATATATATGGATGATAATAAGAGATTGATGAAATCTTAATTATGTGAATTTATTATATTAAATAATAATTTAATATGTATAAAAATTTAGAATTTAGATAAATAGAGAACGAAGGCCGTAGGAGGCGCCACGTAGGCGCTTGGATCGCTCTCGTGCTCCGAATCCGCATCGGAACGTATAATATATATATATTGATGAGATGTAGAGGGAGAAAAGTTGATGATGTGGCAGACGCCCACAATAGTCGCCGATGAAAAGACACGTTAGAGTAAAAAATAAGAAATAATTTAAACCCTCGATTGCTCCTAATAGGCGGTTGAGATTTAAACTAAAATTTACCAAATTTCACTTTAGGCGTTGACTTCTTATGTAACGAGGGTAGAATGGAACCAAAAAAAAAAAGCCATTATCCATTCCACTATGAATTGCCGAAATTCATGGGATTTGGATGAAACAACATTTGAAAAATAAAATCATCCCAAATATATGCAATTCCGATGAGAAGACATTACTAATAATATATGCATCATTGCGATAATGCATTATCAACTTTCCATAATGCATTAGCATACTGCATCATACTACTTACAAGGGATTATTTCGATAATGCATTATAAACTTTTATATAATGCATTTAAGAATACTTCTTAATGCAAAATGATAATGTTGGAAAAAAATTTACCAACCATGACACCATAAAATTGGAGAAGTGATAAATTCAAAACCAATATTAATAATAAACTATATTTTAAAAATTACTATTGTAATGCATTACATATTTTAATAATGCATAATGCATTATGATTTTTTTTAAGTATGCATTATGATTTTGTATACAATGCATTTAAGAGTATTTTCATATGATGCATTATATTTTTTTTTTTTAAAAAAATTGTAATAGTGCATTATGATCTTTCATACGCATTTAAGAATATTTGATAGTGCATTAACAATAGCAATGGTATATATAAAATACGTGAATAATG
Organism: Mentha longifolia; assembly: GCA_001642375.2. NCBI lineage: Eukaryota > Viridiplantae > Streptophyta > Magnoliopsida > Lamiales > Lamiaceae > Mentha > Mentha longifolia. The sequence continues at coordinate 13,265,431 of CM038116.1, read as the reverse complement.
AACTACTGTACTCTAAATAAAAATATTTACAAATATCATTTTTTAATTAAAAGTTGAATCACTGTAAATTTCAAAAATGGATTAATATCTCCAAATAAATGAAAAGACTACCCAAACAATTAATTTATACGTAACCGCACAAGAATCCCTTGATTTAAGGAGGGGATCGGTTATATTGAAATTATAAAAAGACTACAATATCCCTAATACCATATAACTACTAAATTAGAGTAGAAAATTTTAAAGTAATATTAACCGTAGATCTTAAAAAAATAATGGTGGAGATCTCTTCTTATTTTTTACAAGATTGATCCTTTTTATTTGATCTCTTCCCTATATATATATATATATATATGCATGTTTCCAATTTAATTTATTACTGGAGTATACTCTTAACAAAGTCAGACCAAAATAATCACCGAAATTGACGTTCATTTAAATAGCATCGCAAGCTGGGTGATGTACGTGTTAGATATGGGATAGGATACTCCGTACCAAATTCGGTATGCCACCCGTATCCCAAAATATAATTTATACTAGTTTTATATTTTTTTTTATAAAAATAAAAATAATATTTCATCCGTCCCACTTTAATAGTCATTTTGTTTTTCGGCACGAGATTTTAGGAGAGTGCATATACGCATAGAGATAAAGTGTAGTGTTTAATATTTTAATGTAAAATTTATTATTTTAAAAATAGAGCATCATAATGTATAAAAACATATTGATGTCTGATCTTAAATGAAAGATCGTATCAAGACCTTTAATTTGGTATAAAAATCATAAAAATTGGAGTACAAACAAGCAAGTTAATGATAGTTTAGGGATCGTTTGGTATCCATATACGTATATCATGTATGAGTATCAAAATGATCCATATCCATACTTTGTGTTTGGTATATCAGTATATGGATATGAAAATGATATCTTGATATACTAATATCTCTTCTTTTAGTCTTTTTCATATACCAATATTAGGGGAGGTATCACTCATTTCTTTTTTCCAAACTCATTCCTAAATATGCCCCCATCCACTCTTTCTCTAATTCGTAAATTTCTTCTTTATAAAATAAAATAAAATATTAATTAATAAATAAATAATTTTAATAAATAATAAAAATATAATAAAATATAAAGTGAATTAGTAATTAATTAATTATTTAATTTTATTTTATAATTAAAACTTTATAACTGTTATTTATAATAATTATTATCTATAACAATTAAAATTTTATAATAATTAAAACTTTATAACTGTTATTTATAATAATTAAAAAATTATAATAATTAAAAATTTATAAAAATATTTTATTTTATTATTTATTTAATTCTTTAATATTTTATTTTATTACTCCGTATTTGTTAAAAATAATTAATCAATTTATTTTTAAATTTTATTTTTTAATAAATTATAAAATAAAATAGTAATTATAATCTTAATTTATTATTATCCTCAATTACCAAACTCACTTAAAACACTAAACATTTATGTGATATCAATCTCATACCCATACCTAAAATCTGATACTCATACCTTTATCTGATATTGATATACTAGTATATGGATACCAAACGACCCCTTAAACTTTTATAATTTAAATTATATTGAGATACGTGCTGAAATATGAGTGGATGATGAGATAATTAATAAGCTATTTTTTTTTATTTTAGGAAATATGACTACTGAAATGGGACAATCCAATATAGTAAACATGACTACTGAAGTGGGACGGAGGGAGAATAATATAATACTCTGTAAATCATAATCCGTAGTAGACATTTACTTTGAATAAGAAAATAATCATTTTTTTTAATTATATACTTTAATTTTGAATTTATTAACTTTACTATACTAATAAAAGTGAAATCAAATGCTAATAAATAATTACAAACCCTAATGAGGATGGGTGAACCCTTGAAAATAATTAAATTAAACTAAATCATTATAAAATAAATTTATTGGAAAAGAAATGTATACAACTAATAGAAATTAAATTTTGGTACACCAAATTAAATATACGTAGTACTATGATTTCTGATTCCTTTTGTCTTGTTTTTGAGTTGATAGATCTGAATTTGGATACAGAGTGTGCTCATGCGCCTACATACTTCAAATATAATATTTCATTTGTTCCATTGATTTAGTCATTGGCATGGTGCCTTAATTCATCTTTTTTATTGATTTATTTCATTAATAGACAATATATATATATATATATATATATATATATATATATATATATGTGCATGTTTGTAATTTGATTTATTATATATTCTAACAAAGTCAAGACCAAAATAATCAACGAAATTGACGTTCATTTAAATAACATGGCAAGTTGTGTCATATGTTAAATATAAGTATGATTTCTCAATCGTTTTGTCTTGTTTTTGAGTTGATAGATCCGCAATTGGATACGGAGTGCTCGTGCTTATACATACTTCAAATATTATATTTCAATTGTTCCATTGATTTAGCAATGCATGGTGTCTTATTTGATATTTTTATTGATTTATTTCATTTGTTCCATATATATATGCGCCGTTGTTTCCCGTTTGATTTATTATACTCACAAAGTCACAATATTGATACAATTATTCAAACGGTCATACAAAAACAAGAAAAATAAGATACATGATTGTTCTATATCTATATAATAATAACGACTATGGGCTGCCGTTTTTAGTAACCTTTCGTTTTCTATTTTTAACAATAAGTAAGTTTTAGAAAGAATTATACATTTTAAATTTTGAATCTTGTAATTAATATTCGACGGTTACAAATGCACATCTCTATAATAATAACGACTACGGGCTGCCGTTTTTAGTAACCTTTCGTTTTCTATTTTTAGCAGTAAGTAAGTTTCAGAAAGAATTACTACATTTAAATTTTGAATCTTGTAATTAATATTCGACGGTTACAAATGCACAAATTATGTAAAAATTTAATTTACTTTCTATTTTAACAATGCATAGTGCCTATATATTTCAACATTTTACAATACAAAAATCTCATACAAATCTACTACACCACTTTTCATCCTTCATTTTATTTTTCCATACAATGGAAGCATGTTGCAACTCCAAGAGCTAGCAATACTCAAAGTTTCAATATCATTCTTATGCTGTGGAATCTTGTGCTTAGAAAATATGTGAGTTCGTGTGTATAAGCGGCGTGTTACCCACAAATGGTGATTTTAGAAGGCAAAATGAATAAAGGAGAAAAAAAAATAGCATGAGTACCATTAGCAACGAAGACCCAATCACCATATTAATATGCACTAATGTTGCAATAGTTGTAGATCCTATATCAATCATTTTCTATTAATTAACATATGTCTGCAATGTTTTTGGATGTTCAATTTCCATTTCATAGTGTTTCATGCTTATATATGTTGTTTGTATTTTATGCAATAATTTTTTAATATGAATTATCTCAAACACTTCATGTATCCACGTAAATACATTTCAGAATTTACACGTTTGTTCTACAATCCACTCATCTAATGCTTGGATCTCAAATTTATGAAGACGTATAGTTCTAATGATTTTCAATTGATAAGTTGGCAAAAACAATGTGATGCGATTTGAATTGTTGAGAATTTTTTTTAGGTAATGATGATTTTTGTTCTTACATTTCTTAATAATAATAAAATAAATAAAAAATTGAGTTAATAAGAGATACTGTAAAGTCTCCTTTTTCAAGATACCTAAGAGAATAAAGAATAACTGAATGTCGTTGATAGAAATCCATGTGTGTATATATACAAAATCATCTATCAATTTTATTATTCATTATTTTCATAAATTAAGATAATAATTTATTAACACAATAATCTAGCTTGATTCCTTAGTTATGTAGTTTGTCAAGATGTTTACGAACGTAATAAATTTATAAATAAAATGTGGTGCTGGAAATAATAGTTTAAGTTGAATAACTAAAAATAAGTGAAATGATCATGAGCCTGAGATGTAAATTATATATTACGAGTATTTTTTTATTAATTAAATTAATAGTTTTATAATCTCCAATTAATATATAATGTTTCTAAATACACGTTTTTAAACAAATAGAGGATAGATAGATAGTATACATTCAGTTTAATTACTACTCAGACGCATCATTGCATTGATATCACAAATATTGATATTATAGATATATAAAAACATACTGATGTTTGATCTTAGATTAAATATCGTATCAAGACATTTAATTTGGTATAAAAATCATAAAATCGGAGAACAAACAAGCAAGTTATGATAATTTAAACATTTAAAATTTAAATTATATTAGGATACGTACTGAGATATGAGTTAATAATGAGATTTAATTAGAGAATATTAAGTATAATAAGGGATTTACTAATTGTACTATTTAAACCTTAATTATTTTCTAAAAAGGAAAGTGCCATCTAGGATGGAGCGGAGGGAGTATAATATTAGTTATATATATAGTCGTATATACATTTATATAGATTTTTGTATAGAAGCATATTAATTGAAGACAGGTCCATGCCTTCATTTCAAGATTAAATGAAGACAATTTTCTCCTATTATTTTGTAAGTCATGACTTACAATAAAAGTCAAGTCCCGTCGTTATCACATGTGCGACTTTTTCAAAATGAACCAATTTTACCTAATGTTAACAACAAGGGTGGAATCAAAGTGGTTTGTAAATCTTGATACATGACAATATAATAATAGTTCTTATCCTGATCAAAATAAATAAATAATAGTTCATGTATCATAAATGTCATGTATATAAAAGTCTTTCATCATTTGTAAACTTAAACATTTATAATTTTTTCGGTTTTTTATTATTGCTTGGTCATATTTATTATTCTTTATAAATATATCAAAAGTTTAACAATAATTACAATATATAGTATTTTATTTGTTTGATGAATGTTATGTGAAAATAATTATAAACTTTGTGTACAAGAATTTTTTAAGAATGTACGAGTTATATACATTTACTAAAAAAAAGAATAAGTACTTTTTTTGTCCCCCATACATGTGTGAGTATTTTCTTTTTAGGACGTTCCTTAAATATATAATTGTGACATCTCATATCGAATAAGTAAGAGATGTCAATATAATATAAATATGAACTTAATGTACTTTCTAGCAATTTTGGTTAACCATTTTGACAAAGTGAGGACGAACGCCATATAGTTGCTAGCGGGCCTTGTTGTGCCACTGTAGCATAAATGGCTCCCAACCCGTAGGCCCGGGGTGTTACAATAATATCATTTAATATATGAAAATTACTCTTAGACTCTCTTATCTTTAAACCTTGAAATTACACTTTATTTATAAAAAAAATCAGCTCGTGCCCACCACTTTACCTTTTCTCCTAACTAGTGTTGCGTCCGTGCGTTGCACGGAAGACATATTAATAAAGAGTAATAGAATAAATAAATAAAATTATAATTCTTGTATGTCAAAGTAATATTATAAAAATTAGTAAACAAAATTAACATAAAATATATTAAAAAAATTCATAACTTTAGTGTCGTATAGATCGATCATAACTTAAAAAAAAAAAGACAAATAAAAAAAACAAACTTTGAATTACTATATTTTTCGGTATTGTATTTAAATTTGTATAGTTGTTTAAATACTTAAGTAATTGCTATGTTCCTTTAGCAATTTAATACATTTAAAAAAAATCAAGAAATTAAACAATAAATCATGATTATAGTAAATTTATCAATCAATTGCTTTAAATCTATCTTGGTTTTATTTCACAAAAGTTCTATTAATTATTAGATTTGTTTGTAACCATGTATCCAAATTTTCTATTGTCACAACAAATTAAATTTTACACAAATTATCAATAAAAAAATAGAATTGAAAAAGTAAATAAATAACATATGGATATAACAAAATAAATAAATCCATAGAATAATTTAATGCAAAAATAGATGAGTAGCAAATAATGAAACACTATTTATAATTTTAAATACATTTATTAACAAATCCATTGGACAATTCACTACTCTTTGAAATAAACCATTTTTATAAATCCATTGGACAATTCATGTACACTTTTGGAGGGAAAATGACATTTTTACAATTATGTTCAACAATTCTACTTTTATATATTGTATAGATAATCTCCCAATAACTTTATCATTTATCCTTAATACAGGTGTCAGTTGAAATAACTTTATCATTTATCCTTAATACAGTGCATGTCAGTTGAAAATTCACATATGTGTAGGATGGAAGGACTATCATTCTTCGGGCACATAAAACATTATTTATTTTTGTTGAAGATACATAATAAAATCATACTATAAAGATTTAAAAATGCATAATAAAGTCTATCCCGTGAATGCATAATAAAGCATATTGGTGTATTACTAGTTTTATTAAAATAGGGTTAATGGCCCCAGAATTCATGAACTTTCACCAATTTTTTATTTTGCGGCCCAATTTTAAAATCTGCTCATAAATACCTGACATTTGATACTAATCTGATTTTGTTGACTTGGTTGCTGAAATTGCTAACTTGGTTTCTGGAATTGCTTACGTGGCAAAATTCTCAAACGACCTATATATACCATGTAATTAATTTTTTTTTTAATTTTGTTTTTGTTTTTTGTTTTTTGTTTTTGTTTTTTGATTTTTGACTTTTGATTTTTTTTCCTTAAAACCTAAATTTTATCTTAAACTTGAATTTCATTAAAAAAATAATCTTTTTTTTGTTTTTTTTTTATCTGAACCAACAAAGATAACTTAAACTACCAAGAAGAAAATAGAATAAAAAAGAAAATGATAGAACTCCACGCTTTGGGTAAAAGGCCCAATAAGTGCACACTTTTAATATTTGCTATAAGTGAGATTTGAACACATGACTCGGCGTTAGCCAAAGGGTCCGATACCATAATATAATTTCATCTCATCTAAAAGCTCGAACTCGTAGAGAGGTATGAAATCTATTCATTTATATAATAATTCCCAATAGAAAATAAAATTTTAAATGGAATTCAGATTTTTTAAAAAAATCAAAAACAAAATCAAAATACAAAAAAGAAGAATTAATGACGTCATATATAGGTCACTGGAGAATTTTGCCACGTCAGCAATTTCGGCAGCTAAGTAAGCAAGAATTTAGGAGTAATTTGATTCCGGTGCAAAATCAGATCAGTGTTAAAAGTTGGGTATTTATGGGCAGATTTTAAAATTTGGCCGTTAACCCTTTGTTAAAAGCCTTACAAGAGAGAGAATCGTCAAATGCTCAATTATGATTCTTTTATAAAAAATCAATATAATTATGATATTCTAATCATTTTGTTGGCAAAGAACGACCACTTACCAAAGAGAACAGAAAAAAGCTCAGCAGAAAAGAAAGTTGGGTTTTTTAAAAGTTGGGAAGGAAAAGTCGGGAGCTGACGTTTTTCGGATTTTTGGTAGAAAATGGATGGGTTTTTTAGGGGTGAGCATTCGGTTAATTGGTTCAGTTTTGACATAAAATAAAACCAATCACATTAAGCAAATTAACAGTACATCCAAACCAAACAAAAATTATTTTAAAAACCAAACCAAATTCATCAAAATAATTGGTTGATTATTTCGGTTAGTTTTGGTTATTCCAAATTTTTTGTTTCGTTTAAATACAAAATATTTAGAAGAATGAAAATCACCGAAATTGATGTTCATTTGTATATGGAGTGTGCCCATGCTCTTAGTACTTCATCAAATATTGTACTCCCTCCGATATTTAAATGTCTTATTTGGCTTTTGATCTTGTTTATTTTTAAGTGTCCTATTCCATAATTTGATGATAATTAAAATAGTTAATTTTTTCTCAATTTACCCTTATAATTAAGGTTATACATAAGTTGGTGCTCGAAAAAAAGAATAATACATGAGAAAATTTTTAATTTTACATATTTCCTTAGTATGTGTAATTTAATTAAGTGGTGCACTTATAAAATAACAAACGGAGTATTCTATTCTATTTGTTCCATGGATTCAGACTTCACTCATGGCGTCTTATTTGATATTTTTATTGAATATATATATAAAGGCAAACCCTCTATACCCTTTTTCATAATTCATAAGACAAAATTTAAATTTTGTCATAGAATAATAAAATGGTTTAATTTTAATCACTTTTTTATTTACATTGACACTTAATAAGATTTTAATTAAAAAGAAAAAAATTACGTAACCTAATTCCGACCTCACCCCCTCTCTCTCTCTTTCTATCTGGCACATTTAAAAGAGCAATTTTATTTATATCTTTTTCAATTAACAAGTAGGGAATTATTCTTTGTCAATATATATATTAGAGAGACTCTACCGCCCACCGTGGGTACCCACTGCTGATGTGACAATGCTACATTCACGACTTTTTTAATTAGGGTTTAGTTTTTATTAAATTTATTTTTATATGTAATTTTTATTAGATTAATGTCTTTATTTATTCTATATCGTCAATATAAATATACATGACTAGTGGCACCTCTCTTCACTCACAATCTGCAGCAAGCATATAATAAGCATGGAGGTCTTCCTGCTTTATCTTCTCTCTCTCCTCCTTCTTCCCTTGTCTCACTACATCATCACTAGCTTCCTCCTGAAAAAGGGCTCCGGCGATCTGAAAAACCCGCCGCCTCCCGGTTGCACCTGCTGGGTGAGAGAAAATCTGGCGCTGAGCCTCTTCGGCTACCAGAAATTCGTGAGGGACAGGATGAAGAAACACTCCCCGAGCGAGGTGTTCAAGACCTCGCTGCTCGGGGAGAAGACGGCTGTGTTCTGCGGCGCAAAGGCCAACAAATTCCTCTTCACCAACGAGAACAAGCTGGTGGCGGTGTGGCACCCTCCGTCGCTGAAGAAGGTGCTGCTGCCGGAGTTCGCGGGGAGCAACTACAAGGAGCCGTCGGCCATATTCCACAGCTTCGACATCACGAAGCCAGAGGCCTTGAAGAGGTACGTCCCGGTGATGGGGGCGGTGGCGCGGCAGCTGCTGGGAGGCTGGAGCCCTAATTCGGTGGTGAAGATTATGCCATGTTCCAACAAGTACTCCATCGAGCTGTCCCTCAGGCTGTTCATGGACGTGGTGGACCCGGGCCTCGTGGAGTTGCTGGCGGAGCCACTTGCCCTCGTGAGCCGTGGGATGGCGAGCCTCCCCGTGGACTTGCCCGGGATGGCCTTCAACGGGGCTATCAAGGCCGCCGGAGTGGTGAGAGGTGAGATGATGAGGATCGTTAAGGAAAGGAGGAAGGAACTCAGGAGGGAGACGAGCGAGGTACGAGGGAGAGACATGTTGTCCAAGATGCTGCTTTTGTATGGTGATGAAGATGTTGTCTATGATGCCAAGGTGGTTAGTTTCATCCTTGGTATGGTGATGGTTAGCTTCGACGCTACCGCCTCCGCCATCACCGCCGTCGTCAATTTCCTCGCCCAGCTTCCGCACATCTACGAGGAGGTTCTCATAGGTATATTCCCTCCGTTTCACCCCGAGTATTCGCTTTTTTTTTTTTTGGGCACAGGTTTTAGTAAATGGTAGGTGAGTGATGTTAGTGAAAAGATTAACCTATATTAATGTGAGTGGAGTAGTGTGCAAAAATTAATGGAATGTGTATACTCTACTAAAACGAACCGAAAATGAAATAGCGAATACTCAGGCGAAACTGAGGGAGTATATATATAGTAACTTCTTTTGTATTTATTTATATAATTTAATTAATGAGTGTTTGCTCAAGAATACTAATACTATCTCTGTCTTTTTTTTTTTAATGCTTCACATATATTAAGTAATGGGACGGATGAAATAAGACGGAGATAATATTATATATATAAATATCAAACAGGAGCGATGATAATCCATCTGTTTCGTCCTCCACAGAGCAAATGCATATTGCGAATTCGAAAGGCCCCGACGAGCTGTTGACATGGGAGCATCTGGAGAGGATGAAGTATACGTGGAACGTTGTGCGTGAATCGATGAGGCTATTACCCCCTGCACAAGGAATATTTAGGGAAGCCATAGATGACTTCACATATGAAGGTTCCACCATCCCTAAAGGATGGAAGGTGTGACCCATTCAATATAACTAACTATCTACACTACTTTTCTTATTGTTTTTCTTCTTTTTTCTTTAAAAAAGTTATCCCATCAAGAACAATCGTGAACTTTGCAGATATTTTCGACGCCTCATTCATCGCACATGAGTCCAGACTACTTCCCGGAGCCGGAGAAGTTTGATCCATCGCGGTTCGAGGGGAGTGGGCCCGCGCTTTACACGTACATTCCTTTTGGAGGAGGGCCTAGAATGTGTCCCGGGAGAGACTATGCTAGGGTTGCTATATTAGTATTTATACACAATGTGGTTACAAGGTTCAGACTAGAAAAAGTTGTCCGAAATGATAAGATAATGTTCCATACTAGGCCTACACCGGCCCAGGGTCTCCCGGTTCACCTCCATCCTCATATGACAAGCCGAGCCGCAACGGCGTGATTTCGTCGTTGTTTAGTCGGTGTCCAAAATAACGACGGGAAATGTGGTGTTTCGAGGCGGATTTTTTCGTCGCAATTTGATAGTTTTCTTGTAATGATATCAAATAAATAAATATATATTTCCAGTCTTGCCAATGCGTTTCATACGTAACATAATCGTCTTTCGAGTCTAGTGGCTTTATATGTAACAAGTAGAGATAAATTATCTATTTGCTTATGTATCCGTGTTGATATTGTTTGTAAATTGTAAGAATGTCAAAGTCTAAATAGACAAAAGTAGCAAAAAAAATAAATATATAATTTATATAATATATAATAGTAGCTATGGAAGCCTAAATATAAAAAGTCCAATTCATTTAATTCATGCATTTATATACATATCGGGTTTTTAGTATTTCGAATTTGATTTTAAGATTAAGAGATCTGGTGAAGAATTATCGATTAGAATAATGGACCTTGAGTTATTCTTGACCCTTGTTATACCAATTTATTTGTGGGCTTTTAGGGACATTTAAGAGAATGAATTTTAGTCCTTAAACTTGCTATTCTTGTAATGAAGATGATGCTCCTTTTTGAATTTTGGTGCAGAAAGAGATACATATCTTCATATATGTATCTATGTTTGTTTAACTCTTCCGCTGACGTTTGAAAATCGTATCTCCTTAAGTACACTATTTTTGCTTCCTTACGAATGTATATTCAACCCTATGGGGTTTCGCCTTTGAAAAGTTGTGGAACATTTGAGCCTTAAGCTATTCAGTTCACAATGAATATCTTTTGAGTGTTTGTTGCCCGAGTTTAAGTAATTATTACTTTCTTTTGATAATGAATTCCAAGTTTTTCTTGAATAATTCTCACTTATCTCTCGTTTAAGTCCCTTCAATTGTTGATATCTATTCAGTATTAGATTCCAAATGTTCGTATTCCTTTTCTTTTTCCGCTTCTTTATTTCAAATTCCAAGTCACGCTCCGACTGAGTCTTCCTTCGAGAGTCGGGCTGTGACAAAATCTATCTAATTCATAATAGGAGGAATGACCCAATGCCCACCGTGGGCATACTTAATATGCCCACGGATGACGTGGCAATATCACATATAAGGAATTAATTTAAATATATACCATAAAAATTAAACCCTACCAAAAAAACTAAACTCTACCAAAACAAATCGAACCTTAAATGGAAAATATTACTGACGTGGCACTGCCACATAAGCGGTGGACACAATAACTGTGTCCACGGTGGGTAGGGGAACATTTCTATTCATAATAGTACCTATGAAGTTACCATCCGTTTTGCACCATTGTTTATCTGAAAATTAATTTAATAAATAAATACAGTATTAAATTCAATTTTAATAAGTTTATTACATGTTTATATATTGTTATAATCTCAAGCCAATTAGCATCTAGGATAATGCATTAACATTAATATAATGATATTGGTTAGTCAATTAACAAATTTATAATAAACGATCACGGCATGCCTTTTATAGTAACTTTTGTCATTATGTTTTTTAATATACTATTTGTGGATTCATCTATATAAAAGGTAAATCACAATCACATATTGATAGTTTTAAATCTAACTAATTAATTTAAACGTTGCAAATGCATAATCTATGGTAATGAATTAATGTATTTCTATCTTTACAATGTTTTTGTGCCTATATATTTCTCATATTTGCAAACAAAATCATTCACACACAACTCACCTAGCTATTAGGTGCTCTTTTTTTCATTTGAGGGTAAGTGCTCTTTCATTTTAGTAAATCATTCACACACAACTCACCTAGCTATTAGGTGCTCTTTTTTTCATTTGAGGGTGAGTGCTCTTTCATTTTAGTTTTTTTTGTAATATTGTAATATCAATTTGGACAAGATTACAAAATGCAATGGCGCGGCAAAGTACAACATCAAAGCAATAGTTAGAAAATTTGACCAATGATCAACACACTTCTTGGCAACTCTCAGTTAAGAGGCTAGCAATCATAAATTTTATCGATGTTAGTTATTGTAATTAGTTTAGCATATATATTTAAATATTGTAAATAATTGATGAGAAGTTGATCAATTATATCATCGTTATGCATTTTCTGTATGTAAATAATGGATCCAACATTGATCGATTGCTTCATACTTTTGAATTGGTTGTTGGAGCACATCAAACATCAAAACAAAAGATATTGTCAAAACAATTTTGATATTTTCAACAAGACATTACTAAATATTTAAATTTTAGTTGAATTATTTATAAAAAAAAAATACTTTACAAATACATAAATTGTGTTTTAATTAATTTAAGTTATTTTCTATTTTTTTTCTATTTTATTATAGTTCTACTACATTCAATAGAATTTATATAATTGTATCGTAGTATTACTTAATCATTAATTTTAAATTAAACATGTAGAAATATTATAAAATTTTAAGTACAAATATAATATTTTTACTTTAAAAAAATAATTTTTCTGTAGGCTAAATATCTTTGTTTTTATTTTCTTTTATCTTTGTTTTTAGTTTATTTTAGTGCATTGTTGAGGGAAACTACATCAGATTTTCAATTAATAGCAAATCTTGTGGCACAAGATTTTGTGATCTTTCTTCAAGACTTTTTCACCCCTTCTACAGCCCTTATAATCTCCCACTTCACCATCTCATTTCACCACCTCATTTCCACTGCAAAAACAAATCAAAACACTCTCAAAGAAAAATGTAGTAAAGGAAAAGCACACAGAAAAAGAAGAGGAGGAGATTTGGAGCCAACTTTCATCTAAGCTTAAGCCTCACCAAAATCCACATTTCAGTAAGAATTCCAAACCTCTTTTCAATGCTTCGAACTAAAATGAAGAAACTAGAATATGTAATATACCTAAATCCTTCTAATGCAATATTTTATGAAAGCAGAACTGAAACAAAGAACAAGGGAAAACAAGAATCTATATCTTACCGCTTTAACAAGCCAAATGCTACGTGTGGAACAAGAACCTTTTCAACATAAACTTTTCCAACTGTGTTAGTACACTACAAGCTGAAAAATAGGAGTAAAGCATAAGCAAAACCAACCTAACTTAAGGCCAAAACAGCAGCTACTTATTTATGTAAGCTATCCAAGAACACGAATTGAAAACAATGAAGTGTTGTAGAAACAAAAGATTGAACTTCAAAACTCTACTGCAACCTCTACCACTCAACAAGAAAACACATGCGTAATGAATAACAATAACAAGAGCCTATCAACTTGAAACCGAGGACTAATAAACACTCCTTCATAATCTGGGAATTTAACATTCAAGTGAATAAAGAGAGGGGGGAGTAGAGATTACTGGGACGAGAAAGTTTTGTTCCCTCGTCGTGTCTGCCGGAGGAGAGATGGAGACTCGGGGCCCGTCGGAAGGGACTGAACCGCGACGGTGCTGCTGCAGCCGTAGCAGCTGCGCTAGCACAGACGCGAGCCAGCAGTGGCGCTAGAGAGGCACGATGGCGGTCCTGCCCTGTTGCTGCTGCCGACGGCAACGGCAGTGTGGAGGTGGAGCAGCAGAAGTGTGATCACCCCGGAAACGGCAACTCGAGGGCCAAAGGAAGATCGAGCAGAGGCTGCTCTTTGCCTCTGGGATCGGCTGCTGCTGGAGGAAACAGGGGCGGCAGGCGTACTGCTCGACCGCTACCATCTTGTGGTGCGTCGCCGATGAGAACGAAACGCCGAGAGAGGAGGACGCCCGACGGCGACGGCGAGGGAGACGCCGGTCGTCAGCGGCGGCAGAGAAGGAAGAGAGAGAGAGATCGATTTCTGCTTGGGGATTTTGATGAAGGTTTTCGGATTTGGGGGTTTAGAGAAGAGAGAACGGAGAAGTCAGAGAAGAGGGATATGGGTTCCGAGAAGGAGAGGGAATAGATTGGTAATGGGCTTCTTCAACTGGGCTTCATAAATCAGAATGTTGGGCCTGATGAGCAAATATGACTGGGCTTGGGTTGATAACTAGATTTGGTCTCCGGGATTTAATTGGAATATGCTGAGACTAATTAAGTTATGAACTTTAATTAATAACTAAAGCTCGATTAGCCCACAATATGTTTCGAGAACTCTGGATAAATAATTCAGTAAATACTTAAGCCAATTAATTCCTTAATTATATTCCTCTATTAATAAAAAAAATGATTATTCCAGAAAAGATTTAAAGGATTCAAATTAATCTGTTAACCCTAACAGATTTTTAATCAAAAAAATGTACAAGGCGATTATGAAATCCCCTAAGAAATTGAATTTCTTTTAAGAGTTTAGATTCTTATTATATCGTTATAATAAACACGGCTCGACAAGATTATTGACGTTTCCTTGCCTATCAAGATCGACTATTTTCTATGCTTCAAGAGGTGGGCTTATTTTCCAAATGTATATAAGTCATGTATGCTCAATGATTTAAAATGCAAAACTGTTTATCCATAAAATATTTTAATGTGCACTCTAGACGTTTAATGCTCTGAAAAGTTAATCGATCGAGATTCATAGCTCAATCTAACACACTAGCTTGAATCATGTACACTCCCCTGATAGTAGTGCAATGGGTTGATCTCCGTTGCGTGCTATTTGAACCGAGGCTCTCTGGGTTCCGACCCGAAGTCTGAAAATTGTAAACTGCGAACCGGGACTATCTACTCGAAGTCCGAGGACCTGTCGGTGGCAAGAGGTCCGGGGCCCAAGTAAGAGTAACTATAGAGCGTGACATGATACCGTGGTATAAGTAAAATGATTTAGCATGCTTAGATGTATTTGTTTTCCAAAACCTTCTAAGTCATGCCTTGATATTGGATAAGTTGTTATAATTTCTCAAACTGTTGACGAAATGCGTAGCCCACTGAGTACATTAGTACTTAGCCCAAAATATTTTTCAAATGTTTTCAGGTTGATGGATCAATGATGATGGTGCGGAGTTGAGGCTAGGACTGTATTTTTGTGAAGCTTCCGTTGATCGTATTTCTTTTGTTATGCTTAAGAATATTGCACTCTGAATTTGTAGATTGTCTTTTGTCGAGAAACTTGAACTCGTCATCTTATCTATTGTGAATGATGGTCTTTAATTTGTGATTCGTTGAGCCATCGAATCTTAAGCGATCCTAGGTTATTAATATATGTTATGTTGGAATTATTTGCCTTTATTTTTATTCTGGCTTATTCCCCTTGCAAAGAAGATGTTGCCCAAATTTTCGGGAAGCAGCATTCAATTATTGTGATGAATTATTTCCCCCTTTCTATCCCCACTCCTTTAACCCAACCCCTAGTCACGCTCTTGGGCGTGCGTCTTTTCTCGGAAATTGGGGCGTGACAACACAAATCATCTTATTTGATTGTGCAATAACACACATTTGATCACTACAAGGTTTGAGAACCATATTTTAGATGCTAAGACATAGATTGAAAATGTTGATTTCTTTAATGTCACTATATGAACCTTCCTTTCAAGTTTGAAC
The DNA here is from genome assembly GCA_001642375.2 of Mentha longifolia. Lineage (NCBI taxonomy): Eukaryota > Viridiplantae > Streptophyta > Magnoliopsida > Lamiales > Lamiaceae > Mentha > Mentha longifolia. The sequence goes on along the minus strand of CM038116.1, from coordinate 13,249,493 downwards.
GAAACAATTCTTTCTTATTGTTTATTTGTCATGATAATCAAAAAAGTTAGCTGACAACATTTGTCATACATGTACCTATTTTTTAAAAAAATAATTTTCTCTTGTGATCAATTTTTCAACGTTGTTTCATGAGCCAGAACATATATGTGATTTGATCTTGTATGAAAATGCATCTACAAAAAATATTGTATATGAAAGTTTTTCAAAAATTTTATATTCAGATTTATAATCATAATTTCATATCTTATTATTTCTTGGAGACAATTATCTTTTTCTTTCATCATGTAACAAAATTTTAATGAAAAAAATATACTCCGTATTTAATTTATTTTTATGTACGTAAGTGCTACGAAATTAATTGCAAATTATATGGTCAAATTAAAATCTTTGAAGAACATAATACTTCCTACACTCAATAAACTAAAGCAATATTTTTTTTGGATCCGAAAACCACCGATATTACACATAACCAATATGAAATTAATTACTCCGTATTTTATATTTTTTTATTTTATAAATGCAACGATATCTTATAATCTAAATAAAAAAAAATTACAAAGATAAAAATTATTTTACCCCGTGCGTCGCACGGGTGTATTACTTGTTAAAAATATGTTGTAAACTAGAGAGAAATTCTTTAGAGAGAATACGTAGAGAGAAAAGTAATCTGCAGGATATTTCAAGGTGTTTCAAAATGTTTCAAGAGAATGCAATTAATGTTAAAGATCAAAATTCCTCTCCGCAGACATTCAGGAAAAGCTAAATGCAGATATAAAGAGAATGCGAGACTCACATGTTCTATCTCTCTAGCGGATAGAAACTCATATCTCACTATAAATACAAGGTTGTTGCTGAAGATCGTACACATCTCTACGCGCATTCAAACGAGAAAGTAAGAATTCAAGCAATCGATATTCAAATTTCTTAGAATTCTTCATTTGTAGTCTCAAGAACTAGGGGTGACAAAGTTTGCCCGGCCCGGTTTCGGGCCGGGCTGGGTATCAGAAAATTAGGCCCGATTGAATTTTGGGCCAATCGGGCCCGAAAATGGTAAAAAGCCCGACAAGCCCGGCCCGGCCAGGTCATTTTTGCACTAAAAATATACTTCAGGGCCGGGGGCCGGGATAGGGATTGAAAATGGAGGCTCAAAATGATTTCGACCCAGCCCGGCCTAATTTATTTCAAAAGCTCAGTGGGTTTAGACCAGGCCAGCTCGGTCCGCTACTTAGCCAGCCCTATCAAGAACTTAGTTTTTCTCGAGTCTTTCACGAGCACAAACCTTTTTCCCTTAATCTAGGTCAAACTCATACATCCAAACCTAAATTGAGAATCCATCCTTTTACTTTTGTATTGATTGTAAATGATTCTGTGTTAAAAGTTTTTAAACCAAACCAAACCCAAAACCAATTTCTGTCAAGTAATAGGTTATTGTTGTAATTTAGTTTGAGATGTAGTTTGTCGTGATTGTGAAACTAAAGTTCGCATAAAACACGTGGTGAGTCGGCCAATTGTAAATTGTTTCATAAAAAAGTAAGCAATGTCAACAATAGTGGATGTCACGCCACTTTCAATTTTGGTCGGAAATCTAATTTTGGGAAATTTTAGAACAATCAAAAGTTTTTGTTTTATGGAAAAAACCGAAGTATATGTATAGTTTATATATTTATAACAAATTAACCCATTAACACTACAACAAAAATGACATATTGCTACACCCCTTTTATGACATGATTAGATGCGTGTCACTATAATTAATATACTAGTGTATTACCCGTCGAAACTCGACGGGTTTTTTTTTTTTTTTTTTTTAAAAGAATTTGTTTTTAAAAAAATCATTGTAAAACCCCCAAAAAAATGGGTCTATAGATCGTGGATGGAGTGAGTACAAAAATTCTAAAGAGTGTTTTTTTTTTTAATTTCTGAAAATTAAACAAACATTCACTTTACAATTCTCCAAACACTTAACACTTCCCAATTTAACTTTTAATTCGTGATAATTTCAGTTAAAAAAACTCCATACACACTAAGCAATATAGCAAGAAAACCCAATTTCCTGCCTCAAAAACCCAATTATGAGCATGAAAATCTATAAGAATTCTAACTTTTTCAATGGAGAAGGCTGTAAATGGTAATAATATTCATAATATAAAATAAATTGGCTGAAAAGTGAAGCAACACAAACAAATTTCAAGAGTCAAACAGTCTGAATCCGCAAATAAAGGCTTGTAGATGTTGCTCATGTACCTATAATAGTAAATTTTTGCCTTTGCAATCTTATACCTCAACATCATCTCTTCCTCCCTGCTCAACACCTGAGCCTCCTGCGCTCTTCGTTTTCACGACCTCCTCCTAAATAACCCCAAGATACAAACAGTGCAAAGTAAAGAAAAAAAAAACCTAAATTATCTCGACTTTTAGCAAAATGCACACAGATTCACATCCTCAACAGCTACAGACCCTACAAAATTCTACATTAACATTTATAAATTAATTCTCATGAACCAAATAAAGAATTTTTTAATAAAAAATAAAAATTTTAAACCTGAATAAACTACTAAGTACTCAACCACGTCTAACAAATCAAGTACTTAGTTTTTGTATTTACCTCATAACTTGTTGAAAATTTCACTGTACACCACATTTATTGTTGTGTCGAATGTATTTCCATCCTTGTCACATATCAAAATTTTGAGACCTTTTTTGCTAGTGACTCTGGATATTGCAACATACAGCTGTCCATGGCTGAAAACTGGTTTCGGCAGGTATAATCTTACATTCGAAAGTGATTGTCCCTGGCTCTTATTTATCGTCATAGCGAAGCAAACGGCTATTGGAAAATGCCTCCTTTGAAATCTCATTGGAAATTTAGATATATCTGAGGTGGTCATAGTCATTCTGGCAATTGGAAATTTCTTTCCAGCATTTTTTCTTGAGATCATATTTGCTTCTATGACACGATCTCCAAGTTTTGTAAGCATCATCCTAGTTCCATTGCAGAGCTCATTGGAAGGATCGGTATTTCTCATATGCATGATTATGCAGTCTTCTTTTAATATGATCTCATGACTTGGCAAACCTGAACATTTAATTGAATTGAGATGTTCGATTGAACATATTTCATCTTCGAGATCAATCTCTCCGTCTTCCTTGCAAACATTATCTGAACTTAGGTATATCTTCTCCTTTCCAGGCAGTAAGGACATGACGTAACTATTGATCTCATCAACTATCTCATTTGTTGGTGCCAAGATAGCTCTGTCTTTAAAGATTTATGGATTTGACACAATATGCAATATATTTGGGTAAATGCTTTCAACTATTGCTGCAATTGGATCACTTACATTGCACACAAGAATATCACCTAAAAAAATATATATAAAGTAAAACTTAGAGTTTTTAGCATATTTTATTTAAATAGTAATAATCGGAGCTATTAAATAAAATAATAACCATTGAATATTGAAATCATAGCAAATTGCTTGTTTTCCATAAATGACTTGAGCTGATGAGCGTAAGACTCCCATAACGTGCATGATACTTTTGTGCCATTGTTATAAAAATATTAAGATAACATAAGATCAATAAAATAATAAACTATTAATTATTAATTAATGAAGTGTTAGAAATAAGTACTCTGCATCCTCCAATATAATGTCACACTTATTGCTGTTTGAAGTTTTCACATAATCTATATTAATAGAATCGGTCTTCACTTCGCCAAGAATATATGCAATATGAAAACGTGAATTAATTTAAATCTCAATCAATTCATATAATAAAGTCTTTAAAGAAATTATACTAACCTATACAAAATTTGTCATTGTGAGAGCATATATCTTTGAAATTGATAAAATCAAATCCATGTTCATCAATTTTGAAGAATTCTCTAGATTCGAAAAAATCAGTACCATCTTTGATGAATTCCTCATATGTAGACACAACTGTGGTAACTACAAAGTTTATCTTAAAACTGTGATTGATCTTTGCACCTTGAAAAGTAGGATCGTTAGGACAAACGCTGAATTTTTTAATAGCAACTGTTTCACCCTCTTTCAAAGATTTCTCAAACCGATTCTTCAATGATGTTGAGACAGATGCTTGTCTTTTGTCACCCTACATAAGTAAATAATATAGTTGTTAACATATATGCATTATATAATAAGAATATGTTAATGCATTATATAAGTAATAATAAAACTTTAGTACAAAGTTACCGCATTGTCCATTAAGATCATCTCAAGTCCGTCTTTATTTTTGCATTTCTGAATCCACATTTGTAAAATTCTCACAACAACCACAGTTTTATTCCTTGCTTTTTATCGATGTCTTTCAAACCGATTATCCCGTTTGTTGTCGACACCATTCTAACTTTAAAAAATAAATAATATAAAACAATAAGGGAAATCGAAACAAACTAAATAAAAAAAAAAGATGTTCAGTTTTAAACTTCAAATACTAAAAAACTAATAACAATTTGTGCATTCCTCACGAATAATCACGATTAGAAATGATGCATGCACACAGAGATCATGAAATACTTAAATGAAATACACTATATCTGGAGAAATTATTTGAACACAGTCAAGACCCAATATCAAGAAAAGTCATTTTTTTTCCATTTTCAATGTAATGGACTTGTCCTTTACATGTTCAACTTAAATAAATTTTTAGTGTTCGAAAGCAAGTAATAATTAAGAATAATGCTCGGTTATGCGTATTTTATGTTTTCAATATCCTGAACAGGGGGGGAAATAAGGGTTTCAAAGATTCTTTTTTGGTTTTTTTTTTTCGGAAGGCTGGAGAAATTAGCCAAATCGAAACTTATCAAAATCCTAACTCACCATTTATGTTCCAGTTCTTCGCAATACGTTTCACAAACTCTAAATAGTGAAGAACGAATTGAAGTCGAAGAGAAGAATCCCAAACATGCTAAAGTCATATTTATTTTTAGTTAACACGCATGGAAGTATTTTTGTATGATCTCCCTATAAATCACATAAATATTACAGTACGTAATCACAATCCAAAATAATAGTGAACTTTGTTAATGTATACATAAGCAAACGAATAATATAAAAACAGATCTAAGGGAAATTGAAACAAACTAAATTTAGTTTTAAACTTCAAATACTAACAAACTAATAACAATTTGTGCATTCCACCAAACTTATACAGCTTCTCTATGAAGAAACAAAACAAAGACTTCATAAATCACATAAATATTACAGTACCTAATCACAATCCAAAATAACAGTGAATTTTGTTCATGTATACATAAGCAAACGAATTACTTCAATGTAGTTTTTTCAGACATAAAAATTGTAAATATGATTCTAAGTACTAACCTTTGTAGAAGATCGTGAATAGCAAGCAAGCGACCAGATGAGAAGCGAGCAGCGAGCGAAGTGAGCAGTGGAGCAGCGAGCGAATGAGGAGGAACGAAGGACGATTTGAGCGTGTATAGAGAATATAGTATTGTCCATTATATATAAATATAAATATCAATATAATTAGATTTCCAATAGAAGTAGATTGATATAGTTAGAATTAGAATGAAAGTAGAATTGTGATGATTGAATTGGCGTTGATGAAGCCGTTCCATCTGAGAAGTATTCCAACTATTTTATAAATACAATACATATCCAATAGAATATGTGATAATTATGTATATGATTTAAATAATTTTTGTTTTTATTATTATTGAATAAATATATTCAATTTGGATAATAAATAGAAAACGGAGGATGTAGAGGGACGCCACGTAGGCGCATGGATCGTTGTGGTATTAGGAATCCGCTGTGGAATTATATATAAGATAAGATTGCGACATTATACTTTTAAATGTCATTTGATTCATAATTATTTAATGTTTTTTTTTATTTTTTATTTTAGAATATAGTATTCCACGTTTTTACGACACCAGGAGATGGTTGTCATAATACCCGGTCAATTATGACAATATCCCAACCCAAAATATGATAAAATTATCAATACTATGTAGGAAAAAAGAACACAATAATAGAAAAGAAGTTAATAATAATAATTGCTTGCCATAAATTTGCATTTGTAACGTTTGCAATAATTAGTTGATTATAAATTATTAAATAACAATTAAGATATATCATTTATAAAAAATTCAAAAAATAATATTAAAGATATTAAAAGAAGTTACTATTTATGAATTGTAAAAGTTACTAAATTTGGCTATCCGTAGTCGTTATTATTATATAGATTGATTGATTTTAGGGTTTGTGTGTGTATTGTTTTGTTTTTTTTACTTGTTAAAGAATCCCTTCACTCCCTTCATGAGAGCACCGAGCAGCGGCCCCCCTTTTTATTTGTTTTTGTTTTGTTATTATTCGGTCGACACACACTGACACGGGGAAGGATCCCCTGCTGTGTAGGCAAACACAGCACAAGGTGCTGTGCTATTTTATTGCACAAAATCTCCTTCAAATTATATTTTCTTTTCTTTTTTTCTTTTCCTTGATTTATTTTTGTGTAGAATATCATGATATATCAATAATAAATATAATAATAAATGAATTAATTCTAATTACATTGATTAGTTAAAATTTATCTCGCTCAAATTTTAAGCTACAAACTAAAACTATTAGTGTAAATTAAGTAAATTAAAATTTTACTTATGAAAATGATTAACGAAAATTAAATGGATTTAAAAAAATACAAAAGTGGTGTACTCGATTTATGAAATAAAAAAATTTAACAATTACAAACTAAAAACTAAATTAAGAAACAAAACAAATGTAATCAAATTACAACAATTAAAAAAAATAAATGAAAAAGGGGCAAAACGTTACCGTTTGGGGGCACAACACCCTGCTGTGCTAAGCCCCCACAGCAGGTGATCCAACCCCCACTGACACACACAATTTATAACATGACCCCACTTAATATAAAAACAAGGAAAAAAGTTAGGAAGACCGGCACTTTCGGATGAGACAGCCGAGTTTGAATAATGTGGGTCCAAAAATACATTAATTTATTATGTAAAGGTAGTTTTATCACTATTAGTATTTTTAAGAGCATTTTGTACAATATCTTATTCTAAAGGGGTAGAAACACCGAACTCCCATATTTATAATAGCTACTTGAAGGGTCTTGTCCTATCTAAAGTTCTAAAATAAATAAATTAGCTATAAAATAAAATTTTAGATAGACATGATTTACCGAGTCATAGAGCGATGTCGGTTATATGCTTTCCGGTTTATTCGGTGCACCGCAAAATAGATTCACGTGCTTAATTTGGATAGGAATGAATTACCAAGTCATGGTGGCAAAAAAAGGGTTGCAGTGTCACATGGAAAGCGACTCCTTGAGAAGTTCATTACGTCTCTCCGAAACTGCCTCAAACCTATGACCAATCATATACTCCACCAAATATAAAATAGAATCCAGTTGTGCACAAAAGGTCTCGTCTTATTATTATAAAATACGTAGACAGCAATACCAAAATAGCAGTGAAGGCGACGTTAACGATACAGATAGTTTATTGGCCAACTTTTGAGTTGCTTTAAGAGCTGTGTCAGCAAAAAGCCCGTTTCCTCCTTCAACGACTGAGAATTGAAGTCTTGGCTCTACAACGAGTTCGTACTGTTGTTATATGATTTTTATTGTTTGATCGATCGCAGCAAAAAACTGCATTTGTTCGCGTCGAAATGGCTCAAGCTGGTGATGTAGTGGGGTTCGTGGGGTTGGATGATGTTTCCTTGGAATTGGCTGCTTCTCTTCTCCGCTCTGGCTACTCCGTTCAGGCCTTTGAGGTTTCAATCTAAACTTTTTTCCCCCAATTGTTTGGTCCGTACTACTCAATTCATCGTATAATTTTGGCGTACAGAAGGATTCGAACAGTTTCAATCCACTTGAGCTAGACATTTGGTTTACTAGTTTAATCGATCAACCTATTGAGCGGTATGCATGCGTAGAGTTAATGAGCAATACGTACTATTGAAATGATATGTTTAGGGGCGTTTACTATGCTGTATAATTGTGGATTGATTAATTTTATCTGACCTTACTCCCATGATTACTTAAGTTCTGAGGCCCGGGCTCGGCTTGCACTTTATGAATTCTGCGTAGTAAACGCCCCCGTAGAGGATTAAGCCAGTTAGACTATACGTGACTAGTGGCACCGTTGATTGAGATCATTGTTCTGAGTAGCAGGGATACTCACCTCGTAGTATGCTTATCATCAGTGTCTTCCTCTTTAACTATTACTCACATTCAACATAATGGATTGATTTGATTGTGTTTTGGTTATCAAAAGAGTAGTTATCTATTTGGTAATTATGGATGCATCATAAATTGTTTATCAAGAAGGGTTTAACTTTTAGGTATAGGACATGTTCTGATCTCTTGTTCTTAATGTAACTCATGCTTAAAACCTCAACCTCACAGACATCCAGTCAGCTGATGGACGACTTCTCAAAACTTGGGGGTAAAAGGTGTGCCCATCTCAGTGAGACAAAACAAGGTAAATGACATATTTATGGCTTTTTGCAGGATTCATTTACCTTATTCTTTTGAAACAAAGCTGGAGTTTGCAGGAAAGTAATTTTATTGAACTCAGATTTATTTATCTATTTTGACTCCCTGATTTTCAGATACTCTCTTAGGTCAACTTTAAGCTTGACTTTTTCAATTTTGAGAAATAATTATTGCTACCTATATACTTGGTCATGTCTATCAGAGATGATTGCTGAAGATTATAATCTTCAAGTTGGTTGATTTTCTTTTAATAAGTGACTTAGTTACATTTTTCCTGCTACTATCTATTTTCTGTGGAAAATTACGTATTCTCCATTTATGCTTGTATGATTGTATAGTTTCATTAAGAATAATTATCATAACTTGTCATAGAGGCTAGTGCCCTTTTCTTTTTGGGCCTCAGTAGCACTGTTCTGCCTTCACTGAACTACTCTGTTTCAACAACTTCCACTTGGACTGCCTTTTGTGAGCTTTTAGCTAATATGGAATCGTCCTGCTGAAGGTCAATGCAATCAAAATCATCATCTGTCAGTCATGTAGCCTGAAGCAATTTCAACATATCTAAATTGTGTTGTGCACATTTACTGTTTTCCTTTTTTTTAATTTATTTTATTTTCTGTTGATTCAGGTGTAAAGGCTTTGGTCACACTGATATCTCATGTAGATCAAATAAATGATCTCTTTTATGGAGATGAAGGTGTTCTAAAAGGTTCTCACGAGCTCATGAACACAGTCCTTTACAGCTGTAGTAGTTTAATATTTGGAATGCACTAATGTGTTTTTTCACCCCTAAATTTCCAGGATTGCCAAAAGACGTAATCATCATTATTCATTCAACCATTCTTCCTGTAGATATCGATAAGTTGGAGAAAAGTCTCACAGGCAAATTTCATTTGATATGCATATTGATTTTGAATATTAATGAGTTAAAAGATTTTCATTCTTATAATGATATAGTTAATATACTTGTGGGTTCTTTTGTGTCTTCATATACATTATTGCTTTTTATTTATTTGTACTTCCATCGTCACATGCTTGGTCAATTAATATGATTCCTGTTTTTCTTTTTGAGGAAAGCCCACTTCAGATCCATTCGTTTCTTTAATTCATTTCTCACAATGATTTTTCCAGCATTTTCTTTTGTTCACAGTATGAATTTGTTGGATATCTTTTGGATGCTATTGTTGAAAACATAATTCTTAACAAATGTGCTTCTTTTTTCACATTCAGGAATCTCCTTGAACTTTGAGATTACATTTTCTGCTCTATATATTTGCAGAAAATTATTATGTTTGATAGAAACATTTACTATGATTTGTATCGTTAGTAGGAGTTGGATGAACTTACGTTTGACATTTAAGATCTTTAAGGCGTTATAAGGTAATTATTAAAAAATTCATGGAAGAGGTTATGACTTGTGAGATCTTTCTGCCTAGAAGAGCTGTATTCTCATTATTCATTCTTCTTCTTTGCATTCCTTATATGTAGATAACATTTTGTCATGAATATAATCTTGCTTAGTTCTCATTTATTTCTCTCAGCTGTATAGCGATATGAATTTAGAAGTGTTCATTACTCATAAGTAGCATCTTCCTATTCCTTGTAATCAGCAACGGAGAACGTTCTACTCGAAGATCATAATTGTATGAATGACAGACTTGAGTGGATACATTTTTCAACTTCTCCTATTCTATGTTGGCATGTATAACATTTTATGCCCCTGTTATATACTTTAGTCTTTGCAATTGCAGAAGATCATCATATTGAAAGTATTGTTGATATGTATGCCTTAAAAGCAGTCTCGAATGGAAAAGTCATGGTAAAACTATGGGATAATTTTATTTTATTACATGTATATTGGCATCCTCACTGTGACATGCTAATTTTTTTTTTCTTTCCCTTTTGGCTGATCATTTATCTTCAGATAATTTCTTCTGGACGATCCGAGTCGATATTTCGGGCAGAGCCCTACCTTTCAGGTTCAGGTTCAATACCATTCACAGATTGTAATTTAAATAATTATCGTAATTCTAACTCCAACTTTGATTCTCTGAGCAGCTATGGGCGAGAAAGTTTTCTTATTTGAGGGTGATATAGGTGCAGGCAGGTGTGCTTTCTTGTGGCCCTAGATCTTCATTTCTCATCTGAAACAAATATTAGTTCATTTTGAATAGCGATTCCTTCAATCATATATTTGAACAAAGATCTAATATTTGTCTATTCTTCAAATTAAATGGGTAAACAATTCCATATAGGATTATTATGCTCATGATATTACAATACTTGTTTCCTGTATTTATGTTCCCTATTTTTATGGCAGCAAAAGCAAAATGATAATTAAGCTTCTTGAAGGAATTCACCTCATAGCTTCTCTTGAAGCCATTTCTCTAGGTGCTCAAGCTGGGATTCATCCATGGATAATATATGATATCATCTCAAATGCAGCTGGAAATTCATGGTGATCAATTTATAATTGCTCTATTGTAATTTCTTTTCCGGGTATCTGGAAGCACATATTATTAGCTCAGCGTTTTGTTTTCTAGACTCGTGAGTACTCCTTTGGCGAACATGACAATTTTCTAATCAGTTGATAGTTAGTTCCTTTTAGTAATGTTCTAAATAATCTATCATGTGAGTCTAATAAGCTATCTTTTGCTGATCGTGACTTGAAAGGTCATTAGGGGTTAAGAAGAATCATTGGGGTATAAATCACGAAGAATTTTTAGCCTTCTTTTTCAGATGTTGCTGGATATTTCTGTAGTATATTTAGCTAGGATGATTTTACTACTTTGGGGATGACTTGTCCCCTTTGTAAATTTTTCTTCTAATAAAGTGATTCACCCATCTAAACCATCATAATTTGTAATAGGTGAATGATTTTGTATAGTAAGCTGGAAGGAGAGTTTGACATTAGATTGCCGTAGCCCGTAGATGATTGACATGCTCCATTTAGGTGTGATTATTGTTTGGTTGTGTTAGTACTATGGTCTTTTATGTCCTTACAAATAGTCTACTTTTTGCGGGGATGAGGATAAGTTTGATTTATAGACAATGGTTGCCAAAATGCATTTATTGTTTTTCTTTGTTTTATCATGAACTTATTTCTGAAACTTTTAAACCATCTAACAATCTATTTGGTCTTGTGTTCTCCGTCTTCTGAATGCGTTGCAGGGTTTTTAAAAATTATATCCCCAATGTCTTACGGAGTAACCTGTCCACCTCTTTGTTCCGTGATTTTAACCAAAACTTGGTAAGATATCAAACTACTCATAAATTGGGGGAAATAAAAGGCTGTGCAACAATATGAATAGATATAATGTCTTTCCATGAGTTATACTGATTCTTATCAAATCATATGATTCGATGGAGATTGAATAATTTCATGAACCAAGTTAAGTTTTCGTTGGGATCTTTATCTGTATCATTGATGCATAGTTTTGGTTGGTTATGTTTTTCCTTTTTCAACTAATGAGTGTGGTTAATCTTCATCTGAATTTAAGGGGACAGTATTAGGGATGGCAAAATTACGGGTATTTCCGCTTCCCCTTACAAGTATTGCTCACCAACAAATCCTTGCAGGTATGCCATACATATCTTAAACTTAGTATAGAATCTAGATCTACCATGCGATCGGAATATGATTCCATGTAGCGTTATTCAATAGGGTTTCTGCTTACCACCATCTTCTTTACAGGATGTAATCATGGTATTAAGGAAGATGATAACGCCTCATTGCTCAAAGTAAATGATGATACTAATTTGTTGAGATGCTTTGAAGTTCTTCACTCCGAAACTCTGATTTATCTATTATTGCAAATGTATGGCGCAGGTCTGGGAGGAGTTATCTGGAGTGAAAATGATAGATGCTGTCAATGCAAAACTCTACAATCCAGAGGAACTGGCTGAACAATTATCTGCCAAATCGAAAACTGCAAAGCGAATTGGATTTATTGGGTTGGGGGCAATGGGATTTGGAATGGCAACACATTTACTGAAATCAAATTTCACCGTGCTTGGTTATGATGTAAGTATTGCTCTGATTTCACCCTGGAATCCTTGCTACCAGAACATGAAAATTTTACCTAGTATTGCAATATACTTCCTCCATTTCGTCGAATAAGACCCCTTTTATTACTTTATACCTCACATATGAATAAAAAAGGGGTCTTATTCGACGAAATAGAGGTAGTATTTTTTATAACATCGAATCTATACTAGTTCCCTAGTCCAAAATTGAACAACTTGTTATGAAATGCCATAGAATTTCAATAGATTGTAAGTTCTCAATCAGAGACCTTGGATGAGGAAATATCTCTTTAATCTCATCAATGTAAATGAGGATCTGCCCATCAGAATTTTTGGAGCCTTGGGATAAATCAAATCTAAATTTGCATAAGAGGAATTTACGACATGGTTACTGTCAAAATAAGATCGTGTAAAAGAAAAAGAAAAAGAGAACAAAACCTAGCGAACCATCGCGATTAGAGAGGATGTGCATGGATATCTGACATGTGCCATATGGAAGATGCATGGAATGGTGTGATAACTTAGGATTGGGTATGCAGATATGAATTACAAAAATTGTATATTGATTAGTGTTTTGCTGGGCCTTTTATCTAGAATTGTGCTCGAAATCGTTCTCCGTCCTGGTAGTGGGAATTTATATTCAGAATTTTAATGTCAAAATCTGTCCTCAATGGTCCCTTATCAGTCAAATGCAATGAATGAAAGTGAACAGAAAGTGTGGCTGTAAATGTTTCTGATTATGCCTCTATTTTTCAGTTTGTTTATGAGGTTTACTCTGCCTTAAAAATGAAAAAAGTGAAAACTTTTACCAATGATTTTAGAACTCTGAAGTCAGGAAATCTAAACAAAGTACGAGAGCTACTGCTTTTTTCTCCATTGGGTAACTTCCTTGCACTATGCAAGAACTACATACATTGCTCCTAATTTGGAATACGTCCAGGACCATGTTAGTTTGATATACATATTGAAACTGATAACCTGATGAAAATGTTGGTATCCAATATCTGCGTCTTCTTCTTCTTAAATTAACCTATTTGAAATTTCTATAAATTTCAATAAGTAATGGAGAGTTTTTTCTTCCCTATACTGAGTAGGTTTACAAACCTACACTAGCTCGATTTGAAAATGAAGGAGGCATTGGAGGGAGCAGCCCTGCAGAAGTATCCAAAGGTAAACGTACAAATTACTGTAGGGGGAGGGGAGGGGGTAGCTTCTCCTAGTCGAAGTAATGACATTACAGAAATAGTACCAGTGTTCAAAATTGGATTTTCCTCTGTGGGGGGTTAAAATAGTCTACAAAAAAATCCTACACATTTTTTAGTATGATGTTTGCGAGTTTCTTTTATTGATCTGACGTAAAAGTTGTCTCCAGATATTGATGTATTGGTCTTGATGGTTACAAATGAGTATCAAGCTGGAAGCGTTCTGTTTGAGAAAAATGGTGCTGTAGCAGGTACTAGTCTTTGGTTCCTCTTGTAGACAGTGGGATCGAATCATCTATTGATTGAGCTCTTTCAACTGTGATATCTATTTTTGGCTGTTTGTTGATGCTGCAGCCCTTCCATCGGGAGCAACTATTATCCTTTCATCCACTGTATCTCCGGCTTTTGTCAGCCAGCTAGAACAAAGATTGCGAAGTAGGTCTTCTCTGTTCCTTCAACAATAGATGATTATGATTAAGTTGAGCTATCTTAAATTCAAGTCGAAATTACAAAAGATATTGCCTTTTAATTAAGCTTTTACATAAGTTGTCCAAGAATGATAAATTTTTAATATTAAAATAAAATACTAAAACATTATTTAAAACACTTAGCATAACGTATCAATTAAACTCATTATTTCACATGTCTATGCACATACTCTTTGATACTACATATCAAATAGGTTTTTATTGATATTAAATAAATACTCTCTCTGTCCCCAATATATGTGTGAAATTTCAGCCGACACTGGTATTAAAGAAAAACTGGTAAAGTAGCTGGTGCTCGGTAGTGGATGATAAATTTGTTGGGAGTGGATAAAGGGTAAAATTGTTTGGAGAAGAGATAAAGTGGTGGGCCCAAGCGGCTTATTTTGTAAATAAAATGTACTCCCTCCGTCTCGCTATCTTTGACACCATTTCCTTTTTGGGCCGTCTCACTATGTTTGATACCTTTCCTTTTTGGGAAATAATTAACACTCCCTTATTACACTTAACTTTCTATAATTAAATCTCACCATCCACTCACTTTTCACTTTTCAGCACATATCCCAATATAATTTAAATTCTAAAACTTTAAATTGTCATAACTTGATCGTTTGTTCTCGGATTTTTATAATTTTTATACCAAATTAAAGGTCTCGATACGATCTTTCATTTAAAATCAAACATGAATATATTTTTATGCATCTATGATGCTCTTGTTTTAAAATATGTATAAATACATAAACAACACCATATCCCTACACACATTACACTTTACACACTAATCACTTCCGTCTTAATTCACGTGCCGAAAAGAAAAGTGTCAAACATAGCGAGACGGAGGGAGTAATTTCAAAAAAAAGGGTGTAGGAGAATTATTTTCATATTAGGAAATAATATATATTTGGTGGAAGACGGAGGGAGTATATAACTATCTATTATTATAAGCATAATGCCTTCACATTTTGTATGTGAATCCGGTTCAAAATGGTTGAACTGCATTATATTTTTGTATTCATCTTCTCTCTTTGTTTTCACATATTCCATAATGCAATATACAATCACTGGATAAGATTAAAATTGAATAGATGCCCTAATATTGAATCTAATGAGGCGATATTCAAGAAAACACTAAAGTTTGTAATATCTGTTCACTATTGGAGCAGCATCTGATTCCAACTCCCGACAAACTGGCATACCTTTACTTCTTGCAGATGAAAAAAAGAATCTTATGCTGGTGGACGCTCCTGTCTCTGGGGGTGTGAAGCGGGCTGCTGACGGAACACTTACTGTATGAGTGTCGAACTCTATCCTACTAATGTCACCTCATACACTGGTAGGTTCCTTTACAGCAATTGATAGCATAGCTCTTCATTTCAGATAATGGCATCAGGTACGGATGAAGCTCTGGTGCATGCTGGTTCAGTACTTTCAGGTTGAGAAAACTATCCTTGATAATTTGAATTAATTTCTTATCCTGATCTGTCAGTTGAAAAATATCATATTGAAACTAAATGTTGTTTGATTGGTTCTGGTACAGCATTAAGTGAGAAGCTTTATATCATAAATGGAGGTTGTGGAGCTGGAAGGTACATCCGATGCTTCTCATTTTGTAGTTTATTGTGACTATATTCTGGACATCTTTCCCAATGAATGTATATAATTTGTTTATGTGGTGGAGGTGATTTACCATATGCCAAGGATACATTTTTATTTTCATGTCAGCGAAATTCAGTAGTTTGGCAGCTCTAAGCTTTTTATTGGCTTCAAATGGAGTTCTAAAAAATATGCCGCACTGGTGTCTCTGCTTGAGTGTGGGTAGAGAACATAATCTGATATGTTTTGACTTTAAAAGTAGCCACAACTGTTTACAGCCTTAAATCATTCTGACCAGATTTTTGGTGATTGTGTATGACTATAAACGTCTGATACTTGGCAAAGTTTATTATGGCCAAAGTCTTCAAATTTATTAGATGTCACTTTTTGTAAATTTTATATAGGAAAGAACTTTTAACATCCAAGTGATACAAGGGCACTCTAAAATTATTTTAGGAATCTGGTGATAATATAGATTTTCACTAATTAATTCTCCTGATGCTGACTAAATCATTTTATATTCATATCTTTACACCTCATACCTATTCAGGCAGCATTTTCACGGCATACACTCATTTCTAATCCATGTTTGCTAGTGGTGTAAAAATGATCAATCAACTACTTGCTGGAGTCCATATTGCATCAGCAGCAGAAGCTATGGCATTTGCAGCTCGGTTGGGCCTGAACACTAATCAGCTATTTGAAATCATCACCATGAGTACTGGAACATCTTGGTAAGCTCTATAACTTAAGTAAATCCACTAATGTAGTTCCCATCAGAAGAACTAAGAACACTTTAACCTAATTCTTACCATGCATTGTTTCTTCAATTTCATAATCTTGTTTACCGTATAATAGTTTCATAACCTTATTTGATTTTTCCTTTGTTTTTCAAGACCCCACCATATGCTTTATATTAATGGAAAGCTCACATGTTGCTTGTCAAATCTAATGTAAAGCAATTCATTTCAATATTTCATACTAATAATTATCAAGATCGCTAACGAGTTAAAATAATTTGCATATATCTACCACAGGATGTTAGAGAATCGGGGTCCACACATGGTAGAGAATGACTACACACCATTATCCGCCCTTGATATCTTTGTGAAGGATTTGGTGAGACTGACTTTTCTGCTTTTGGGTTCTGTACAGTTCAGAAAAAGTTTACATCATTATAATCTTGTACAGGGCATAGTTTCTCGTGAAGGCTATTCGCGTAAGGTTCCGCTTCATGTGTCAAATGCTGCACATCAACTGTTCTTGTCAGGTACACCGGAAGAGGTCATCTTCATTTATCTCTTTAATTATCATTTTTTATAATAAAAATCCTTCTCTTTTCTTGCAAGTTCAATGATAATATCAAAACTACTAGTGAACTGTACTACTATTTTGTATTTCAATTGTACTATTTAAAAGTTTACTCTCAAAACTTTTAAACTTGCAACATGTAGAAATTTTTTCCAAATGTAAATATCGATAAATTGAAGTTCTGTAGACCTTAAATAGAGAAGCATGGATTTATCCATGAATGTAGCTCTATATAACATTTTTTTGGGTTATACTGGCGGAGCTTCATCGTATAATATGTGTAAGATAAGTTAGTCGAAAAGAACATGGAGTTGCGCCAACCAATTTGCAGAAATCCTTCGACTCTGTTTATGTGGAGTTAACCTAACATGCTAAAGTCAATTGGGCCAAAGTTTGTATATATTAAACCAATCTACTCCTTTTGTATGAAAATATAATAATTGCTTTTAGATTGATTATTTACTTTTGACTGATTAGAGATTGGAGCGTACTTAATTGCTTAGTTTGATGTTTATGTGCACTTAATAAACTCGGAATCTTTACTAGAATAGGTTCAGCAGCTGGATGGGGTCGAATAGATGATTCTTCTGTAGTAAAGGTAAATTTTATGATTTCTCCGAATTCAGATTTATTTTCTAGAATGTTTTCTAATTTATGACAAAAACTACTTGTCTGAGCAACAATAAATTAGGTTTTAAATACATGCAGGTTTTACACATACCATAATCTACATGTAGTTATATTAGCTATTCCGCAATAAAAGTGTGAATCATACAAAATTTGATACACATGTATCATTCTTTCATGTCAAATCCAGAAAAAAGCACCCCTTTGTTTCTTTCAAGTCAAACTTTTCTCTTTGTACTATGGATTATACACTTAATTCCCAGAAATCTGCAGGTTTATGAGACACTTACAGGAGTCAAAGTTGTAGGAAAGCCCCATGCTTTAAGCAAAAAAATTGTCCTTGGTTCTCTTCCACCTGAGTGGTCGAAGGATCCAATTGAGGATATAATTAGCCTAATGCAGAAAAATTCCAAAACATTGGTTGTTTTGGATGATGATCCAACCGGGACCCAAACAGTTCATGATATTGACGTCTTGGCAGAATGGTGAGTCCTAACTACTTATAATATCGTTCTCACATGTGAATAATCAGTAAGCACAACTATCAATTACTCAAATGAGGAATATGTTTTTGAATTGTGGAACTCGTAGCGTTAAACATTTTATTTGTGAATTTAAATTCAATTTTAGAATCAGCATCTCTTATTGCATGTATTGTCTATTTGATTAGTGTAAGAAAACACGATTAGTCTGATGTGTAAGACCAATTTATGTTTGGTTGCTCCAGTTAATTTACCAACTCCAGTATCCATTTTATTTGCTGCTGTGAGTATAGCAGTAAACTCCGAGAGCACTAAAAGCCGATTAGGCTGTAGAATATTTTAGTTTTATAGCATCTGGCCGCATCTAGTGTCGTGATGAATGTAAGAGAAAAGGAAAACCAAATCAAGAGAAAAATATTGACTTTAGTTATCGATGAAAAGTCATCAGTCATTGGACAAAACAGTTGGTGACATTCTTCTTTATTTTCAGGAGCATCGAGTCACTTGTTCAACAATTTGGTAAAAGGTCAAAATGCTTTTTTATTTTGACAAATTCACGGTCAATGAGTTCCAAGAAGGTAAAATAGTGAGCCATCACTTACTAAATCCGTTTATGTGAAATATTGTTTTGTGCTATCTATTAAAACTCTCTCTATACAGGCTAGTGCACTAATAAAAGAGATCTGCAGCAACTTGTCTGCTGCTGCAAAATCAGTGAATAACACGGAGTACACTGTGGTCCTGAGGGGGGATTCAACTTTACGAGGTCATTTCCCAGAGGTAAGCGTACCAAACATATAAATAAGTATAATTTCCATCTTTTAACATCAAAGAGCTTCATGCCTTGAGTTTTGAACTTGTAGGAAGCAGATGCAGTTGTATCTGTAATTGGTGAAATGGATGCATGGATAATTTGCCCCTTCTTCCTACAAGGAGGCCGCTATACTATTGGGGACATACACTATGTAGCAGATGCTGATAGGTAGTACTCTTCAACTTCTGCGACATTGCTTTGTGGAATAGCTAATTTAACTAGGAGCGTTGTGTCCATAGTCTCGTCCCTGCAGGTGAAACAGAGTTTGCGAAAGATGCTTCGTTTGGGTATAAATCCTCTAACCTGCGAGAGGTCAGGTCTTTTTTTTTTTTTCCTCTCTTCTGGTAGTAGTAGTTATGAGACAAGTATCCTACAGTGAGACAAGAGTTCAATGTGTTATTTCTTTGGACTCCAGTGGGTGGAGGAGAAAACTGGAGGTCGTATAACTGCTAGCAGTGTGGCTTCGATTTCTATTCAACTGCTAAGGAAGGGTGGACCTCGAGCTGTTTGTGAACATCTCTGCAATTTAAAGAAGGTACAGTTTCAGTTGTTATGTGGCCACAAGTAGGATATGGGCTGAGTGTAATATCCACTTTATTAGTACTTTTGTTATCTTAAATAAAAACACACTTAGGAAACACTTAATATTTGGCTTCTCGTGATCGAGAGGGTTGTGATTCTTTACGCACTCAAAGCGCAATCACAATACGTCGCATATCAAAGCATATTATTCAACTAATAAATTCGGATCTCTTCCAATGTCCTTCATAATTGTCAAAGGGTTTCTAAATATATGTGATGATTGAAACAGGGATCTACGTGCATAGTTAATGCGGCTTCTGAAAGAGACATGGCGGTATTTGCTTCAGGAATGATTCAGGTAGATAATTTGATTTTCGCTATACTGCTCGATAAAATTTCTTGCTGGTATTTTATAAAATAAATACAGAAAGCTGCTTCATCACTCCTGCATCTCTCTTGCAGGCAGAAATAAAGGGCAAGAATTTCTTGTGCCGCACTGCAGCCAGCTTCGTCTCTACTCGGCTTGGAATCATTCCAAAAGCTCCAGTGTTGCCTCATGATATGATGTTATCCAGGGAGCGAATTGGAGGACTCATAGTTGTTGGGTCGTATGTTCCCAAAACGACTAGACAGGTTCAACTTGCTACAGAAAAACTTAATATTGTAACTGCAACCCTTTAGCTCTGAGCTAAGAATTCTCGAAAGCATGTAGGTCGAAGAACTGATGGCTCAAAGAGGTCATGCATTGAAAAGAATTGAGGTTATTCACCCCTCTCGCTTTCTCTTTTTATCAAGAAATTATGTGAGAAGAGAGTGCGGCATATGCATGTAACATATTGCAATTGCACACTCCTTATGGGAACAGGTTCTGGTTGATAAAATTGCTGGGAAGTCGATAGAAGAAAGAGAGCAAGAGATTAGTCAAGCAGCTGATATGGCTAATGTATACCTAAAAAGCGGAAAAGACACTCTCGTACTGACCAGCAGGCAACTTGTTATTGGGAAAAGTGAGTCCTCATCCATGGTAGTTAGTTATTCATTCCTTTCCATCAAGCAATGGATATCAATTTGAATGTTTTGAATTTTCGGTTACATCATATTTTCAGTTTTTAAATGAAACTGCTAATTAATTGTTATTATTCTTGCACGCTGCTAATAATCTTTACTTGTCTGAATAGATGCTTCTGAAAGCCTAGAGATCAACTGCAAAGTAAGCTCTGCATTAGTGGAGATAGTACGAAGGATAACTACAAGACCACGTTTTATTATTGCAAAGGTATGATGTGATAGGTAGCTTGTGTACAGGTTACTCTTCTACATTCATTAGACTCGATAGAAATGTTCCAGATGCGGAACTATTTTTCTTTGCTAGCCTGCCTGCTCGGGTACTAGATCAAGTAACACATTTTTTGATAAGATTAACGAAAAACACCACTTGAAGTTATGGCTTAACTACAGAAAATTGCATAAGTTTTCTAAACATAAAAGTTATCTAAAAAATATAGAAACATACCTTGAGGTCTAAAGGACACGATAAGATGCAGGTTACAAGAACTAATTTTTTTAGGCTAGAAGAGATGGAGTTTTATTCATTTTCCTATTTGTTTGTTTCCTTTTAGGGTGGAATTACTTCTTCAGACCTCGCTACAAAAGCTCTAGAAGCAAAACAAGCCAAAGTTGTGGGTCAAGCTCTGGCTGGAATACCCTTATGGCAACTAGGACCAGAAAGCAGGCATCCAAGCATCCCCTATATTGTTTTTCCTGGTAAAACGAGTAGTTAGAGATTGCAACATCAGTTCCTGTTGTATGCTGATGATTCTCAATTTCTGAAATACTATAAACTCTCAGGAAATGTCGGTGATGATAAAGCTATTGCAGAAGTTGTGAAAAACTGGACACATCCTGGCAGGATTTCAACAAAGGAAATTCTTCTTGTAAGATCTCTTATCGACTGTAGTTACTAATCTGTCTTTTATTCTATGAGATTCTGAAAATCTCTTAAATAAAACAGAATGCAGAGAAAGGCGGATATGCTGTTGGGGCCTTTAATGTTTATAATCTGGAAGGAGTTCAGGCAGTTGTTGCTGCTGCGGAGGAGCAACTGAGTCCTGCTATTTTGCAGGTTCGAATCGTGCAATTTTCTTTTAACTAGCCGCTAGCTTTGTGTTGAAAATGTTAATAATGTTTTGATCTCCTCACTGTAGTTCCAGATAAGTCTTAACCTCAGATGTTTATTACCATTATTAATAAAATTTTACTATTCTGCTTTCCAGCATCTCGAGTTTCCATGAAATTTTTAATAATTTGTCATTAGCTTGTGAGTTCTGCAGTAATAGAAAGTCTCTGTCATCAAGACCTTTCTGTTTACTGCTTTATGGCGTAGGAAAGATGCATGTCATAAACTTTCATAAGCTATATCCTTACCTGTTAAGATCGTCAACATATATCTTCGAGTGATGTAATTGCAGTCACCTATGTTTTCCATACTTCTTCCTAATTCCAGTTTTTTTTCTGAACTAAATTTGATATTATCCACCCCTAGGTTATAGTTATTGTTCAAAAATGATACATTAAATATTTAGATCAATATATTTTAGGCCAATCATAGGTCATCTGTAGCTGTGTGCACCATATATATATATATATGTAGAATATATGTATGGTGCTATTTTTAATTTTCAAATCAATTGGCCTAGTAACTTGTTTCTTATGTTCTCAGATCCATCCGGGTGCCTTCAAACAAGGAGGAATTCCGTTGGTAGCCAGTTGTATCGCTGCTGCTGAACAAGCTAGTGTAAGTAGCAGATGAAATTTTTAGAAAGAAATTCGTAAATAGTACTTCCTCCGTCCACGAAGAGTCCGGTGTTTCTATTTTAGTCCATGGGCCTACGCACATCTTTATGCACATTTCTTCTTGAAAAAAATTAGTTGGATATTTTGAGCTATAACTTCGTAATTTCTATTACAGGTTCCTATAACAGTTCACTTTGACCATGGAAGTTCGAAGCAACAATTATTGGAGATTCTGGAATTGGTATGATTCTTCTCTATTTCCTTGATTGGTATTCTTTTTTGACCAATTTAAACTTCTTGAATTTATGGGGAAGTAATTCACTATGGTTATATGTACATGGCAAACTGACACAGGGATTCAACTCCATCATGGCTGATGGTTCTCATCTATCCTTCAAGGAAAATATTGCATACACAAAGTATCTTGCAATACTGGCACATTCTAAAAATTTAATAATAGAAGCTGAGTTGGGAAGATTGTCTGGAACAGAAGACGATTTGACTGTAGAAGATTACGAAGCGAGACTAACTGATGTCAACCAGGTGTTTATCTCCCCCTGCCTGGATAAATAACAATTATGAATTAAAAACGGCATGTACACCCCACTTGAAGAAAATGAATGGTGGTTTTCCTGTTAAATTCTTTTCAAAGGTATTGTGTTGTCAAAATTATTGCATGTTGCGAATTTCAGGCAAACGAGTTCATTGATGCAACTGGTATAGATGCTTTGGCTGTTTGCATTGGAAATGTTCATGGAACGTACCCTGCTAGCCCAAATCTGAGGCTCGATTTGCTCAAGGTAATGTTCTTAAAAGTAGTAGTAGTAGTTGTTTTTTTTTTTTTTTTTTTTTTTTTTTGTTTTTTGAGTAAAAGTTTCATATTCAGAGAATAGGATTTTAAATAGGGATGCATCATAAATTTTGAACTGTAAATGTTTCAAATATATTTAGGGGATTAAGACTCGTTCAGTGATTTTGAATATTAGTCAGCCTGGGGTAATATACTTCCATTTCTGATAGTTGCAATGTGCATGTCATCGGTCAACTAATCAGAGGGGCAAACCTTCAATTTTCTTCTCGATTTCTGGTTCAATTTGCAATTACAGTCAGATACGGAATATTATTTATTAATCAGTGAAAAAACACTGAAATCAGTTGCTAGATTTTTCTGGCTTCTCGAATATTAGCTAATAATAGTATTTGGTCGCTTCACATACATTGATGTTCTTTTATTGCTTCTTAACCCTGTTGAACACACAAATCACTTTGGCATTTACATGCAGTTTTGGCAATTCAGGAAAAGAACATTCACTTTGCTGTCTTACTACTGCATGAGCTAACAAAGCAGGATTTGTATAATATTTAGCAACAAGCATTTGATAGCTAAACTTTCCTTTTTCGAACAACAGGATATATACGATTTAACTTCAAAAAAAGGAGTTCACCTTGTTCTTCACGGTGCTTCTGGTTTGGACAAGGATATTATTAAGGTAAGAAAGTTTCGGTAGTCTCTTAAGATTGGAATGTTGAGTGAATTTAGAGGTTCCTCGTCTGAGTTGATTGCTTGAATGAGTAAAACAGGAATGTATAAAGCGAGGAGTAAGGAAATTCAACGTGAACACTGAGGTTCGAAAGGCGTACATGAATTCATTACAGAACACTCAGAAAGATCTGGTCAACGTAATGACAACTGCAAAGGAAGCTATGAAAATCGTGGTTGCTGAGAAGATGCATCTCTTCGGTTCGGCTGGGAAAGCTTAATAAATACTTCCTTTTCTGCCTTTTGATCGTCATCACCTAGATGACGATCATTTTGAACCATCCGCAAGTCCTCCACATCAGTACTAAATTATTATTGACCGTGAAACTAAATTATGCTAAGAAATGATGGAAGTTGCAAATTTTTTGTTTCCTTTCTGTTATATTTATTGGAAAGCTGAAAATGCCTCCTCTTTCGTAGTTATTTTGGTTGTTGAGTCATGGAATTTCTACAAATACACGAGGCACCCTTTACATTGATGAACAACATTAAAAAAAAAAAAGTTAAAAAAATAAAGGCAACTCTGCTTATAATGCTTAAACCTAAAAATAGTACATTCAACATTGTCAAATGGAAACACATACCAACACCAAAGGCCATTTTCCATTATGGCCCACTCTGTAAATCTTGAACAACAATCTCAACACTGAGGGAAATCATCATCATGATGTAGCAATGACGCGGAATCGGCCGAAGATGAAATACCACTTCGATCAAAATGTACTTCAGTTTGGGTAGATTGAGAAGGATAATTTGGGATTTGTAGACGTTCGACATCAGCTTCCAACATTTCCAATACTTTGTTCATTGATGGACGATCCTCCGGGTTCATTTGTATGCACCATAATGCAACAATTGTCATCTTACGAGCAAATTCCGTCATACTACCATTGTCGTCATTTTCATTAGCTTTCATGAATTCAATATCCTTGCCTTGGTTAAAGCAGTCATATATCCAATATGGGAAATACTTGCTCGAATCGCCATTATTTTCGGTCAAGTCTCTCTTTAAACTCACCATTTCCATCAGCAGCATCCCAAAACTATATACATCAGCTTTGTAAGACACTGCCCCAATACTTCTGCTGATTAGTTCAGGAGCAACATAACCAATGGTGCCTCTCACAGCTGTCATGGTTACTGCATTCTTGTCGGTAGAGTATAATTTTGCCAATCCGAAATCAGATATTTTGGGGATGAAGTTATCATCAAGAAGTATATTATGAGGCTTGATATCAAAATGTAGGATTTGAACATCACAGCCTCGATGCAAGTATTCAATCCCACGTGCAACTCCAATTGCAATCTTAAACTTTGTATCCCAATTCAAGGAACTCATATTTTCTCGATTGTAAATGTACTTTTCAAGGGAACCATTGGGCATGAAATCAAAGACGAGGGCACGTTTTGAGCCTTGTGCACAATATCCAACTAGTTTCACCACATTTACATGGTGTATCATTCCAATTGTTGAAATTTCATTCATAAAGTCTTGACCACTAGCTCCAGATTTTCCAAGTAGCTTGACTGCGACATGGTGGCCTCTTCTGAGCTTTCCTTTGTAAACACAACCATATCCACCTTCACCCAGTTTATCTTGAAAACCTCTCGTCATCTTCTTAATGTTTGAATACGAATACCTGATTGGTGTGAGTTTGTGTCACTTCTTAAGAAACTTTCTATACTATTATATATGGACAAATGCCTTCTTTGAAATTTGCAGATCAAAAGCCACAGTGCCATTGGAAAAATCATGAACCTTGGAGCCAAGATAATGAAGCCTGCCATGACATGCATGTAAACAATTAATCCACAAAGCATGAACAAAGTTGCATCTTTTGTACATTTATAACAAATGAAAAGAACATAAGATTATCTTGGTGTTATATGAAACAAGGGTCGAATAATACAGGAATAAAACAGATGGGACAATATCACCAACGCATGCCACACGCACGAAATTGGTCCTCTGCCCACTTTTAGTTCAAGCGGAGCCACCTTATGCCCCACCTCAAGATTTTTGTATTACTCCTAATTATACATGATTTTACAAAAAATATGTATAAATTTTTAAAATTAATTATATTTTGCCCCACTACAAATTTAAAAGAATAAGGGCAAAAGTAAAAAGAAAATTTTGACCCCTCTTACTCTTAGGGACCGGCTCCGCCACTGAGTTCAAGCAGCTGTTGGAATCTATAGCCCCAACATTTTACTTGTGACAAAAACTTGTGTCAGCCGGAGGCACCGTGCGGCCGGGCCCAAAGTGTCAATCTTTATATAGAAAAATGTCAATCTATATGAATAAAAGTGCCAATCTTTAACATAATTATTTTACGAATAAAATGACCATTTTTAAAAGTGTCAATCTTTATACAGAAAAGTGTCAATCTATATGAATAAAAGTGCCATTGTTTTAGCCCGGCCGCACGGTGCCTCCGGCTGACCCAAGTGTGTCCCTTTACTTGTTTACTATTATTACTACTCCAAAGCTTTAAAAAAACTAGTGTTAATATGTCTATTTAATAGTGAACGATAAATGTTAACCACCAACATAAGAAATATAATTCAAATTATAGTCAATTTTGATATGAAACTATTAAGACTATATTGAGCTATTGACATTATTATACAAAATGGTGTTATTAATTCCATTAGCAAAAAACATTCATAACTCCTAATTGCATAAAATATTCATATATAGGTCCTAATTAGCTTAGTTTCATTTTGTTAGTAAGGTAGTTTTGTTAATACTGAAACTATTTTATGAATGTGTTCCAAGAATTATTCCAAGTGCAACGGTCCATTATTCTGTAACAAAAAAAATTTAGAAAAACTAAGCTAATTACTAGAAGTTAGCTATACTAATTCCTAATTGATAATGACAAAATAAAACCAAAATTAATAACTCCTGGCCTTGAGATTGAATAAGGGCATCCACAACCCCGAACCTTATTATGGGCTCTCGATCTTCCACTTTTCTGGCGGAGAAAGCTCCTCCACAAAATCGTTCATAGTGCACAGGCTCTCTTTCCTTTTTTTTATTTATTTAGTTTCTGTTATACAATATATTTAATTTAAAAAAGAATACTTGAAAATAATTTCATTTATTAAATTTTAAAAACTACATAAAATAAAAATAGCATAAATTAATAATTAAAAGCATGAATTAAAAAAATAAAACTACTAATTATGAGCAAAAGATGCCCATAATTTTTCAACCAAATCGACCGAAAAAATAATGTCAGATCGAGCAAAATTAAATAAATAAATAAATAAATAAACAAAATTTATATAAATAAAAAATTTAAATTAAATTATAAGTAATTTCTAATTTCACAATGTAAATGAAATTCGAATTTTAAATTAATAAAATTCAAATATTAAATAACATAAATTAAATGAAAAAAAAGAAAAAAATAATAATGAAATTCAAATTTAAAAATCTAAACTAAAAACCCAAAAGAAACAAACAGCACAAAAATAGACGATCCCTAAAATAGTCCTTTTTAATAAGTAAAATTTAATTTTTGTCCCTCATAGTTAAAAGGTATTATAATTTTAGCCGTGTCAATACCTCAAAATAACTAGTTTCAATAAGTAAAAGTTAATTTTAGCCCTTCATAAGTGGAAGGTATAATTTTAGAATGTTACGACCAGTCACAATCATGTGCCATGGTCGTGTATGCTTGTGTGTGGTGGTGGTTTTGATTAGGGCTGTCAATTCGTGTCAATCGGGTCGTTATTGTGTCGACCTGATAACGACCCGAATCTGAATTCGTGTCAATCGGGTTCGTTATTGTGTCGACCTGATAACGACCCGAATCTGTTAAGCCCAAACCTGAACACGACCTGTTAAGGATTTCCTAAACCTGAACACGAACCCGACCTGAACTAGTGAAACCTGAACACGACTCGAACTTGACAAGAACACGATAGTGACATGATACTAACCTGATATGACCTAACACGATACTAACTTGATAAACACGATGCAATAACAAATATTTAATGCTTAATAGTTCATAACTTCATAATACTCATATTAATAAAAACAAATCCATAGAATAAGAATTCACAATCACATAGAAATTATTAAAATAATATATTAGTAAAAATAATAAATTAATTAATTTTTTCTTAGCATGTTACGTGAACCCGACTCGAACCCGACTTGAACTTGACACGATATTTTCAGGTCCTTATTAGGTCGACCTGATAGTGATACGAACCCAATAAGCCCCGACCCAAACCCATTAATTTCGTGTTGGGTTATCGAGTCGTGTCGAAAATTGATAGCCCTAGTTTTGGTACGAAGAATGTCACGACCATGTATCATGGTATACATGGTTGTGTATGGTTGTGTTCATGATACATGACATGTGCACGACCATGTGTCGTGGTTGTGGTCGTAATACATGACTATGGTTGTGCGTGGTTGTGTGTGGTCGTGCATTGATCTTGGAAACTGTCAAGACCTTGCATGATCGTAGATGTGACACATGACCATGTGTTGTGGTTATATGTGTGGTCGTGTAATTTGGCTAAAATCATAGCTTTTACTTATGAAGGATTTAAATTAGACCTTTTACTTATGAAAGAGGCTAAAATTTACTTTTACTTATCAAGAAGGGCTATTTCAGGGATCGCATCATTTTAGCCCATCATAAGTAAACGATATAATTTTAGTCGGTTTACATGACCACACACGACCACGACCGTGAGAGGTCATGACGGTGACCAAGACCACGAAACGACCACGCACAACCATAGTCGTATATCACGACCATGATCACGACACATGGTCGTGTATTACGACCACAACCTTACATGATCGTACATTACCACGGCACAACCACTACACATGGTTATGACTGGTTTTATACCACAACCAAATGGGCTAAAATTATTACACTTTACTTATGATGGGGCTAAAATTAACTTTTACTTATTGAAAATTACTATTTTGGGAGATTAAATGCACACGATCTCGCTTCAGTGAAACTGAACGTCTCGGAGAGAGGCTTCCCAACGAGGCGGCAGACTCGCAGTGGAGCTTGCTCGTGGCGGCAAGCCCACGTGCGAGCTCCAGCTGCTGTGGATGACTTTAATTGACGAAAAGGATTTTATTTTTATTTTTATTATTATTATTATTATTTTTTAAGACACGCAATTAAAAAAGCAGAAATATATAGGTAAAGTAAGAGCGCACCGGGTATAATTCGGGCAAAATTGACATGCGGATCTGCAAGCACAATCAAAAAAAAGAATGAATCTCATTCTTCAAAAAATAGAATATTATCGCATTGGATTCTTGTAGGGTGCGATTCTCTTGGGATTCTGTGGGATAAGCACCGGATTTGCTATTTTGCAAATCCTAATAAAAATAACAAATATTAGATCCGCGAATCCGGCATGAGGGATTCACGAATCGGGTGCCGGAAAGGAGCGCACATGGAGTTACTTTTGAAAATTTAATTATTTTGGGGATTTTTCGCATACTTTAAGTATTTCAATTTGACTTAAATTTAAATTTATTAAAATAAAGAAAGTGAGAAACCAAATATATATACGAAAACGAATTTTGTACGTAAAATGCTTAAGTTGTTTTATTTTAAACTTTTCAGGAGCTTGTTCTATTTGAATTGTTGCATTGTTGCTTAGTTAGATAAAAATATTGAAAATAATTCAATTTTGATTGAGAAGAATTATATACATTTATTTTTTTAATTTTAAAGTTTCTAAATATTGTATTGGTTTTATATATAATAAAAATTATATATATATATATATATATGGAAGGGTTCACATGCAAAAAATCCTAATGTGAGAAGTGCGAATTATGCTCTATACAAAATCATGCTTACATCTATACAAAATTATGCTTATGGTACATAATTTTGTGCTTATGGCTTATTTGTGCTTACTAGCAGTGATTACGTGTGTTGCACGTATAATCTCTCATTTACATTATTCTCTTTAATGAAATAACAAAATATTTTGAATGTTAACAAAATATGTTTAACTTTTAAAAAATATTTGTAATTATATTTGAAAACTGATATGAATATGATTAGTCCTGGTATGATTTAAGAAAGAAAATATTACGTAAATACATTAAATAAAAAGAATTATCTATTATGAAAAGATATTTTTTTAACAAAGTTGCTAGTAACATAAAATATATCATGGTAATTGTAGACGTATAAATTTTACGTCTAATTAAATCACGCCACGTGGAAATAAATAATTAAATATTTAATTATATTTTCTATTTATATTTTTGGGATTAAATTAAATATAATTCCAATATTAAATAGATATATAATTAATATTTATACATGCGGAATCTTCAACCAATAAGAAGTTGCCACATGTCAAATCCATGTAGTAAATAAATAAATCTGAAGGAGCCAATCAAATTGCGCCACCTCAGCCCTAGGCCCAAAATGGAGCCCAAAAGTCCACCAAGCCTGCTACTCCTACACCTATAAATAGGGGTCTAAGGAGAGCTCAAATAAACACCAGAAATCATAATCATAAGCTCGAAAATTGGAGTTATAATTCGCTACGAATTTCTCTCT
Organism: Mentha longifolia; assembly: GCA_001642375.2. Lineage (NCBI taxonomy): Eukaryota > Viridiplantae > Streptophyta > Magnoliopsida > Lamiales > Lamiaceae > Mentha > Mentha longifolia. The sequence goes on along the minus strand of CM038116.1, from coordinate 13,219,006 downwards.
AAATATTCAAAGGCTTTCTTCGATTTCTCTGTCATATTCAAGGCTTTCTTCGTTGAATACGATCGTATTCTATACGGAAGGTCTCCAAATCCGCATTTGATTCGGAAATAAGACAATTGCCCTCCGAATAAACGATATATAAATCAAATATCAAGTTCGTGGAAATCAAGGAGAGCCAAATTCTCCGAAAATCTCGGAAGCTGTTTGAAGATCATCCAAAATATATTTGAAGAGGAGAATCAGAGGAAGAATAGAGATTGCAACCCGCATTAAATTCACTTTAATCCATAATATTTTGGATTTGTACACAATTTCGTATTTATTTATTAAATACATAAAATTTGTGTTTACAAATTTTGGCACGCCCAGTGGGACTGTCTCTACCTCTCATCACTCCTCCTCTAAAGAAAAACTTGGACGATGTTGAATCAAAGTTTATTTGCACCGGAAAACTCTTCGGGGAGTATCGGAGTTCTGACACGAAACATGGCAAAGAAAGCAAGGGAAAATTCAAAATCATCATCCGCTACGGAAGGTGTACCGGCCTTTGTTGCCTTGAAAGAAATGAATGTTGATGGGAATGTTGACTTAGTGAATAATAATTTATTTTCTGAGTCTCCCGGATCACTTGAAGCACATGCTATGACGACAAGTACTTCTACCATAGAAGAGCAGCTTGCAAATCTAACCAAGATAATGGAGGGAATGAGCAAGCATATGATGGAACAAGATGCAAAGATTGCAAAACTCATAAAGGGAAAAGCAAAACAAGATGATGATGAAGGAAGTGAAAATAATGATGATGAGCATATACCTGAAGAAAAGCTTGACGATGGAAAATCATCTGCCATTCATGTCACTGCAGATGGCTTCATTCAAGTAGGTCAATTAAAAGAATTCATCGAAGGAACCATCAAGTCTAAATTTGATGGAAGTTCTAAATCTCTGTCGGTTTACTCCAAGCCATATACTCAAAGGATCGATAACTTAAGGATGCCACTTGGCTATCAACCTCCCAAGTTTCAACAGTTTGATGGAAAGGGCAATCCTAAGCAACATATTGCTCACTTCATTGAGACATGTAATAATGCTGGTACTTATGGGGATCACTTAGTCAAGCAATTCGTTCGTTCCCTCAAAGGCAATGCTTTTGATTGGTATACGGACTTGGAATCAAGTTCAGTTGATAATTGGGAACAACTAGAGCATGAATTTCTCAATCGCTTCTATAGCACTAGAAGAACGGTTAGCATGGTGGAGCTTACAAGTACCCGCCAATGGAAAGAAGAGCCTGTTATAGATTACATCAACCGATGGAGAAATCTTTGCCTTAATTGTAAAGATCGACTCTCTGAATCATCGGCTATTGAAATGTGCATCCAAGGCATGCAGTGGGGCTTACAATATATTCTTCGAGGGATTCAACCCAAAACATTCGAAGAATTGGCTACTAGGGCCCATGATATGGAGTTGAGTATGGCAGTGAGTGGGATTGGAGGACCACCTGTTCAAGAACCACGAAGGTTCAAAGAAAAGCAAGAATTTAAGAAGGGAGCAAATGCTTTCGACAAAATGCCAAAAAAAGAATCAATGGCAGTAAAAGCAAGTCCCGTCAAGTTTCTAAGAAAAGCTGAAGATAATAGTGACAAGCAGAAAAATCCTCAAGATGTGGGGCAGAAGAAGTTGACTTTAAAGGAGATGCAACAGAAGCAATATCCTTTCTTAGATTCCGATGTCTCCGGAATATTTGATGATCTACTCAAAGAAAGGCTTATCGAGTTGCCAGAAATGAAGCGACCGAATGAAGCCGGGCAAACCGATGATCCCAAGTATTGCAAATACCATCGATTGGTTGGACATCCCATTCATGACTGCTTTATATTTAAAGACAAGATCATGAAACTGGCTCGAGAAGGAAAGATATCACTCGAGGAAGATAATGTTGCTGCCAATGTTATCACCGAATCCAATAATACACTTGAAGATATTGGAAATTTGTTTGATAACACAAATGAAGAAGAGCTAAAGGCAATTAATGAGGGTGTTTCCGCTATAACGTTCACTGACGAAGATTTGCAACTTGGATTTGAACCGCACATTAGGCCTCTATTTGTAAGTTGTTATATCAATGAACAGAAGGTGAACAGAATACTCATTGATGGAGGATCTGCGGTTAACATTCTACCACTCAGAATGTTAAGAGAATTGGGAATTTATACAAGTGAACTTTCGAATAGTCACTTGATGATTTAAGGATTTAACCATGAGGGGCAAAGGGCTCTTGGAACTATAAGATTTGATCTATTAATGGAGGATATGAGTTCAACGGCACTTTTTCATGTAATTGATGCTAGAACATCATACAACATGCTTCTTGGTCGACCTTGGTTGCATGAATATGGTGTAATTCCATCGACATTGCATCAATGTTTCAAATACTCTCTAAATGGTGAAGTCAAGATGGTAGTTGGCGATCATAAGCCATTCACTGAAGCAGAATCACATTTTGCCGATGCCAAGTATTATGTGACTAAAACCAAAAAGGATGCACAAGTTGATGAGGAATTTGTCAACGGTAAGGAGAATAAGATAAGAGCATTGTCCCCTGATAAGGAAAAAGCCTTTAAAGGATTCACTATGCCTTTGACAAAAATTGATTCTGATAAACCAATCCCTCAACCGCTTGAAGGTTTTGTTCGACCAAAGGAAGGAAGTGTGATTGAGCATGGAGAACTTTCGAACCGAGAAATCTCAAAACACTTTGGTCCAAAAGCATACGAGCTTCTCATTAAAGCTGGGTATAACGCGCAAGAAAAATCACCACTGAAATTTCCCGCAAAGATTGTGCGTGATACTAAACCTGAAATTACCTAGAAAGAAATAAAGAAAAGTGTTCCATCTCAAAAGGCAAAACTAGGATTAGGATTTATCCCGCAAAGTCCTGTTCGCATTGCCATCAAAAGGGCCACCTCTAACTACATCATTGAGGAGGAAATAGAAGAATCATGTGATGGAAATGAGCCTCAACGAGTATCTGTCTTTCAAAGGCTTGGTAGAAGACAAACTCAAGGAGTATCTGTTTTTGAAAGACTTGGAAAAGGAAAAGGCATAAAGCAAAGTAAGGCTGAAAAATGCAGTAAGGTCCGAACAACTCATAAATTGAGGAGTTTGATACCTTCTCGTATGAAAAGGCGCACTACATTGACCATATCATGTGGAGAAGAATTAAAAGCCAAGATGAAGACGGTCATCTTTACACAGGCTGTTGAAGAAAAAATTGCTCGTGAACACGTCTTAGAAGACGAGAATGATAGAGAAAGTGTAGGATCATCCTACCACATTGTAGAGGATGCTCAAACAACAGATGTTGCTCATGATATAGAGCGAATGACTTACAATGAAGTGATGACATCACACCATATTACTTCGTGTGATAAGGTGAGTGTAGAAGAAGATGCAGAAATTGCGCCCCCACAATTTGAAGAAGGCATCAAGACTACTGTCGATGAGTTGAAAGAAGTTAATTTAGGCACTCTTGATGATCCAAGACCTACCTACATTAGTGCTCTATTAACTAATGATGAAGAATGCTCATATGTTGAATTGTTGAAAGAATTCAAAGACATATTTGCATGGTCTTACAAGGAAATGCCAGGATTGTGCCCGAAAATAGCTGTTCACAACTTAGCCATTAAAAAGGAGGCAAAACCTATCAAGCAAACTCAACGTCGGTTTCGACCTGAGTTGGTTCCATTAATTGAAGCTGAGGTAAACAAGCTCATCGATGTAGGATTCATTAGAGAAGTTAAGTACCCAACATGGATCTCTAGTATAGTCCCCGTGAGAAAAAAAAATGGACAGATTCGGGTATGTGTAGACTTCAGAGATCTAAATGAAGCATGTCCAAAAGATGATTTCCCTCTACCGATTGCCGAATTGATGATTGATGCCACCACCGGACATGAAGCTTTGTCATTTATGGATGGATCTTCCGGATACAATCAAATTCGTATGTCACCAAACGATGAAGAATTAACAGCATTCCGTACTCCCAAAGGAATATATTGCTATAAAGTAATGCCGTTCGGATTGAAGAATGCAGGCGCTACATATCAAAGAGCCATGCAGAAAATATTTGATGACATACTCCATAAGAACATCGAGTGTTATGTGGATGATGTAGTTGTGAAGTCTAAAAAGAGAAGTGAGCATTTGAATGACTTAAGGATCATTTTTGAGCGATTGAGGAAGTATGAACTAAAAATGAATCCTTTAAAGTGCGCTTTCGGTGTGAAGTCCGGTAAATTCCTTGGATTCATCGTTCGACATCAAGGAATTGAAATTGAGCAGGCCAAAATCGATGCCATAATGAAGATGCCTGAACCACGCAACATTCATGAATTGAAAAGTCTACAAGGAAAGTTGGCATATCTTCGAAGATTCATCTCGAATTTAGCAGGTCGATGTCAACCTTTTAGCCGAATCATGAAGAAAGGAGTGCCATTCGAATGGGACGAGACATGCAGAAATGCTTTCAAAAACATTAAAGCATACTTGATGAAACCTCCTGTTTTGGCTGCACCTGTGGTTGGCCGTCCCTTGATTTTATACCTTGCTGCTCAAGAACGATCTATGGGGGCATTGCTTGCTCAAGAAAATGAAAATGGGAAGGAGAATGCACTCTACTACTTAAGTAGAATGATGATGCCAAATGAGTTAAATTACTCTCCGATCGAGAAGTTATGTCTGGCTTTGATATTTTCTATCCAAAAGTTAAAGCATTACTTCCAAGCTCATACGGTGCGTCTAATCTCCAAAGCAAATCCATTGAAGTATGTGATGTCTAAACCAGTTTTATCTGATAGACTAGCTCGATGGTATCTTCAGTTACAACAATTTGAGATTATGTATGTTTCCCAAAAAGCTATAAAGGGGCAAGTATTAGCTGATTTCTTGGCTGATCACCCAATTCCTGCCGAGTGGGAATTAACTGACGATCTACCCGATGAAGATGCACTGGTAGTTGAGGTATGCCCTCCTTGGTTAATGTATTTTGATGGAGCATCTCACAAAGAAGGAGCTAGTGCAGGAGTTGTGTTTGTAACTCCTGAGAGACAAGTGTTACCATATTCTTTCACTCTGACTGAAAGTTGTTCCAATAATGTGGCTGAATATCAAGCACTAATCCTGGGATTAGAAATGGCCATGGACACCAAGAGGCTACACATAAAAGTGTATGGAGATTCAAAGTTGGTCATAAATCAAATTCTCGGATTATATGAAGTGAAGAAGCCCGAATTACTTCCATATGTCAAGTATGCCAAAAAGCTTATCGCATGGCTTGGTGGAGTAGAACTTGGTCACATTCCAAGAAGTGATAATAAACAAGCAGATGCACTTGCAAAACTCGCTTCCTCTATTGCAATGTGCAAGGGTGACATTTCCATACCTATTTGTCAAAGTTGGGTTGTACCACCACTCTTCGAAGATGAGATTTGCGAAGATGACGAAAGTAATGTGGTGCAAGTGTTTGAGATTGATGAAGAAGAAGAAAAAGATTGGCGTCAAGTGCTCGTAGATTACTTAAAATATGATAAATTGCCAAGTGACCCACGTCGAAAGGTAGACGTCCGCCGTCGTGCTACACGCTTCATCTATTTTAAAAGCATACTCTATAGAAGATCATTTGATGGAGTCTTTTTGAGATGTTTGAATAATGAAGAAGCTGTAAAGGCTATGGAGGAAGCCCATTCTGGCATATGTGGCGCTCATCAATCTGGTCCAAAGTTACATTTTAGAATCAAACGGATGGGCTATTATTGGCCAACCATGGTAAAGGATTGCATGGAATACGCACAAAAATGTCAAGCCTGCCAGTTTCACGCAAACCTCATTCATCAGCCACCCGAACCACTTCACCCCACAGTCGCTTCATGGCCTTTTGATGCTTGGGGCATGGATGTCGTTGGACCTTTGACAAAATCATCAAAGGGGCATTTATACATCCTGGCTGCGACAGACTACTTCTCCAAATGGGCAGAAGCCATACCTCTACGAGAAGTAAAAAAGGAGAACATTGCTGACTTTATCAAAGGTCATATCATCTATCGTTACGGTATTCCTCAGTACATTATAACCGATAATGGAAAACCATTTTGTAACGTTTTGATAGATAAACTTTGTGAAAAGTTTAGGTTTAAGCAGAGGAAATCTTCAATGTACAATGCGCCTGCCAATGGATTGGCCGAAGCATTTAACAAAACTTTGTGCAACTTGTTAAAGAAAGTTGTGGCAAAGACAAAGCGTGACTGGCACGAAAGAATTGAAGAAGCGTTATGGGCATACAGAACAACCTTTAGAACTCCTACTCAAGCAACTCCGTATTCTTTGGTGTATGGTGTAGAAGCCATTGTTCCTCTTGAGCAACAAATCCCATCTTTGAGGATCGCTATCCAAGAAGGCCTAACAGGAGAAGAAAATGCTCGGCTCCGCCTTGAAGAGTTAGAAGCCTTAGATGAAAAAAGATTGGAGGCACAACAACGACTGGAGTGCTATCAAGCTCGTCTCGCAAGAGCTTTTAACAAGAAAGTGAGGCCACGTTCTTTCCAAGTTGGAGATTTGGTGCTCGCTATTAGAAGGCCAATCATCACTACTCATCATGTTGGAAATAAGTTTGTATCAAGATGGGATGGCCCGTATGTCGTCAAGGAAGTATACACTAATGGCGCATATAAGTTGATCTCGGAAGACAATGAGAGAGTTGGCCCAATTAATGGGAAGTTCCTCAAGCGCTACTATCCCTAAAAAAAAAAAAAAAAAAAAAAAAAAAAAAAAAAAAACGAAAATTCAAAAAAAAAAGAAAGAAAAAAAAGAACAAAAAAAGGAAAAGAAAAAAAAAAAAAAAAGAAAAAAAAAAGACCATGCTCCGTGACGCACGAGCCTAAACTGCATGTTACTCCTGACCCGCATGAGTATAAACTGTGTACGGTATCCACCAATAAAAGTGCACGTGGTTAAACTGCTAAACTTTTCCACCAAAAGTTAAATTAATGTGGTTAAACTTTACTTATCCCACTAATAGGTATATATATGTGGTTAAACTATTATATACTCCACTTTGTCTATATAGTGGTTAAATAAATAGTCACTCCTGGCCCGCATGAGTATAAACTGTGCACGGCACCCCCTTTTTAAACTTAAAGTTTAATTTTTGAACTACGTTTTGACTTGATCCTTTTCAAAAAGGTACGTAGGCAGCTTAGATAAATTCTAAGTTCAGTCATAACTTTTATTTATCCCTCAAGTCGGATGGTTACAATTATAATCGGTGATTATAATCAAAGTTCAGTCATGAAGTACAAAGAAACATGAACCTTCAAGTTAATAAAGAGGCAATACATGTACTGAGATCAACCATGAAAAAATACTAAACTTGTATTGCTAAGAAAAGGGAAAGGTCTACCATGATTAAGAAAGAAAAAAAAACAAGTGAAAGGAATGTGCAAAGAAAAAGCAAGCTAAGAAGTCTAAGCAAAGGGATCTTGATCTTCCAAGGCCTTGTGAGCAGACTCCAAAAGAAGTTGCGAGCTCTTCAAATTCTCCAAAGCTTCACCATCGATCAAAGGAGTGTTCTTGAATTTATCAACCTTTTGCTTGTACTCTTGGATCTCGTCTCGGATAACTTGGAGTGATGATTCCTGCTTCTTCAAACTTGCAGTTAACTCACTCTTCCGTTTCTCCATATCCTCAAGTTCCTGCTTGATTGGCTGAATTTTGGTAACACCTTCCTTTTCTTTCAAGCGAAGTTTACGAAGGTGAGCTTTGGCATCTTGAACTTCTTGTGTAGAATTCTCCCCAATCTCACGGGACTTCGATCTTGCTTGGTCATAAGTGGCTGCATGAGCAAAAAGTGTCGCTATACTGGTTTCAACACAAGATAGGTCAAAATCAGATTCGTACCCTTTCATATGCCCTTTCATGCGTGAGAGACCAAGTTTAATCTCCTCTTCTATTGATGACAAAGAATCAATAGGAGTCCGTAGTATCTTGTCACGAAGACCACGCCAAACTGTTTGGAGAAAGGATTTCAATGCATTATCGATCAGGTTATCACTATGGAATTCCGAAATAGCTCCGACACGAGGCGAATGAGGAACATTATCTTCCACGTCCACCAAAGTTTCATCTTCTTGAATGGGTTCACTTAGAGCATAACTACCTTGAGAACTGGTTTTCTCATCAACACTAAGGACATCGTCTTCCACCTAAAAAGGAACACATATCATGAATATAAGAAGAAAAAAAGAGATAGTACAAAAACACGTTAAATAAAGGACAAATGAGAACCTGGAGAGCACTAATTTGAGGGTGATCTTCAACTAGACTTGAAGACTTAGCAACTCTTTGCTTTTTCCAATGATGTTCCTTGCTACTACTAACGGTGTCTTCCGGAAGAACTGGAGTTGCTTGCCGCTTTTCTTTAGAAGGAACAACCTCTTCATCTCTAACTTGCTCCTTAGAAATGCCCTTATCTTGTAGCGTCACTGGAACCATGATATTCTCTTCCAAGGAACTCTTATATACTTGCTCCCACCAATTTTTGTATTCGTCCGATGAAAACCTCTGTGCATTCGAAGTCAAGCATGGAAAGCAAACTCTCAATCCAGACTTACGCAGCAAGCAAGCACGCCAATACTTGAGTCCACTATCTAGAGAAGTTTTTCGGATATCTCGAGTGAGAGCACCTGGAAGGGTCTGATAATACCCAAATTGACGGCTAAAGCGGTGCGGACTATATGGTTCCACCATAAAAGTATCATCCTTCCTTCGAGTCAAATATTGAGAACGGATGGCTATGAAGAAGCAAAGTTCAGATTCATTTGCCGTATCATTATCAACAAACATGATATCTTTGTTTTTGGTGAACATAGTGCAGTTCCAAGGTATTTGATCCCACTTCAAGATTTTCTTGCGAGCGTCAACAGAATCATGATGTTTTGCGCCTCCCTCACCAGAAAATTGAACCATTCTGGGGCTATAAGGGTGATTTTTAAGTGAGAAATGAGTTTTGAAATAAAACGACATCCAAGCATAAACAAAGTGAATCGGAAAAGCTGCTCGAAGTCGGGAAGGCTCTGGAGATCTTGAAAAATTATTCAAACCTCTAAAGATGCTGGCCAGAACTGGGACTGTGAGAGATACTCTTTGTCGATAAGCCATTAAGCTAGCCATTTTAAAAGTAGTTGGGCGAATTAAACTGGCATCACCGTCAGGAAGAACAAAAGTACACAGCCAACAAGCAAGGTACGATGCTAAATACGTCTCATCCCAATGTTGTTCCTTGACTCCAAGCTTAGCAAATAAACTCTTCTCCATAGTGGTCCATGGTTCATAGTCCTTGATTTCACCAGAAGGATTAGAAGTCGATTTGGGACGAACAGTTTTTCTTTCCTTGCGGGGAGGAGGCACTAGGTACCTTGCATTCTTCTTTGACCAAAATTTAATCCACTCTTCAATTGTGACAGAACAGTCTGGATCATTGCCATCTTTATTTCCAATAATGTGATAAGCATGGAGTAAATGCTTGCAACTCGCAGGAATGTTTAGTTTGCCTCGGTCAACGCTATCAAGCTCCTTAAGACAAGGTATCACTTCATCATAAAGTACCCCAAGTGTGGGAAGTCCAGATAAGATATTCAAATCCCATAGTGAAATTGACAATTCGCCTGATGAAGTTACCAAGGTGTTTGTAGCCGGACTCCAAGACTCACAAAAGGCTTTAATCATTTCAAGACTTCGATCATATGTGTAGAGAGAGGCATATACTGCATCATAAACTCCGGAACAACGAAGATCACTTTTGCATCGACTAAGAACATCTTCAGTCCATTCCCAGTATCCCTTGAAATAATGAAACTCCCCAAGGAATTTAGTGTTATCTCCCCACTTGGCATTTCCTTCGGCAATACGTCGACCCAAAGTCAATAAACGGTCAATTTCCTCGGATGGTTGGTGATGAGTTGATCCTAAAGTCCAAGCCTTTGATGTTTTAGTCACATTCATCTTTTCGGTCCATGTCAGATTGTGAAGAGGATTTGCAAATTTAGGCCAAGCATTTGAAAAGCGACCAGTTAATGGCCTATAGACTTTGAGGTGAGTTCCTTTGTCTAAAGGTTGTTCCTTGTCATTCAGAATCACCAAGAAATCTTGTTGATCAACTGTTATATCCTTGAAGTAGACCATGGTGCAGCTGTAAAAATAGACAAATAAATAGATATCAGTTTTCTTCCTCAGAATACCAAATATCCAAGAAAATTATTGGCAAGGGACAAAATATTCAAGGAAGAATCCTTGACAAGGTACCAAATATCCAAGAAAACTCTTGGCAAGGGACAAAATATTCAAGGAAAAATCCTTGACAAGGGACCAAATATCCAAGACACATTCTTGGCAAGGGACCAAAATATTCAAGAAATAGTTCTTGACACGGGACCAAAATATTCAAGAAATAGTTCTTGACACGGGACCAAAATATTCAAGAAATAGTTCTTGATACGGGATCAAATATTCAAGAAATAGTTCTTGACAAGGGGTCGAATATCCATAAAAAGCTCCGATCTCAATAGAAAGCTGCCAAGCTGTCAAAAAAAAAAAAAAAAAAAAAAGAAGTAACGAAAAAGCTCAAAATAGGGAAGTAGATAATTACCTCCAAGAGTACGGCACAGAAACTGCTTGTTGGGTTTTGAACTGCAAGGAAAAAGAAATATTGATAAAAAAAATATACGATGATATATTCTCCAACAAGTTATCAAATATGTATTAATGCTGAATTTTCTTATTATTCGAATATGGCAAGGAAAAGATGCAGGCTGTTCTCGGCAGAAGATATATATTGGTTAATCCACTTTGAAGGAGAGAGAACGATCAAGAGAAGAGAGCAGTACTAAATCCCTTCTCAAATAAGCATCAAGTGTGTTCTTAACATTAGCAAACCATGAGATTTAGAGCAAATATGAATATATACATTGCATGCGAATTTTGATTAGATAAAAAAGGGACATAAATAGTTGGGGCATGAATTGAAGCTCGCAAATAATTAAAGTCTTGGGGAAAGAAAGAAGAGGATAAAGAAAGGGATCTACAGCCGAAAACAAAATTGTCTGAAGCTCACGCGTTGAATTCTCGATAATAATAGCAGCACTTCTTCTTTCACAAGAAAGCTGCGAAGGGATTAATAATGGGTTGTGGTTTAATGAAAATCACTAGGAGCAGTATTTATAGGCTCTATAAGAGAGGTTAAGTGGGAAAAGGAATGTGAATCTTAAGCTAAAAGCAATCATATCGTTTATAGAGTCCTAAAGGAAGAAGGATTTTGATGACTTGCTGCAAAAGTTTTGTCCAAAATTATCTTATGTGGGTAATTAGCAAAAATGGATTAAAAGAAAGATTATTGATATTTTTCTAAATCCACTTTAAATTGGACGCATGGGCTTCATAAAATACATTGGGCTTCATCAATGCTCAAAATGCTCTAAGTGCATAAAAAGGGTTAAATTCCAATATGGCGATTAATCTAAATTCAAATATTTGTTACAATTAAAATAAATTGTGACAAATAAAATAAAAAAGATCAAATTGAAGAACTCCTAAATACGAGTATAAACTATTTACAAATTCAAATCCAAATTCAAGTTAAAGAACTCCTAAATATGAGTATAAACTATTTACAAATTCAAATCTAAATTCAAGTTCAAGTTGAAGAACTCCTTGATAAGAGTTTAAACTATCAAATAAATTTCGAGACTCGTCCATTTCCAAGACAACTCGTCATTGAACAAGTCTCGATGGGGCATTTGTAGACGTATAAATTTTACGTCTAATTAAATCACGCCAAGTGGAAATAAATAATTAAATATTTAATTATATTTTCTATTTATATTTTTGGGATTAAATTAAATATAATTCCAATATTAAATAGATATATAATTAATATTTATACATGCGGAATCTTCAACCAATAAGAAGTTGCCACGTGTCAAATCCATGCAGTAAATAAATAAATCTGAAGGAGCCAATCAAATTGCGCCACCTCAGCCCTAGGCCCAAAATGGAGCCCAAAAGTCCACCAAGTCTGCTACTCCTACACCTATAAATAGGGGTCTAAGGAGAGCTCAAATAAACACCAGAAATCATAATCATAAGCTCGAAAATTGGAGTTATAATTCGCTACGAATTTCTCTCTAAATATTCAAAGGCTTTCTTCGATTTCTTTGTCATATTCAAGGCTTTCTTCGTTGAATACGATCGTATTCTATACGGAAGGTCTCCAAATCCGCGTTTGATTCGGAAATAAGACAATTGCCCTCCGAATAAACGATATATAAATCAAATATCAAGTTCGTGGAAATCAAGGAGAGCCAAATTCTCCGAAAATCTCGGAAGCTGTTTGAAGATCATCCAAAATATATTTGAAGAGGAGAATCAGAGGAAGAATAGAGATTGCAACCCGCATTAAATTCACTTTAATCCATAATATTTTGGATTTGTACACAATTTCGTATTTATTTATTAAATACATAAAATTTGTGTTTACAGTAATATTGGTAAGAAATTAAATATTATGGTCAAAATTCATGTAATGAGCGAAAGTTCAAATTATATTCATCTTTCAATTTCATTTATAATCAACATATCATTATTCCTACATTGGTTAAAAATAAAAGGATACAATTGAATAATTCTATAATCTTAATTACAAAACCCTCTTTGCATCCAATTAGATTATTACACAATGAATAACTATTTAGATTGAATAGAATTTTATTAGTATTATAAAACTACTCAGGATGATTATTTATAATATTTCATACTCCATTATATTATTATCTTGCCCTTAAAATTGAATATATGATGAGGATAATATAGGCAAATCAAATTTTGTAAAGAGAAAAGTAGCAAATACCCCCCTAAGGTTGCCACCCCGGAGCAAATACACCCCTAATGAAACGTTAAGGGTTGCCAGGCCCTCGACGTACAATTAAATAGTGCTAAAAAGCCCTCCAACTAACAGACTTATAAACGTCCGTTTATGAGGTTTAATTTTGAATTTTTTTTAATGTGGGACCCGCCTAACTGCTATTGACCAACACATTATATGTTTTAGAAAACCCAAATCACCCTCTTCTTCACCCAGCTTCTGTTAGTTCGACGGCTTCCAAGAAGTGATGGATCATTTATAGTTATTATTCATGCCCCAATCACCCTCTTCTTCACAAGAACTCAATCTAAATTACTCCAATTTCAAGTTTAAATAAAACCCAAAAATTTCAAATCAAATTCTATTAACAATATTAAAGAAGATAACACAACTTTCTTTGAGGAATTTTGTCGAACACCTGCTGTGAGCCTGCAAAATCAAGTAGTAAAACACAAATTCTTAGAGGATTATATGCAAGAAGCTCTCAAATATGATTAAAATGATGAAAGGAAAAAGAAGAACGTGAATTGGGTATAAGACAAACTACAAAGCAGAGAAATCACCATGAAACCATTTCCAAAATAAGAATATAGAAGTTCGTTCTTCATGCTAATAGTTCATCCCAACATTGGCAAAAGCAAACACTAGCAAAAAGTATGTAAGAAACATTCATCGGTCTTCTTAGCAAAAAGACATTACTCGGTCATACATCAATCTTCATTCAACTAGTTTATAGTAGTAGAGGCACTAGTTGAAACACTTTGGTCTCCATGCTTTCCTCGTCTTGATCTTCTTTTATCCCGCTCGTCCAATAGTTGACTTGTAGTAAGAGATGGTGCTCCATTCCATTTCAAACCGGGAGGTTTAAATGGCAATGCTCCAGGTTGTCTCACTTCTAGCCCCTTCTTCAAGTTGTAATTCTTGCCTTAGCCAAAATAAAAACCATCTCCAGTTCATCTTGTTCTCCTTGCTGACTACTGCCCATGCAATAGGAACTATGCCATCATTTCCATCTTGTCCCACTGCAGTAAGTAACATGCCATGTGTCACACCCTTCAAGAAACAACCATCTAAACCAATAATGGGTCTACATCCTTCCATCCAATTCCTCCTACATGCATCGAACATAACAAATAGTCTCTTGAAAATATGTTTCCCATTTTCCAAACCGTCCTCTGACAGTTGAAGCTCGCACTTGCTTCCTGGATTGCTTTTCTTGACCATCTCCACATATGCACCAAGCATAGAAAATTCTTGTTTGAAGCTGCCTTGCAATTCTGTGAGTATAATATGTTTTGCCCGTTTGCACTTAAACTCACTAACATTAAGTTTCAAATGCTTTTGAATCTCAAGCAGCATATCTTTAACTGTGAACTTCGGATTCTTGTAGATGTTATCCTTGAAGTATTTAGCTAGAAAGCCTTGACTTACACTTGGTACCTCTCTTTGCTTAAAGCAACTATGCCCCGGAAATAAAGTTTTCACTGCTAAGCCACCCTTATCACCATCTGTCGAAACAAACAATTCAAATGGACACTCACTGTCATTCACACAAAAAACTCTGTGTCTTCCAGGCTCATTCTTCTCAAATTTCAACTTGTATCCGAACTTCACTCCATACATGTTGATTGCTTCTCTCGCCTCTTTTGCATTTGCAAAGGTCATACCTAATGTAAAGCTTCATGTTTCACCTATTTCACTTGCTTGAATGAGAGCTTCATTTGCAGCAACCTCGATCTCATCATCCTCTTCTTCTTCTTCTTCTTCTTCTTCAGACACTAGTTCATCGTCTTGCTCATCATCCTCATCTTCCCCGTCTTTTTCACTAACATAACCCATAGGGTTGACATATACATATTCTTGTGGATTAGAACCACTTCGAGGTGTAGGAAATTCAGTAAAGTTCCCTCCATCATCCTCAACCATTTCATCTTCCCACTCCAGATCTTTTTCAATCCAACCATCTTCCCTTATTCTTTCACTAAATCCATCATCCACCATTTTAGTAAAACTACCCAACATAGGCTGCTCAACTTCTCCTCCTCCAACCTCTGTTTCAACCCTCGTTTCTCTAACATCACCATCCACCATCTCACTTGTTAATGTAGCAGGAGTAAACATAGGTATGGGCATAATTTCATCATCAACAAAAATCTCAATCATATCCCAAAATAAAACATAAAACCCACTTTTTCATGCATTCTGTAACAACAAAAAATGAAAAATTAATTAAAAAATTTCAGAACATAATTTTGGCCACTTGCTTCGATCATCCAAAGTGATAGTGCGTAGAGACAAAGTTTAGGAATGATTTTACTAACCTTTTGTTGCTTGTGGCCGCCGAACTCGTCTACGCTCTTACCAGAATTTTTGGAGTAGTAGGGCTTTTTCTAAGGAGTGAAAGGAGAAAAGGATGGAGAAGGGTTTCTGCAGGTGGGTTTTCTCTATGAATGAGATTGAATTTTGCATCTCTTCAACTTCTTTCTCCCGCTAAACGTATTGGACGGGTCCCACGATTAAAAAAAAAATTCAAAATTAAACCTCATAAACGGACGTTTATAAGTCTGTTAGTTGGAGGGCTTTTTTGCACTATTTAATTGTACGTTGAGGGCCTGGCAGCCCCTAACGTTTCGTTAGGGGTGTATTTGCTCCGGGGGTGGCAACCTTAGGGGGGTATTTGCTACTTTTTCCTTTTGTAAAACAAGACACTTTTATAATAGGGTATAAATAAGCACAAAATGTACCATAAGCATAATTTTGTATAACAAAAACTTGGGTGAGGTCGGCCACATAGTGTGGCCGGGTCAAAATGTCAATCTTTATACAGAAAAGTGCTAATCTATACAAATAAAAATGACAATCTTTAACATAATTATTTTACGAATAAAATATTAATTTTTAAAAGTGTCAATCTTTATACAGAAAAATGCTAATCTATACGAATAAAAGTGCCAGTGTTTTAGCCGTCCGTACGGTGCCTCTGGCTGACCCAAGTGTGTCCCATTTTGTATAACTTTAAGCATAATTCTATATAGCTTTAAGCATGATTCACACTTCTCACACTAAGGTTTAAATCTATATGAACCAAACTATATATATATATAGAGAGAGAGAGAGAGTTTGGTTCATATAGATTTAAGTCCTAGTGTGAGAAGTGCGAATTATGCTTAAAACTATACAAAATCATGCTTACAGCTATACAGAATCATGCTTATGGTGCATGTTGTGCTTATAAGCATAAATTTTATTTGCATGTGAACATTTCCCTATGATTTATTTGCATGTGAACCTTTCCCTATATATATATATATATATATATATATATATATATATATAGCGAATCACACCCTATAATTGTAAAAATACATATCTCCGTACCCGCAACAACGTATCCCGTGAGCCACAGCAGCTTCGTCACTAACGCCACAACTGTGCAACATAGGGATGAATATATAAGTAATTAATTAAATATACAGATATATCTAAAAGACTAATTAAGGAATGTCAATACATGGTTCAATTCTTACGAGGTACTCCTTCAGAGGTGTATATTTTTCCCATTAAAACAGCGCCAATGAAATAGCATATGAGTAGTGATAAGAGCGGCGAATCCAAAGATGGTCATTACAGGAGGGTTTACCACTCCGCATAACAGACCTTCAACATATATTTTTTTCCCACTGAGATCAGATTCTATCATATCATAAAATCGATATAGACTACAGATCGAAATGTTGGGTATTTCGTAAAACACAAAATGAGCAGCTCACCTACAACAACTAGAACATACACAACATCATATCTGCAGATACACAAGAACTGCATGTTAAATTTAATGGTATATTATATATATATGTATATGTACTACATGATAATGCATCTTTTATTCTTACCCCAAAATGGGAATGGTGATGATGAATCTATACACCGGGGACAGACATTGAGTTGAAATCCATAGACGAGAGAATCATGAATTTCTGAAAGTGAAACATTGTTCACATCCTTGAATTCCCACGACGTCATCGCTATCACCTCTACCGTGCACGTTTCTACTACATCAGAGGCTTTCATGTCGCCGATCTTGACATACACATATCTATTGCGGGATGGATAATTTAAGGAACAGTGAGTGATATTCGTAAAGAGGGAAGAATCGTAAGCCTTGAATGGATTTGGGCAGCTTATAAAATTAACGGGCAAGGCACTATTGTTGAAGTTGTAGTGATATGCAGAGGAGGTGGGGAAAGAGCAAATGTTATCACTATCAATGGAAGCATCAACCAGCCTGATGCTGCTTAAGTAATCGTAGTCGATATCTTTGACATAGAATTTATGAGAATTGTAGTAGATGGAGGTGACATTATCCTCGCATGCTAATTCAAACTCTCTGTTACCACAGTGGTCATTCTTGAGGCGGAAGGGGGAGCTAATATTGGGAATAATCCCACATGACGAAGGGCTGCAGTTAGTAGCTTCGATTGTTTGAGAGAAATAATGGAGTAATAATAGTACAATCAAGAGAGAAAGAAGATGTAATGATTGAATCCATAAGGGAATAGAGATTAGAGATGCGCTGCTGGTTGAGAGGAAGTTAGTGATAGCATATAAGTAGTTTGCTAGTACTCCAATTGGAGAAGACTCGGTTGTCTTCTCCTCTACTGCAGCAATCAGCAAACTAAAGAGCTTGATCCAAGACTTGTAAGGTCCACCAATAATTCAGCTTAATTAAGCTCCTCCACGAAAATTTCATTTTTTATGAATCCAAATTTTCAAGGGTTAATTTAGTAATTTTTATTTTTTAATCAAGTTTTTTAATAAATACTCACGTTTAAAATTTAATCTTGGTGTTATCTCAAAATTTATTATTCTTCTCCATTTTTTTTTTATCTCAGCAAGACTACCAAATAAGCTCTTACATGTATGTGATTAGAGTTGAAGTAGTCAGGCCATACTGCGGCCCGAGCCCTCCAGGCCGGGGATAAAACTAGACCGGGCCTTTTGAGTCGTTGAGAAACTAGTCCAGTCCAGTCCAAAAATAATTTTATGTATGAAAAATTGAAGCGGCCTGATTAATTTTATTCGGGCCAAATTAGCCGGTCGTGCTTGGCTGGCCCAACCCAAAAGTAATCAAGGCAAATGTAGACCGGTCAACTCCAAAATAGGGTCAACTCTCTGTGTAATAACTAGTCCCTCCATTTTATTCTAATCGGGTTTTATCTTTTGAGCACGAGAATTTAGGCAGTATAGATCAGTAGTGAGAGAAATTGATTTATTAGATGTATTAAATCTTGAAATTGGGCCATAGCAGCTCTTGAGGCGAATGCTGTCTTTCCCTTGCACTAATTCGACTGTCCAAACCGCGTTCTTTTCTGACCTGGCGCCGCCGTGGGTGATGCCGATGCAGTCATCGTCGGCGATGAGAAATCTGTCGTTATAGCTGATCAGCCTCACCGTGCTTGCTTTTAGGAAAAAATCCATCTTTTCTTCTTATATATGTATGTTTCCTGCAAAATTACGAAATATAAATAGAAATATAACACATCAAATATATTGAGGGTTTGTGAATTCTTGAATTGTAGTAGTAATGCATTACTTGGTGTTGGTGGTGAACAGTGGCGGTTTTGGGCCTGTGCGGGGTGGGCGACCGCACAGGGCCCCCGACAAATTAGGGCCCCAAAATCCAAGATCTGTACTTACATAAATATATATATATATATATTTTTTCATTCTATATAGCATTATGCTCAGCCAGCGCAGCTGGCAAAAGTCCCTAAGCCATTCTATAAGACAACGGGTTCGAACTCCTCCAAGCCTTTCAATTTTATTTTTTCATGCTGCTACCTTTTATTTTATTTATTTATTTTGGCATATGGCCTTTTTTTTAATGGAGAGTATTTTGTTTAGTGGATTTTTGGTGTTATTTTATGTTAGTTACCTTATCTATTTTTGGCATGGGGCCTATTCTTACTTTTGTTTAATTAATTCTTAAAAATTAAAATTCATCCTTTTAAAAAGAAAATTAGTTATCTTTTTGTATAAGGGCTCAATTTTATTTTATTGATGTGACTTTTAAAATTTTCAAATTTCAAACCAAAAGGTTCAAATTTGGAATTTTAGTTTCCTTTTTTTAAATTACTATTCGTTTTACATCAATATAACGTCTCGATTTGAAAATGTATACAAAACAACACATTTTAGTTAAATGTCATCGCCTTTTATATTACGATGTTACTTTTATAAATCTAAGTTTTTGTTATTACTTCAAAAAAAATGGAATAATTTTAGATTCCGCACAGGGCCCCGTTTTTCTTTGCACCGCCTCTGGTGGTGAATCAATTTATGTATAAGGAAGGATTAATTTCTTCTCGTCCCATATGAGTTATTTTTTGTCCCCTCTCTCCCTCTCTCTCATCAAAAGTTGGGAGAGAGAGAAAGTGGAGGGCCAGAATGAGGTTGGAAAGGCCAGATGATGATCACAAGCGGAAGCCTTCACGCATGCACAAGATTTTTAGATGATAAAAGGTAGTGACTTGTGGAGGACTACTATCTTTGATAATTAGATTAGATATCAATAAAACTAGTATTATCATGAATTTGTATTTTGTGTTACTTTTTTTTTTCCTTCTTTTTCCCTTTTTGTTTTTTTAATGGTAGTAATTTTTCTATGGGATATTACTGCAAAATTGAAGGAACCCTACATTTTTGCTCATTGGTCAAGACAGTTAACAGTTACTCCCTCCGTCCCATTAGAATAGGTCTGGTTCTTGAATATATATGAGGTATAAAATAATGAAACATATCTATTCTAATAGGACAGAGAGAGTATATTTTTCCTTTTTTAGTTAGAGGCAAATAACTATACATGGATAAAATGTACAGTACTTATCTTTTTCCTTTTTTTAGTTTTATAAAAGGATAAAATGTAGATATTAAAAGGGAGTGCTTCTCGTAAGGAACAAATCCTTAGGTCAAAATAGGAATAAATTTGATTCACAAATCTATACCAATATATAACAGTCTTGTTTTATAAAATGTACATCGCCTATAATATCTTTCTAATATATTACAATTTAAGAGTAATAATGTAATATAAATTTAGTTTATCTATTCTAATATTAAAATTATTAAAATTTTGTAACCTACTCTTTCCCTCTCTCTCGCTCCGTCGCTTGTAATCTAGCCTCTCTCTCTCGCAAAGGTATTGTCTCTATCGAGAGGTATTTTGTTTATTAGTTTCTGAAACTTATGACTGTCTTTGATAAATTCATTGCTTACAAGATCACGAGGCAAAGGTAATATGCCCCCAACTAGCCTAAGTATATTTATATACTTATATTTATCAATCCACGAGAATTAAATTCCAATGTAATCCTCAAGATGAAAAACAAAAAAAAAATTAAGATCCAAACAAATAATCATGATTATATCGTTTCTATTGATTAATTCTTGCTTATCCCGTATATTGACTAGAGACATATTCGATTTGTAACACCCCGACCCCCAGGACATGTAAAAATATGCCTCAGAGATCTGTGCGCTGCGTGTGGAACGCTAAGGGATTCATGAACGTTTAATGAATAGACATTGAACTGTTACTTTATGAAAGGATTTGGTTAATTGGAACGGGAATGTACTATTGAATAATGAGTTCAAGGGTCAAGTGTGCTATAACTAAAGAATGAATAAAGGCTACGTGTTTTAATTGCAACCGACACTTAGATATTTTCTCGCTCAAAGGAATGATGTGAATGAAAGAAGGGTGAATAACATACTCGATCTACCTCATACTTATACCTTACATTTTCATCTTACTCATTACGTTTTGACATTCATTCACATTATTAACTTATCCTTTACATTTATAAACATCATTACTTCTACTTGGCTTACTTCTTATGAGGACTTAACTCATGTTTGCGGAAGCATAGTTGTGACACATGTGTGGAGACACATATCACGGGACTACAACCATAATATCCCAATCCTCGGCTCCTCTCCCTTTCATCCCATCGCTTCCAGTTAACCTGCACGTTTAGAAATATGCACAGGAGGTAAGTACATTGGTTGTACTTAGTGAGCTTGCCCCCAAAAGCATTGCCACTTAGGGTTATAAATAGACTTGCCAACTTAAGCAGACTCGGGGGTTTTGAAAGAACCCGAGCTGTATTTTGAAAATCAGTTGCATGCTCATATGTTTCTATATGCTCATACATAAATAATGTGCGGCCGCAAGCAATCATAACATACCCAAGTCTACAGTTTAGAGTTGTGCCGAGAGGTTGGCCACCCTCTCGAACACCTTACTGTTACGTGCGCACACCCCACTGACGTCTCAGAAGGGCCGATCATTCTGATGTGGGTAGACTGGTAGATGCATGCTCATAAAACAAGACAAGTCTAACTTCATAACAATTTCATGCATAATATGCAACTTTAAAACATATGAGCTTTGAAAACATTATACGAAAGTAAAGCTCACTCTTAATGTTTCCAATTAAGCAAGCAAGTAAGCAAGTAGCAATCAACTCCGGCTCCCTTTGTCACCTTGTCCTCGTAGTTAGCAACCTATTCACATATATCACATTAATGCTAGCATATAAACATATATACCTTGTACTTGCTTATCCTTTTATACTTAGCTTATTATCTTCATACTCTTATACTTAAACTTTTATCCTCACTTAGCATTTCTTATATACTTAGTATTTATCTTAGCTTAATCATTTTTACTTAGTCTTTATCTTGTTATTCTAATACTTTATTTCATCTCATACTTAATCACTTAACCTCATTAACTAAAGAGGTATGGAGATGGATTGAAGATGAATCGAGAATATCAATAGACTTGGATGATCAATAGATCAAAGCTAGATCAAGAATGTAAGTGATCTAAGAGTGAATGTAAGTTGATCACTTAAGAAATGACTCAGCAAAATTGCCATACTTGGAGGACTGGGATATAAGTCAAGCATACAAGCATCAATGAAGCCGTGATTCATATGGATGGAAAGTCAAGACAATAAGCTTTCCAATGATATTAATTTCAAGTGGTGAAGATGAATGGATCATGAGATATGAGTTCATCATTGGCTCAATTCAAACAGGGGACTCAACTCAGCAACACTTGACAAAAAGAATCATTGCTCTTAATTGGCTAGGCAAAACAGGACATAACTTGGTGACACGGTAGTCAAGACATTATGCTACAACATGTTCATTTGGAGGATCATTGCACGTAGGGATTGAGAGAAATCAATCGATCATTGAATTACTTAGATTCTGGAAACATGGTTTTCACAGATTCGGGACCCTAGCTTTGAGCTAAGATAACTGGAGCAATACTTAACCATTTGGGGTGCATTTTATATCAATAGAAAGTTTAGACAATGAAGAACAACTTTTGTGTTTTACAGTTCTTGAAATGAACACGGGATCATATTTAAATCCAAGCATCAAAACACTTGGCCGTATTTATGAAATCGGCAGATTTGAGATATGATTTTCAAAGTGACATTGTGAACTCGTTTAAGTGCGTATGAGAGCATGCGATCTGTCATTAGAAACTTAAGAAAATGGACTTCATTATAGAAAAAGAATTGAGTTCAAAACATCTATAATTCGTTCAGAATTGTGCTTGCAAGTACAAGGGTAGTTTTTGGAGATTTCAAAAAATATGTTCTTGATGAATAGAAAATTGAATCATCATCATACGAGTTCCCAATCGACCAAATGAAGCTCATAACAACAAGAAAAGGCCAAGGACATCTTAATACACATAGTACTGAAGCTTGTTTGTGAAGATATTAACATTTCTACCATTGAATTCGACGAGAATTACATTAAAGTGTTCGTGAGATCATGGGGAGTTTAAATATGAAAGAATTGGAATGATCTATCAACTTTTATCCTAAGGGCCGAATTCATATCATCACTTATCAAGTTTATATCAACATAAATCACTTAGATCTAAGCTCCTAACATCAAAGGAAAGGAAATTGGCGATTGTTCTTCAAGAAGATTCAAAGTTGGAAGCTTGATCAACTTTCGGCCCTTGCATGCGCCACTTGCTGCCCTTGGATGACAAAATGGAGGGTGGATTCGTGTTTAGGAGGTTGGAAAAGGTAGGGGTGCGAATTTTGGGTTTGATTAGAGGTGGTGGAGGATTTTCCGGTCGCCGGAATCTTCAAGAATGCGGCGGCGCCAGCGAAAAATAGGGAGGAGGCTGGCTGGAATCCTAGAGAGAAGGGAGAGCTTCTCTCTCTAGGCTGGTGGGAAAGTTCAATGAAGACTTTGTTGACCATTTGCTATTTATATTAAGTTTATTTCATCTCTTATTGTATTTTCTCCCACTTTTTCTATTACTTGGTGCTCACTCATACACTAATACCTCATTCTATGTATTTAATCTTAATCCTATTAATGTATAAAAATACATATGGTGTCCAATTAATTGATCACCATCCATACATAAGTGATCTTTGATCACTTCGTCACATAATCTCAGACTTCACATTTAATCATATGGCATTTGATCACATAGTCACATATTCATATCATGGAGCATGTAAACACATAATTAATTTAATTCATCATCATACCATGCTCGTATAGGACCCTCGAATAATTATTCTAAGCTTTAGGTCGATTCCGGAAAATATTGCTTAACTATCTATTGAACTCTTAATTACACATTAGCTAGTTAAATAACTATTAGCAGCTATTTGAACATTGCCATTAGCTCGTAATGTCATAAGGTTACTAATGGTAATTATCGAGCTCGCATTTGACATTTGTCTTATTATTCGGCTACTAGAAATAAATAGTAGCTCGAATTTTTATTTAAATAAAATTGAAAATTTCGATTATATATGACGGATTTTTCACGGCTGTTACACAATTGCAATTCCTTCTTGTGGGCATATTAGTCAATCAGGTGAATCCGGAAAAGCTTATGCGATAGCTGCCTAAGAGAATTCATTGTGCAAATAGAAAATTTATTCCGGTTCGTGATCGCGAGCAACTATATATTACATCATTATATATCGACGGGCATTTTATCATATTCTTGGATTATTATGGTGAGTTTGTTTACTACAGTTTTTTTTTTTGTTTTTTTATCCTTGAAATTAATTCAAGTTCTTCATTATTGCTCAATCTTTGAATATCGAGGTTCGTGTTCTCATCGTTGTATTTATTGCGTAGATTAAAAAGATGAATCTTTCTACATAGGTTGAGATTGTACATGTAAAGAGAAAGATTGGATCCTCTAAAAATTGATCTTCCTTGAGTCTTGATTAGATTCATGTGCTGCTTCTATAAAATTAGTTGTAGATTTAGATGAATAAGCTTGTGTTAATTGGCGACTTTTTAATATAAAAAATTATTCTTTATTTATTTAATTTTGCAAATACTGTAAATTAATTGCCAGAAATTTTTTTCTTCTTAGCTCTTGCGTTTAAAATTTTTAAACAGACTACCCATTTTGCAAATGAACATTGAACATTAACCATATATAAATTAATATATAAATTAACACATGGATGTATTATGTTGTTATAGAAACGCTCCCAAACCCACATTGGTAATGCCACGTAGGTTATTTATTTTTTTTCATTTAGGGTTGAGTTTTTTAGTAAGACTTGGATTTTTTTTGATAGAGTTTAGTATTTAAGGTATATATTTAAAAGACAAAAACTTGTGTCAGCCGGAGGCACCGTGCGGCCGGGCCCAAAGTGTCAATCTTTATACAGAAAAGTGTCAATCTATATGAATAAAAATGTCAATCTTTAACATAATTATTTTACGAATAAAATGACAATTTTTAAAAGTGACAATCTTTATACAGAAAAGTGTCAATCTATATGAATAAAAGTGCCATTGTTTTAGCCCGGCCGCACGGTGCCTCCAGCTGACCCAAGTGTGTCCCTATTTAAAATAATTTCTTTATTTATAATTAACATTGTCACGTCATCCGTGAGCACATTAAGTATGCCCACTGTGGACATTATAGCATTACTCTATGTTCTTAACCAATAATACCGGGCTTGAAAAAGGACTCGAACTGGGATGAATAATACCTGCCATCAACATGTCCGCCACCAACCTTTCGATCTCATCTTTCTGAGCATGCCCGTATCTATAGGGCCGAACCGACACTGGGCCTGCACCACGATTTAGCTCGATTCTATGATTTGTAGCTCGGCTTGGAGGAAGCCCCGATGGTTCACCAAACACCTCCGCAAACTCCTGAAGTACCTGCCCCACCTGGGACAGCTCCTCTACGTCAGCACTCCCCAATTCTGGTTGTAGCATCACGGCCCAAAACTCCCCGTCTTGAATTCGAGTCAAAGCTTTCAACCCTATAGCCCCAAGACATAGAGTAGGGTCTCCTCGCAACTCCACCGGATGTCCCCTCCACATAAACTTCATGGACATGGCCTCAGATTGATGCGCACCTCGCCCGACGTTGCTATCCACGCCACTCCCAAGATGACATCCACTCCACCGAGAGGAAACACATAACAATCCGCTACCACATCACAGCCTGGTAAATCGGTTCCTACTTCTCGGCACACCCCTTCCGACTCTTGCCGCCTGCCATCACCCAACTGGACTCCAAATTTGTCGGTACCATCCATTTGTAACTTGAGTATGGGAATTAAGGCAGCCGAGATGAAGTTATGGCTGGCACCGCTGTCGATCAACACAGTCACCTTGCGTCCATGTATTACTCCTAATAATCTCATAGTACGTGGACTGGAGATTCCTACCATCGATGTAAGCGGCAGCGATGCCTCTCCTTCTTCCGGTGATTCACTTACTGCTGGCGGTATGTCGGAATCCATAAATTCTTGAAAATCCGCTTGATTGAAATCAAAAACTTCATCCTCCTCGACCAGTAAAACTTTCAGCTGCTTCAGCGGACACTCATGCCCCGGTGAATAAGGCTTCTTGCAGCGAAAACACAGCCCCTTCGCTCTTAAATCCGCATAGTCATTTGGCGAAAGGCAGGTAAAATGCGGTCGACTTGCACTCTGTCTTGGCCCGCTTGCAGCCGCAGGTCTCGCCCCTTGACTTCCCACTGAACCACCGCGAATTCCTTAAGTCGTTCCTGACCCAGAGCTTGTGCTAAACGCCGGCCTTGCGTAGGAATTCACTCGATTCTGCCTGCCGCCTACATCCTGACCTACGCGACCTCCTGACTGCAACGCAAAATTGTCTTCTATATCTCTGGCTAATTCCATTGCAGTCTCTCCAAATCCTTAGGCCGTAACAACCTAAGTGCTCCTCGAACCGAGTCGATCAACCCCTTCATGAAATAACCTAAATAATGTTCGTCCGTGAGGCCTGGAACTTGTCCCGCCAACTGCACGAACAAGTTGATGTACTTCTCCATAGTAACCACCGATACTGCTACCTTCTTGTTGTCGCCAATGCGGTGAATCTCGAATTGTTGGTTGGCACGAGCTAACCAACCGATCGGGTCTGCCCCGCTTAGGGCTGTCAATTCGTGTCAATCGTGTCGTTATCGTGTCAACCTGTTAACGACCCACCCGAACCTGTTAAGCCCAAACCTGAACACGACCTGTTAAGGATTTCCTAAACCTGAACACGAACCCGACCTGAACTAGTCAAACCTGAACACGACTCGAACTCGACACAAATACGATTTTTTTCGTGTCAACATGAACACGATAGTGACACGATACTAACCTGATATGACCTAACACGACACTAACCTGATAAACATGATACAATGACAAATATTTAATGCTTAATAGTTCATAACTTCATAATACTCGTATTAATAAAAACAAATTCATAGAAAAAGAGTTCACATAACAAAAATAGTTTCAAATCTTCAACAATCCGATAAAACATTCTTAGAAAATCTTCAACAATCCGATAAAATATTCTTGAAAAATCTTCAACAATCCGATAAAACATTAAAAATCGAACTTCTAGCTTTGAATCTTCATGTTCCAGCTTTCAAGCTTGTGTCAAAATGTCAGAAACCTATTAAATTGACAAAGGAAAAAAATGTAAGTTTACCAATTTAAAAAACCACAACTACAACAATATAAAAATCATAATTTCAAAAAATAAATCTACTTCAAGTCTCAAGTATTCATTCATTGGCAAGAGTAGATGATTTAGAGGATTCGGCTTGATTTTCATCAATGATATCCAAGGAGTCCTCTCCTAACTCTGCAGTTGGTATTTCACTTTTAAAGTCTTTTAAGGAAAATAAAAAAATTAATATGTGAAAGAACAAATATATATAAATATAAATTAACATTATTAGGTAAGATGAAAAACAAACTTAAAATTATCACAAACAATTAAGCCAATTTTATTTACAATAAGGAAAAAACTTAAAAATGAAAGTATAATCCATACTTAATCAACAAAACGGGAAGATTAATAAAAAAGTTTATACCTTTTCTCCCAAACACCCAATCTCTAGTGCATATTAGAATTTAGAACCATGTATATTCTAATTTCTAAGAATAGACCTACGATGTCTAACTCCAGCGAATCGGCGACGATTACGGCATGGTGGATGAAGGAGAACCAGAAGAGAGAAGTATTCGCGAGAGAAGAACTCGGGAGCGGGAGGGTGGGAGCGCTGCTGAAAAGAAATGGACTGAGGATTGAATTTGAATCGATTGATTGAGGAAACCTTAACTAAGTCTTAGAAATTACTTAAATAATAATATAATATATTAGTAAAAACTAATAAATAAATTATTATTTATATTAACAGGTAACTTGAACCCGACTCGAACCCAACCTGCTAGTGACACGAAATTTTAAGGTCCTTATTGGGTCGACCTGATAGTGACACGAACCCGATAAGCCTTAACCCAACCCATTAATTTCGTGTCGTATCGAAAATTGACAGCCCTAGCCCCGCTGAACGGAGACAACTGCACCGGCGCCGCTGCCGATGTGGGATTCGCCGCCGTCTCAATAACTTGCGGCCTCTCTGGAATCTCGCCCCCCCGGCCGCTGCTCGATGATCTTCGACATCACCGTAAGGGCTGTCGCCATCTCCTCGTGCGACTTCTTGATATCTGAATAATCCTCTTCCAATTTGTCCAAATGATCAGTTGCAAATTGCATCATCATGCGCGTGGGGATGGAATCCGGCAGGTCAGACTAAATTGTTAGGAGCAGAAAAAAAATAAGAATGGAAAGAAAGAACACCACACGGCAAAGCCGTTCAGCCTAGGGCTCAATAATTCCAATACTTCAATAATCCTCCATAAAATCCTAGATAACAATATTTATACTAATATTGAATAGAGTCCTACCATAAATAAACTTCTACCATAATCTAATAATAATTGACTATGAATATAACTATAAGAAATAATAATTAAGAAATAGAAGTAATAATTAGGCCCACAAAGCCTAAGCCCGTCCCCTTCTCCGATACACTTGTATCGGTCGCGGCCCATCTTGATCCGTCATCTCAACACCACCGTCAATCTGCTCCCTATCACTCTCTCTCTCTTAGTAAGAACGTAGTAGATAGGAAGCTTGTGTTTAGAGACTCATTGTTGTCTGAGTACTGAATCTTGTTTACTAGGAAACTGAATTACTTGAAGAAGTGTGCACTAGCATTTAGATTGTCTTATTTTGTGTGGAATATTGGTATAATCTCGTTGCTAGTCAAAGCACTAAGAGTAAATTAGCTGAAATTCTGAGTTGCTGATTTGATATTCAAATGAAGACAATGTTACCTTTTTCTTAGAGTTCAGTGTTCCCTTTCTTTGACATAAGCTGATTTATAATTCCACCATATTGTAAACAGGTTATTGGGGTGAAGAAAAGGCAAGTTTCAATCGGTTCTGGCTCAAAGTCGAGGGATAAGATAGTGATAGTGGAAGAGGTAACTTTGCAGACTGCATTTGATGCTCTAAATAGAGTTCTCTCGACCCAGTGAGTGATGTACGTATAAGAGATACAGATTTATATTATAAAAGAGGCACAGGACAATGATCCTTTGTATTTTTGTTAACAATCTTTGTTACTTGCTTATAAGCTGTATCTTTTGAACCGTCTAGCTATCTCTATGTGCACAAGCATAGAAAAGAATGAACATTAGGTCCCTAATTTTTCAGTTTGGAAGTCTGGACTTTAAACCACTTGTGTGCACGTCGTCCTTCCCTTCATTCAGCCATTATTTAACCAGAATGCAGGACAACATATTGTCTTTAATTATTGTTTTCCTGATGATAGGAAACATAATGTCCTTAATTAATCTTAAACACTTTGTATCTCTAACATATGGTACCTCTTGTTTTTGTTCACCTACAACGATGCTTTAATTGTTTTTGTTATGCAACCGTGTGGCCACTTACAAATATGGATTGGAGCCGATCCATGGCATCACTTATTGCTTGAGGTCAGTGCGCCTCATTTCTCCGTCTTATATTAAACACCTTCAAAGGCCCAAAAATTGTAGAAAAAGAGATTCAAGTGAGAGTGAACTGCTACTAGTGCTACTATGATTGAGACAGTTGCTGTTGATTTCCTTGCCTCCATTTATCCAAGACTGATTCCCACCTTGCTGGCCTCTTCCTTCATTGTTTTGATTGCTGTTTTTTTGGGGCTTCAGCTCAAGGTGTTGGCAGATGGTTGAGATCCCTCACAGTAGAGTTGAAGCTACCGCATTTGCTGAATTTTAGTTTGCTTTTAAAACTTAGTAAAAGATCTTTAACATCTTGGATAACTCTAAAAGTCATAAGCTAGGGTGGATGTAGAGAGTTTGACATTTTTTAGATACTGACTAAGAAGGTCGCAGGTTTTGATTTTGACGGAATATTATTTCATGGAAAGGCTGTTGTGTTTCAAGGTTTGAAGTTACAGTTTGTCCTCCATCAGCTTTCTTTTGGATTGGCTTGCGAAGTTGATTTCAAGGGCATGCCATATCTTAAGATGAAGTTAGCAAGCATACGTCGGTAGTTAGATAATGCAAGCATGCTATCAACCTTAAGCTATTAATATCGCGGCTTCCAAAGGCTAAGCTCCAGTTGAGATTCTGTATGCATTCCTGTAGTCAATAGTTAATTAAGCAGAAACGAGAAGAAGCCGGAAGCTGTTCCAAAGTTGGAGCCAATAATTTTGTGGATATTGAGGTTAAGCTTCTCATGTCCTTGTTCACTTTGTTGTTCCTGAACCTGTCGTGCAGATACCACCGGTGTCTTCCCGCAGTGACCTTATATCTCAACCACATCTAGCGTCGGTATTTCACCCACACTACCAGAACCTCTTGCAGATGCTGACAATCATCTGGCATCATCCATCGAAGCCCTGGATAATCGTGCAAACTCTCAACCTTCCATTCTTACAAATCATAAAACTGTCTTGAGTGTCAAGAATTGAAGATGTGCAAACTCTCCCTCTCTCGTTTCCCATACTTCGCCAGCGAAGGTGTCAACAACAGTTTGAGATTTTGAATGTTTTGCAGTCTTCGATCTCTGAAATCTTTTCCTACGGCTAGTGCAGTCCTGCCAGAGGGAAGATTAATATCCAAGATGGTGTTGTCGAAGGCACCTTCCAAGTGTAGTGACTTGAGCTGAGTAAAGAAGCTGAAATCGGGATATCGGAGTTTCCCCGTTTCTTCCACTTCAAATGGGAGCATTTGCATTAAGATTAGGCTAACATTTCGATATGTTTACATATTTCGGGCACCGAATTGTAACCTTCTATAAAAACTCGAGATATTTGGGTTGTTGGGACCTAGTAGTGCTGCATTCTTCGCCAAAACACAGTTTGGTGTTGACGTTAATGTGTCTTAACTTCATCATTTTCACCATTGTTGACGGTATATATACCAAGTTGAATTGGGACTTTACATGGGAGAAATTCTTGGTTGACAATGGTGCTTTTGAATGCTAGTAGCTTCAGTTCCTCAAGTTTGATGATGAGGAGCCATATGTCCAAGCATCTCAAGTTAAATTAGATGTTTAATTTCATTCAAGCTCCTAGGGGCGAACATCGACTGATCGAACATCGAAAAACCGAGCCTAATTGAAGTTTATGTTCGGGTTTTGGTTAGTTGAATTTTAAAAAACGCAATCATATTGGTTTGGTATGCATAAAACCGAAGAAAACCGACCGACTGGTATTCATTTTAAAAATGCAATTCAAGTAAACATGTATTCTAATTTCTGAATTCTTATGTTCTTATGCTTATGCTGGTGAAATGGGGACAATTTGGATATAAAAAAAAGGGGACTATTTATATATTTAAAGTAATGCTCAACTACCCATCATGGGCATGCTTAATATACCATACCCACGGATAGGGCTGCAATCGAGCCGAGCCGAACACCGTCGTGCTCAGGTTTGGCTCGTTTATTATCGAGTCGAATATCGAACTTTGTTTACCGAATACTTCGAGTCTCACGAGCTTATTCGAGCCCTAATCGAGCCAAAATAGACTTTCTAAATTTGGATTTATATTTAAAATATTTACTATTTCTTTGAAAATAGATTATTTTATTCACATTAATAAGATAATATTGATCATTTTCTATAACAAATAGAGTTAATAGGATAATTAATACTAATCATAATATATAATACAAGTCATAATTTACTAATAATTTTATATTTTCATACTAAATCAGTTAACGAGCATGTTCACGAGCTAACGAGCCGAATACTCTCGTGCTCAAGCTCAGCTCGTTTAGTTGAGGAGCTTCACTAAACGATCTCGAACGAACTTTTATCGAGCCGAACTCTGAGTAACTCACGAATAGCTCGGCTCATTTGCAGCCCTACGGCTATGGATAAGGTGGCGACATTATATTTAAGAAAAAAATTAATTAATATACCTTATAAAAATAAACACTACCAAAAAAATTAAACCCTATAAAAAAAAAAGCTAAACCCCAAAAGGAAAAATCACTGACTTGGCACTGCCACGTCAGCCGTGGGCACATTAAGATCATCTCCAGCACACCGGCCGCCTAGGGCTCGAGCTCGCTCGCTCGCCCGCGGCGCGAGCCTGGGCCGCGCTGGCGAGCCCCTCGTCTGGCGAGTCCGGTACGCATATGAGAGCCCGGCTCGCGCCCTTCCATCCCCCTGTGCTGACGTCATTATGACATCAACCAGGTTATTTTTTTTATTTTTAAAAATTGATTTTTGAGCAAAAAAATAATTTTTTTTTTTTTTTTTTTTGTAGCCGTTGGTTTGCAACGGCTCTTCCAAAGGCTAGCCCAAATTCATCCCTATAAATACACACCCCCCATAAATCATCTCCCACACCTCCACAATTCATCTACACTTCTTCACAATCTCACAATTTCTTTACAAATTCAATTTTTTTCCTCCTTTCTCAACCAAATCCAACGATGGATGACGAGTCGTTTCTCGAATTGTTGCGATCCCAAGCTGTTGGTGGTTCCTCCTCGCATCCCAATGATGATTCTCAAGGCGACGATGATTCTCCGCCGTCGCCGCCGCGGCCTACGCAAGTCCTCCTACCCACGGAGTAATGGGCTTTTCTTCTGCCGGTTATCAAGACGTCTGTCCACCCGTCTTCGATCAATTCAGAACTCCGCTTATCAGGGGAAGTCAAGGTGCGATGCAAGATCTCGAAGGGCTAAATCTGTCTAGTTCATTTTAGTCAGTTTCGAACATGCGTCCAGCGGCCAAGAAAAAATCAAGCACATCGACGGCTGCCGCCCCAAATCCAGAGCCAACCGAGCAGACGAAGGCCGTACCGTACAGTCCGGAGGAGTCGGCTCATCTTATCAAGGTGTGGTCTAGCATTTTCGAAGACCCAGACGTTGGCGATCGACAGTAGGAGGTTATTTTCTGGGGCAAGGTCGTAGATAGGTACAACGCTACGATTCATACTATCGGCTTCAAGCCCAGAAACAAGAAGATGTTGAAGGGGCATTATCAGCGGATCTTGCCGAAATGCAACAAATTCCATGGCTTCTACGCTGAAGCTGTGAGGGAGTGGAAGAGCGGCGAAGACTCAAACGACGTCTTCAACAAAGCATGTCAGTTGTATCAAGCTGAGACAAAACAAGCTTTCCAATATGGGAAGGCTTATCAAGAGCTGCTGAAATTGCCCAAGTATGATCTTTTTCGCGGTAATAAAAAGAAGAAGGGCAAAGACGGGTTGTCCAACTCCAGCAATCCGGATGCAGAAGCTACGGAAGAGGATGGCTATTTTCCGAAACGCCCCCGGCGATGGGGAACAAAAAAACTCTCGTCCAAAGAAGGAATAAAGAAAAAGGCAAACAAGCTAAGGAGACGATTGATTTGGAGGATGTTCCAGAGGGAGCTGAATAGGAGTTTTGGCAATCAAATGCCCAAGTTAATCAGACGTACTTATCGATTGCAAAGAAGAAGGAGGACGTCTTGTAGAAGAAGAAGCAAGCCTATAGCAAGCTCATGACTTCGTATAGCAAGATGCTCGCCACTGATACCACACATATGACAGCGGATGAGTTGGAGCAGCATCAGCTCCTCATGACTAAATTGTAGAGCATGATCGAAAAGTAGCTAGTTTAATTGTAATTTTTTTTTAATTTTAATTGTTATATTTCGTTTAAATTTAATAAAAAAAAAATTCAAAAATTTTATTACTTTTTTAATTGAAAATAAAATTAATTAAATAAATAAAATCGAACAAATAACAAATTAAAAAAACATATCAAAAATTAAAAATAAAACGAATTAAAAATAAGAGAGCCCGGGAGAGGGGCTTGCGGCTGGAGATGAAATCTGGAGAGAACCCCTCCCCACCGGAATAGTGCCGCAAGCCCCTAAAACGGGCTTGCGGCTGGAGATGCTCTAAGCATGCCCACGGTGGGTAGGGGAGCATTTATCTATATATTTATTTGGTTTACTTTGCATTGATTTTTTAGGGTGAACCTACGACTTACAACTATTACACAT
Source organism: Mentha longifolia (assembly GCA_001642375.2). Classification (NCBI taxonomy): domain Eukaryota; kingdom Viridiplantae; phylum Streptophyta; class Magnoliopsida; order Lamiales; family Lamiaceae; genus Mentha; species Mentha longifolia. The sequence continues at coordinate 13,185,099 of CM038116.1, read as the reverse complement.
AATTTACGATAGAAAAGCTGCAATCAAATTATGATCGCCAACTGAGACTAAAAACATTGACATTATTAAATGTATTCACGAAATCTAACATCAAACTATCACGACGAAATCGAACAAAAATAAGCAAAAAAAAACATTTGCCAACACACACTAGTCCTTATAAGATCTTGAGGAACACAGCTAGCTAGCTACCAGATCAACTACTATTACATATGAACATTTGAGACGAAGAAAGACAAAGAAAAACTGAACCCGGAATTAATCCAAACTTGAGATCAAATCCTCAGGATCTTCAAACTCGTGCTTAATGCGATGCAGAAGATCCAATGTGCGGCTACGATTTTCGGAACTAATAAGATTGAAGAGGTTAATCATGAGAAAATACGCAAACGCCTTTTTTGTGCACCATCTACCAACTACATCTCCCCCCCACGTATCTAGACACAGTAATATGAGTAGATTTAGAAAACCTGCAATACAAAAAAACAGCAACCATCCCACACTTAACCACATAATCATCCCACCGAATTTGTTCTCTCCTGATAATACTCCCAACGAAATCAATGCTAATACAGCGAATATCACGACTATCGACATCAACCCGAATACCACTCCACATGCACAATTGTCCGTTAATAACTTCATCACCTCCAATTCTGCAAAAAAAATTAACAAAAACTTAAGAAACGAAAATAAAAGCAAGCAAAAGGATCAATTTCAGTGCTAGCTGTTTGCAAGTATAAGTGGCCCCTAAAAAAATCGAGACAACATTAATTAATTTTTTTTTTTTTGAAAATCACAAAAACAATCATGTACGTATTTCAGTAATTACAAAACCCTAAGTCTAATAAAATCGTATAGAAATTAATATCAGAATACTTACCAGTTGACGGCGAAAAGATTTTAATGCAATCCTTCTTCATTCTTTCTTTCTATGAGAATTAGTGAGGAATTGGGAATTTGGGATTACGATTAGAGAGAGAGAGAGAGAGCCAGGTGGAATATATAAGATTAGGCGAATTAGGTTTAGATTAGGAGTTGAATTGGGGAGAAACTAGGATTAGGTTTAGAATTAGACTAGGAAGGGAAGGGATCGGTACGAGGTATCAGGAATGGCGGCAGCCCACACGGCGGCTATACGGTCGTGTTCGACCCTAAACTATTGACTATTATCACTTACTCCATAAAAACCATAGTTTAGTACTTCCTCCATGTTTTAAGAAAGGGGTGGGTTAGAGATAATTTGTGGTGTCACACCACTTTTAATCTATATATTACTATTCGTAATTTTAGTTAAAGATTTTGAGTGCCTTTTGGTAAATGTGATTAAATTATTAACTAACTTAAAAATATATATATATATATATATATATAGAGGATGGATATAAGAATAAGTTCTCATATGGAAAATAGGAATATATCCAATCCATCCATTTTTTTAAATCTAAGGTGGTAATTAAATGATTGCAAAAATTAATAAGTGAAAACTGATTTGTACGGTTGCAGAGGGGTAAAACTGTCTTGTTCAGTCGTATATATAATCCATATCCCTACAATTAAGGGATTTTATTGACTTAGCAATGAATGCTTTAGATGCTCGACGGTTATCTTTTTTCTTAGTTTTCTATTTGTATTTCTTGTTCTAAGGAAGCTGACGGTATTTCATCCATCAATTAATTAAGCGAGTATGTTTTTATTTTTCTTTTCGAGGGAGATGAATTTAAAAGGATATAATTGAATATAATCATTAGAGGGTTTATTGCATCCCAACTTATGGTTTAATATATATCCCAATTAGGGTTCAATAACCCTAATTAGGGTTTATTAATCTCATTTTTATATTTAATTAGAAGTTATGAATTTGATTTAGAGTTTAATAAATATAAATTAGAGTTAATTACTAATGCGAAATTAGAGTTTTATTAATGTGAAAATGGTCTCGCCTACTCATTTTGACTTAGGCAACAAGAATTATGCCCAATAAGATAAAAAGTATAAATTATACCCAACTTTTTATTTTTCGGACAAAAATACCCTTATTTTTTCACTGAAAGACCTGTCTATCCCCTCCCCATTTTTGTAGATCTAGATTTAATTTCTCTCTCTTTCTAGCACAGATCTTTCTTCTCCCTCGTCTCTCTCTCCCTCTCTCTCGACCTTCCGCCGCCATGCCCATCTCCCCTCTCTTCTTCGTACTCTTCCCCCTGCCTGAGTTTCCCCGCCGGCAAGCCCCTCGTCGATGGTGAAGTTAGGGGAGCATTGCTTTCGTTTAGAGTTTAGTGGCAAAACCCTAAACCATCTCCCCTTTCTTCTTTGAAATGGCCGGCCGGCCGGCGAGAAGACTATGTGCTGGGCCCAAAGGTCCGTTAATGGAGGAATTCTGGGATAGCATGAGGAGATACGGAGCAGATCTGAGAGCTTTTGAACCGCCGATATTCCTCTACACAGTGCCCCGACAATCGTATACACCTCCGGTAGAGTGATGGGTTATTACAGCAGAAGTTTTTGGAGTGGGGATTCCCTGTTGATTATGGGTTTTACTATCTCCTTCATCTCCATTTTTGCGAATTTATGGCGGAGGTGACCAAGCAAAACCAGAGAGTTTCACAAAAGCATGAGTTCCTCATGATATTTAATTACTCTGTTTGCCAAAAGAAGAGTTTGGGCTCATGAATTTAATTAATCCGATTCTTATTTTGTTTTTCTTCTATTCTTCCTCTCATTTTCTCATAATTGGTGAAGTTTTGATTTTATTGGAACGAAATTACTAAATTGTTCCAACTTTTCCAAAGAAAAGTTGGAACAATTGGAACAAAAATATTAAATTCCAATAGTTCGAACAAAAATGTTGGAACTATTGGAACAATTTAATATTTTTGTTCCAACTTTTCGTTAGAACTATTGGAACAATTGAGTATTTTCGCTGGAACTATTAGAATGATTTAATATTTTTTTCGTTCCACAAGATTCAAGACAAGCGTAAATAAATTCAGTAAAAAAAAATTAAATTTTGGATAATGAATGAAAAAACAATCAGAAGACAAAGTAGGGAATAAAGAAGAAAGAAAATAAAAATAACAAATTTTGAAAGAGAAAGAAAAAAATGTAAAGAGAGAAAGAGTTAAGGGTAATTTTGTCCAAACAGCCAAAAAATGGGTATAATTTATGTAAACTAATTAAGTTGGTGGCTATAATTCTTGTTGAGAAAGCTAAAATGGGTATTTCAAATAACGCTCATTTATTAATCTTATGCTTTTTTAATAGTTTAAAGTATGCTTATATTTTCAAATATTATGCTTTTTATTAGTTTTAAATATGCTTATAGTAAAATAAAATCATGCTTATTAGTTTTTCCACAATATGCTTATAGTTTCAAATATCACGCTTTTTTATTAGTTTGTATGTAATATGCTTATAGTTCCAACTATCATGCTTTTTATTAGTTTAATACGGAGTACATGCTTAAATATTCTACTTTTTTATTAGTTGATCTACAATATGCTTATAGTATCAAATATCATGTTTCTTATTAGATTTTATTTTATTTTCTAATATGCTTAGAGTTTCAATTATCATGCTTTTAATATTTAGTTTATACGCTTATAAGCAAGAAACAATCCACTAATAAGCAAGAAATAATATACTAATAAGCATAAAAATTTTAAATGTTAAGCATCAAAACTAACATAAGCTCAATTATTTAATTAAGCATGATATATAATAATTTAAGCATGAAACAATCAATGAAAATCATTAGTATATATTGAAACGTCAAATCATAAGCACAAAAAACTAATCGAATGATGCGTCACTTGCATGATTCCACATCCACCACAAATATTCAAGCAACAAATAATCAAATACCCTCTATAAACCACCGAACATAACATTGATAATACAAAATCAACATAAATTTACACTAAAAAATGAAGAAAATAAATCTGGAGTTGAACTATGCCGTCAAAAATGTTATTAGAATTGCCCAAAAATAATTTTTTTTGCTGCTACAGAGCACCTCATAAACTTGCCCGATGAAATTCTGTTACGACCCTAACGGATAAATAGAGCTCTTCGAGTGAGCACAAATTCTCAAGAAAGAAGATACAGCTAGAGAAGAGAGAAAACAGGGAAGAAGATAGAAGAAACAGAGAGAAGACCTGATAATTTCATTGATAATCCACTGCTTTACACTGCTGCAAAACTATGGCTAAATAGCCTTCTAGCAAAAACAGAAAATCAAAATAAAGTAGTAGCATAGACTGTGCCCTAACATAGAAAACGGACCACTACTCAATTAACCTATTTCTGCAGGGGTAATTCTATACACAGCCACCATTTTACTCCTCACAGCCCCCTATTAAAAAAATCTATTATATATGTATAAAAACAAAATGAAATAAGTAGTTACATTTTCCCACCAAAAATAGGGTAAATTTGTCATTTAACTATCGGTAGTTATTTTTAAAAAAACAGTTTTTGAACTAATAAATTTATTACGTTTAAGGTAATCAAAATATTCAAATTTTATATGGCAACGTGGGCTCTCAACTGTTGCAGTAATTTTATATTTTCAAACTTGCATTACATGAGGCATGCATTATACGCATGATATAAATATTTTAACAATGTTTTTAAAATCGACACCAAAACGATAAAACAATAGCTGCGAAATTCTTTTTAATTTATTAATTGAACCACCAATATTACTCCACTAACCCACTATCAATGTATAAACGATAATATGTTCTACAATCTATTTTATCTATATATTAAAATAAAATTATTTTGCAGATATTATTTCACGGCAATTTCAGCAGTTAATTTTCTATGATTCAAATTGAAAATTGCAATTACAGAGGTAATCACGTATGGGAATTAGTGGAGAAGTTATTGTTTTTCCAACTGCTATTTTGTTATGAAATCACTAAATTTATTTATCTAATCAAAACTCATCGTTTCTTGATACGAAATTCATTTTCTCTGAACAAACATGGCGGGTGTGTGAAATATGATTGCTGCTAACTGTTCCGTACCATCCTGCCGCTGCATATATGATTTAATATAGAACATTCTCTTGATTTTGTCTCTAAGTTTTTGAGTGTGGTTGCTTCTTCCTATATGGAGTATAATCCAAATGTTGGACGGGACAATGAGTAGATATGCATTACATCTCATGATTATAGTATACACTGTATTTTTTTTCAAAGATTTGTAGATATCCTTGACGGCATCATTTTCTGCTTTGTGCATGCATTTTGACGATTTACTTTTTAAGTTTTAGAATGAACCGTCGCTTTTATTTCCTGTTTATATTGTTTTTATCAATATAGTAAGAATTTGTTCTACTTTTTTTTTTTTTTTTTTTTTTTATTTTTTTTTATTTTTATATTCTAGTTATCATAATATACCTTTTCTATTATGTAAGACAGATTGATCGAGTTCAGATGTTCCTCAAGGAGCAAAGAGTGGAAAAGAATATTTTATCAACGGCACTATCAAAAAAAAAAAATCGTACTCCGGTAATGCTGTCATTTTTTTTCTTTTGATAATTTGTTTATTATACATTGATTTCAGATAGATATTCTTAAATTTGTATTTTATTGAACATTATTTTTATTCTTTTTTGAAGAATTATATATGGTAGAACAATGACGATAAGCGCTAAGTGAGGTGACGATGAGATTGATGCAGCTCTGGCTATACAATGGTGGGATTTGTATTCAAATTCGAGTTGCAACTTAGTTTTTTTTATTTTTATTTTATTTTTTTCTTTTCCTACTTCATATTGTTCAATATTGTTTCACAGGTTGAAGTAATTCAATTTGATATTTATATTTTCTTATTAGTTTTCCGAATTTAAGTTTAGGAACAAGGCTATTGGCATGCATATTCATGGATGATTAAGGGATTCTAGGTGAGCTAAAGTAAATTCTGTTTCAAAGTCAAAGATTAAATTGTTGATTTTTCATTTATTTTTTTGTGAAAATCATTAAAGTCTTAAAACTCAATGTATATATTTTATTGAAGATTTTCAGGTGAATATAATGATGTTATTTTTTGTTGGGTTTGATTTTAAGGAATCAGATTTATTGGAAATTGGCTTATTATCTGATTTGATCATTTTGGTTTAATTTGTAAGGTTATTCGAGGTTGAAATTGTTGAGTTCTCTGTGGTACTGGTATCTATGCTTTACTTATGGTGTTTATAAGTTTGATTATTGTATTGTAAATATGCCAAACTTAATGGAATTTTCATGCGTTTCATTGTCAGTCATTCACGATCCTTTCAGAATATTTTTGTATGTTTGTTTTTTTTATTGGATAGGACAATGTTGGTTGTAGTCGTCATGTTTATGTTATAGATTGCGGGGTTTCTTTAATTCTTCAATTTTTTAATTGTGGTCTTGGCAATTCATGTTTGAATGCATGATAAATATACCAAATTGTGAATTAATATATATGATGTAGTATCTCTATATTTTTCATATATATTGTTAATTTTGCGGGGATAAGATGTTGAATACATATTTATACTATGTTGTTTTTTTTTGTAAGAACTCAAAGTTTCAATATAGTTTGGCATTCAACCTACAATTAATCAACAAACTAAATGATCTATTTTTGCAATAAATAAATCAATAACTTTATCTAAATTAAATACAATGATATAATAGTTATTTGTAACATATTATTGAACTGTGACTATTATATTAAAAGAAATATTTCAAAATCTATGTAGGCAAATCTCATTTTATTTTACTCCGTCCCTGTGCATCGCACGGGATAGAGTACTAGTAATAATAAAACTAATTATATTTGTACTATTTTACCCCCACAGCCCCTCAATTTAATATTTTAATTAGTAACTATAGCCCCCAAATAGTGTAGATAAACGTTTACATAAACTCCTAACCAAAAATAAATGTAAAAACAATGGCTACACATAAATTTGACTAAAAACTGCTGTATACCCGATCAATCAATACATTTGTAGCAATTAACACAGTCGATACAATATTATTTCTCAAGTTTCCATTTACTGGAAAGTTGTTCCCAAATTCAAAGAAACAGTCGCATTCAATTCCAAAGTCATAAATTCAAGTCATTTCTAATCAATGAGTCCAAGTTCATCAATGACATTGACATGCAAAGGCCTTTCAAACTTCCATCTCTTGGTGAAAGATCAATGAACGCAATTCCCTAATTTGTTAAAAAAGAATTTATTATATTATTAGCATGTGTTTGTAGAGAGAAAATAAACTTAATCTTTAAGAAAATAAGAATGCCAACCAATTGAGAAAGAAAAAAGAGTAGGATAGGGGTGAAAAGTGAAAATTCCGAATTTCTGATTGACCTAATAAGCTTTAAAAATTCAGAATTCAGAAGTGAACCGTCACAATCCAAAAGTTCAGGTTCTATACTGAAATAGACACCACTCGCTGCTAATTAATATGGATGGATGCCACCGAAAACATTGCAGCGGCCCTTTTGCGACAATGGCGTTTTTATATGGCGAATCGAGAGCGGTGGCAATGGTTGCTGAAAATTTAGGAAGAACAAAGATGAATTGAAGATATTAAAATTTCGAATTAGGAATTTGAAATAGTTGGATGTTAAGAATCGGATGTTCAAAAGATGATGGTATGGGGGGATTCGACTAACTTCATGGTGATGAAGGTGGTGGTAGTGGATTGCCGTAGTATGGACAAAGTGTGAAAGAATGTTGAGGAAAACATGGGCGGTGGCTATGGTGGCTGTGGAAATGAGAGGGTGTGGTGCTTTTGGTTTTAGGGGTTCAAGGGATTAATATGTAAATTCACTAATACTTATTATTAATTAATTAAATTGGGGGTTGTGGGGAGAAAAAAGGGGGTTGTGGATAGAATTACCCTTTCTGCAGTTGGGCTTAGCCGGGCTTTCCATCACTTCTTTTTCATTTGAGTCCATAATTCTTGGCCCAACTTTATATTCTCCTCCTATGGGAACTCCTATGGGAATGATCATATCAAATTCGCTTCTTTTTCATTTGATTGATTTCATTGAAATGGGTATAAGCATGAAAAATAGTAAGAGAAGAAACTTTCTTATTGTCGTAAGTTTCGCAAGGGAGATTTCGCGGGATCCTCAAGATCATAATCTACCCAAATTACCCTTTATGTAGTTTAAAATAATGACTGCATTAGTATATAATTAATTAAGATATTGAATCTGAATCACTAATTAAGAATGGATGTATGGATAGGGTTTATTCCTATTTAATATGTGGGAACTTTTTAGCATAGGAACCATTCCATATATATATAGAGAGAGAGAGAGAGTTTGGTTCATATGTTAATAAATTCTGGTGTATTAAATAAGAATGAATCTGGACTATTGATCTTAATCAAATTTATGACAGTCATTGATTTAAGCATGGTTTCAAAGTACAATAAGCATGATTTTATTTAAGCATGAATTGGTACATTTAAAAGCACAATTATATAATAAGCATAATTTTATGCACATTTAAGCATAGTTTTTTATACTTTTAAGTATTTTTAACATTTTAACACGCCATGATTTATTAACACATGAACCGTTCCCTATATATATATATATTTAACATTTTTTTATCAATACACATTACCATATTATTCAACAAAATTTGTTAGTCTATTTAACATCGTTGTAAACTTAGAGAACATCGTACGTGTTTACGAAAACTTAAATTATTTACATACACATTTACTATCAATTTAAAAAAATACTAAATCATTAAATCAGTCTAATCATTGAGGAACATTTTTGTGTAATATGTCTAAAATCCGTGGAAAACTCTCTGAATGAATTATAAATTTGTGCATCGCACAGGACAACATTTCAGCGATGGTATCCTCTGTCCAAATTTCGGTCTCCCATTCATGTCTAAAATCCCACACAAAGTATTTCATAAATACTCCTTTTTTTTTTTAAGTGTCATACTTACTATTTTTGTTGTTTGTTTTTAAGTGTCACATTTTAAAATTTGATGATATAATAGCTACATTTTTTCAATTGTACCCCTATAATTAATGTTATATATAAGTTGGTGCTCAGAAAAAAATAATAATAAGTGAGGTTAAAATGTAAATTTACACATTTCCTTGGTATGTGAAATTTGTTGACTATGACACTTATTAGTTATATACTGTATTTCAACTTAATTACCCCTCCTATTCAATTTATAAGTCGCTTTATACTCTTGCACACATTTTAATAAAAAGATATTTTGCTCATATTAACCTTATTTAATGACAGTTAATTAGTCATACATAACCATTAGTATTTCATAGGTAACCGAGAAAATTTCCTTGTCATCTTCTCTAATTGGAGGAAATGGGAATTGTGGTAGAAAATCTCAAAACGTCAATTATATTATTACAAAAAATAAAGAATGCTAAAACGGCTTATAATGTGAATATGAGGGAGTAAAAACAAAGTAGAAGAAGTATTTTAGTAATATATATGTACAATTAATTTTTGTCGAATTAAAAAATGATAAATTAGTGCAATTTTATAGTAACTGATTAATTAATAGAACCTTATGTCCTTTCCCTATTCATCAGAAACGGTTTTGGGAACTCAAGTCTCGAGAAAGTTATCTAAAACTTCTCGTGAAACGACACAGTATAAACTCTTTCATATCCAAACAAAGTGTCAAAGTATTTATTAATGATTTCTGGCACCATGGATTTGCATAAGATGAACTTGGCACAATACATTCTTGCTCTTACTCTTTCCAATCTCCCATCCAGATCCATTGCCCCGTATTTGTATATATGAGAAATGATATCAGAATATGAAACAATTGAAAAGATTGAACAAAGTAATATCAATGTGATAAAACAGTGAAAGTGCCCACGAATGGGGGAGTAGCATATCATTTCTCTCAGTATATATAATCTCTTTCAATATAATCTCATATAATCTTTATATCCATGTAACGTCCCGTATTTTTGTACTTAGAAGTTCATTCCTTGATTAAAGAAGAATTTCTAAGATTTAGAAATTAATTTCCAACCTTCAGTAAGTGAATTACACTTCTAATCGATATGTATATATTTGATTAAAGAGTGCTTGAGTAGAATTAAGTAGCAACTTGATTTCTAATCACTCTCAATTAATCGGTTAGATACTCGATTGAATTATTTCGCTAAGAATGTAACTATTAATTGAATACTCTTATTCGATTAAGAGTATGGTTATTATTCGAATTTATTAGCTAATATCAAAACAAGCATTTCGATTAATATCAATGCTAATATAGTAATTATTCACTTACAAGATTTAATTATAGATAGTAAATTAACGGGCCGAGCCCATTTTCTATTGGGCAGGCCCATTAGTGAAAAGTTAAGAATTTGGGCCAAGACCAACAATTAAAGGGTAATTCTATACACAACTTCCATTTTACTCCTCACAGCCCCTTTATTTTTATAATAATAAAATAATTATGAAATGTACCGATATGCCCTTACATTCCCAAATCTCTTCTGCTCTTCCTGAACAATATTGCCGGCGGTTCCGACCAATTTTTTTTCTTTTCTACGGCGACCACAAATTCCTCAAAATTGAACCCACCGTTTTGACGATTAACTCTTCCATCAACGACGTCACCTCCTTGCATCGTAATTCCATCATTTTTGTAAAACACCAGCCACTTTCGTTTGCTTTTTTCTGGCGACGAATGCGGCTTCTCCGCTGGCATCAAACTTCCTTCAATCTACACACACAAACACAAAAACAATTTTCATTAGATACTAAATAGTATATAGGGTTTGCAGTAAAGGTACTGATGCCGAGACTCGAGATAGGTTGCGATTATGCGGCGGACGGACGGTGGCAGTAATGAGCGGGAGGAGTAAATGAGGATAAAGTGGCCGCGAAAAGCAGGACAAGATGTGTATAAACAAGGGAAGCCATCGTTGTCGAATGAGGTGGGAGGAATTGGAAGAGTTGATTTTCTTTATATTATATATTCATCAATTTACTCATGCATATAGCCATTGATAGTAAGAGGCGCGACAATCAAGCTTTTTTTTTTCCCTCTCAATCTTCTACTGAAGACGAAGTAGACAATTTTAGATTCAATTTTCATTGCTATTCAGATGAGTCTTTTCTAAGAAGACTTGCGATGAGCACATACGCCGTTGGAGCTGTTGGCGTCGCACTATGAAAAAACAAAAAAAAGGGGCTGCACACTGAGGATGGATTGGGAGGTTATGAGGGTATAAGAGCATCTCCAGCGCGGGGCTCTCCGGCGGCTCGCGGCGACTTGTGAGTCGATGTTGTGGGTTGCTCGGTGCGCTGGCGAGTCCGCTGAGGCTCGCGCCCAGCTTGCATCCCCGACCCCGGCTCACGCTCTCCATTTCTGCTGTGCTAACATCATTGACGTCAGCCAACATTATATATATATTTACTACCTCCATTTCGCTTAAAGTGACTCACTTTTTTTTTGCCTTTTTTGGCACGTTTTTTTACGCTTCAAAATGATGGGTTTTAAAATGGATTTTTGAAGAATTATTTCTTTTACGGGATACTTAAAACCCATCATTTTGAAGCGTGGAAAAGCGTGCCAAAAAAGGCAAAAAAGAAATGAGCCAGTTTAAACGAAATGGAGGGAATATTTTTTAAAAAATTGATTTTTCTGCAAAAAATTAAAAAAAATAAATAAATTAAAGGATCCGTTGCAAATGCAACGGCTACAATCCACATTCCTCCCTATAAATACACACCCCCACAAATCAAATTCCACATCTCAAAATTTCATCTATACTTCTACAAAATCTCATTTTTCTCAACAAAATCCTACAATTTCTTCCTTTCGCAAGCTCATTCATCGATGGATGACGAGTCATTTTTGGAAATGTTGCGCTCCCAAGGCCTCGGTGGTTTCCCTAATCAGCCCAACGATGATACCCAAGGGCGACGATGATTCTCCGCCCTCGCCGCCGTGGCCTATATGGGCAAGATCATGACTGCATACAACAAGTTGCTCGCCACTGATACCTCACAAATGACACTGGAGGAGTTGGAGCAGCATTTTCTCATGAGGACTTGGTTGTGGAGCATGATCGAAAAATAGGCTTGTTTTATTATATTTTTTTTAATTGTTGTATTTCGTTTCAATTTAATAAAAAAAATTCCAAAAATTCCATTTTTTTTTAAATTAAAAATAAAAATAATTAAACAAATAAAATTGAACGAAAAACGAATTAAAAAAACATATCGAAAATCATAAATAAAATAAATTAAAAAAAAAAAAAGAAAACCTGAGGGAAAGGCTTGCGGCTGGAGATAAAATCTAGAGAGAACCCCTCCCCACCGGAATAGTGCTGAGAGCCCCTTTTAGGGGCTCTCGGCTGGAGATGCTCTAAGAGTACATTTCCTAATAAATTAATTATTATAATAATTAAGGCGTGAGGAGTAAAATGGGAGTTGTGTATAGAATTACCCACAATTAAATTAATTATTGAGTCAAGCAGCCGATTATGTTGAAGCAGAAATAGCAATCATATTTCATTCAAATGAATTGACATAGTACATTATTACAACTATGATAATACTATTAAGACCTTGGCTGATATTACAAGCATAAAAGTACACAATCTTTTGTAACTAAATCTACCATAAAGTCAAACAAAATGTATACTAGGATGTCTCTAAAAAATGTACAATGAGCTGCACGTTCTAATTCAAAGTGTGGAGGGAACACATAATCTCTTCTTCATCAGACCAAACAGCAGCTGTACAACCATTGAATCCCTTGAAATCTGCAAAAGAGAAGGAAAAATCAGATATAGGGATGTGAAGTTGTAATGTAGATCATGGGCTATAAGGACTTTTGAATTCAGAATTCCTTCATGCAATCAACCTACTCTACACACACATCAAAAGGGCTGTAACAATAATATACATATATACCTTCCTACACAGCCATCCCCATTCACTTCACACTTCTTTAAACTCCAAACACTTTGAAAGAAAACAGGAAGAGAGTAAGAAGAAATAGAGTAAGGAAAACTTGAGTGAGGTAGCAGCCAAGGAAGAGAGAAAGTAGCAGCCAAGGAAGAGAGAAAGTAGCAGCCAAGAAGGAGGAAAGGTTCCACTTCAAGCTGCCACAAACCATCCCCAAAGTTGCAGCAGCCCTCTTCCCTAATCCTTCAATTCACCAACTCGAGGTAACAAACCTTAACACAACTCAAGAAAAGCATGAACATTTTCCTCAAATAATTAAGCTTAGCATGCTTCTCTTGTCAGTTCTGAACTAAGACCATGAAGAACATAAAAACAGGCATGCTACTGTGACTATTACAAGCAAGATTCATAATAATCAAAACTCTTACCAATTTTCCAGCATGATTTTCTCTTCCCTAAAAAGCAAGCTAGATGGAAACCCAAATTTAGACTCTCAAGGACTGTAACCTCAATCAAAGCATAACACTAGAATACATGCAAAAAGGCTGAGTTGCTTTTCTAAACAAGAATCCAAATTTACAACAGTAAGCATACATAAGCATAATCACTTCTGAGATCCCATAACTATATTCAGTTAGTAGAATCAAAAAGGCTGATAAACTTCTACTTCTAAACCATAGTAGTAAGTGCAATAGCTCAGAACAATCCTAATTTTCTACCACTCCTAAGCATAATATATACATATATATATATAACAGAGATAAGAGCTATAAAATAATATAGAGGGGGAAGGGATAATTTAACCTCCGTCGGGGCTGCAGCAGACCAGCAACCACAGCAGCCCGGAGCTGAGGCGCAAGGGCGGAATAGCAGCGGCCATCATTGCCGTCGTCGTCAGCGCCTGAAACAGTGAAAGAAGAAGGAGAGAATTAGAATTAATATAAGAAATTAAAATAAAATTTATAAAACGAAAACTGAGAGGGAGAGAAGAGACGTGGCGGGTCTGCAGCAGCCGGTTTCGCCGCCGGCGAAGGAGAGAACAGAGAACGGATGTCACCGGCTGGAGCTACGGCGGTGGCGGTGGCGGTGGCAGGAACGGACGTCGCGTCGGGCGGCGGGCGACGAAGGGCTGGAGACAGCTGCACACGGAGCAACGGCGACGGGAAGCCATGGCAGCGCCGGAGTTAACAGCATCGACGGTGGTGGCTGTAACACGCCGGCGTAGGAAATACTAGAGAGGGATGGAAAATATAGGGTTAGGTGTTGAAATTGGGGGAAACGATCCAAGGAAGGAGAGAGGGATGGAAAATATAGGGTTAGGTGTTGAAATTGGGGGAAACGATCCAAGGAAGGAGAGAGGGCTGTAGTTCGACGATGACGGTGCCGGCTGACGTCATCGGTGCCGGCGCGATGGAAGAGATGGATCGGAGAGAGAGGACGCGGAATTGCAGAGAGAAAGAGAGAAAGGGGCGTGCGATTGAGAATGGGAGAGAAAGAAAGGGATTAGGAATTTTCTTTTTTACCACAAGCCAGCCGGGTCGGGCTCGCGGGTTCGGGTCCAGAGTTATGAGTCGGACCGGATTTTGAGCTGGGCCAAATTATTTAGCAAGTTGGGCTGGGTTTTATTAATTAAAAGATAAAAACTTAATTAATTAATTAATTAATTAAGATAAGATTTAATTAATTAAGCTTCTTCTACAATGAAAGTTGTCTCAAGATAATTCTCTTTATGCGAATTTCACTAATTAAAGAATGATTAATTTTATTTAGCTAATCAATTAGAGAATTGATTTATGTTATTAAGTAATCGATTACATCTAACTTAATTATTTATGTGGTTCAAGAACCACTAATTAAATTATACTACATCTACGAATAATAATTTAGAGATTAATAATTCTCGAGTGAATTATTTTACGAACTAAAAGGATTAACTTATAGAAATAAGTTTATTAACTAAGAGTTAATAATCAAGAATAATTGATTAAGCTAATCAATTATGCAATTAGGATTAATTATTGAGAAGCTTCTCAATTAAATTAATTTTGTATTAACAAAAAAAAAATCAAGAAATGATTTATTAAGAAATTTTTCACATAATCCGTTCACATAACGGAATTAATAAATTGAACTAGATAGCAGTGACAACGTCACTTAAGTTAAGAACGATATCCGAGGAAATATAAGACTAGAATATTTTCGATAAGCTTTTGTCGATCAAACGAGAATCTTATTATGTTCTCTAAACAAAGGTCAAGCGAAGAAGAAGCAGTAGCCAAGGTGGTGTAGAAGTTCAGTAACAGCTAAGAGAAGCAGACGAGGCAGGCTTTCTCTTAAAACAAAGCATGTTTTATTAGGTGAATAGCTCTTTAAAGTTTGTCATGCCATAAAATATTTTGTTTTGTATGATGTCTATCTGTTATTGGCGCGAGGCCAATTTTATTTAATCGAATTCGGATCCTTGTATGAAGAGCTATTATACCTGGATTAGTGTACACATGTGGCCGTGTCATTGAGAGTGGTGACCGATCAAGTGAACGAGCAAGGTGGCCACCTTCTCGGGCACAACAATTCAAATATGTTGGATTACTCGAGAACTTAGTCCGCGCAGACGATTTTAAGATCACAATGGATTTTAGTGAACATAAACTTTTAAACAAAACCCTATGTTTCACTGTATATGGCTGGCAATTACAAATGTTTTGGCATGTGTTCACTAAGTACTTTCGTACTCAGTCCTGTACATTATTTCCAATGTGCAAGTTGAGCAAGGCGAAGTGAAGTGAACGGTAGTGTTTTGTCGAATTCAATCAGTAATTATTAGAGTTGAAATTCTCTTGGTAATACATGTCTTCATACATGTATTTCTCATAATCCACATCCTCTGCGTACACTCTGAATTCTTATACTCTATTCGATTTGGTTGTATCTTAAGTCAGAATCATGACAATACTTACTTTCCTTGAACAAGTTCATGTTAGTAGTTTATCTAGTATGTGAGGAATGAACGAGTCAAATTTCCCAAATTCATTCTTCTTCTTGTACTTTATCTATTTATTCATTTATAGTCACGAATTACCGAGCTTAGTTATTTAATTAGCAAAGTGCGGTCGAAACAATCCATACTACAATGTCAGCGAGTGAATGCGGCAACACAACTTAAATTATTTAAAAGATAATGCCATCTTAAATCTGTTGAGGCAATCAATCATAATCCACAATTTTGTTGTGGATCGGTTAAAGCTTCAAATTATGTTTCTAAAAAGTAATGGATATTTGGAAGTAATCACCAAAATGACAAAGCGAAATGGATACACATATTACATGGAAACTCAACACGGGAGAAAAACCAACGGTAGAAGAGAGAACTTCACGGGATAGGATCCCTGCTGTGGGGGAAAACACAGCATGCAATGTTGTGCATGAGACGACAACGTTTTATCATATTGCAGTTGTTCAATTCATCTTTTATGCTGGTTTTATTATTTTCTTAATTAGCTTCATTGCATCTTCCACTCCCAAATGTCTTTTTTTTTTTCTTTTCTTTTTTTTTTTCTATTTAATATGTGAAACAAACAATTCACAATTTAAAGAAGCATAAATAATAAGAAGATTTGTGTAGGAATTCAAAACACAATAAGTGCTGGAGCGCACCAACCATTGTTTTTATCTCCAACTAAAAAAAAGTATTCACAAAAAATAAGTGCAGATTAACACCACAAAAGAGAGAAATAAAAAAAAATAAATAAAAAGATTATTAATGGGCAGGTTGGGGAAGTAGAAAATTTGATTAAAACGCTGTCGTTTATTGAACAGCATTACATGCTGTGTTTTCCCCCACATCAGGGGATCCTATCCTGAACTTCACTATGGGTCAATAATAAGGTACAAAAAAAGTATTACATCAAACCCTAAACAAAATCCAATTATAAAAGGTCTATACTGCCTTGGGCTCCACCTAAATATTCCGTGTCACTAATAACAACAGTCACGATAATTATCTTTTGCTTCTAAACATTTTTGTTAGCTTTTATATATTTAATTTGGAATATAATGAACGAAAACTAAATAAATAAATATATATATATATTATATATACACAAATATATTTCTTTAATAAATCTCAAATATTGCTCGAGATCGTTTAAGAAATAGGGACACACTTGGGTCAGCCGGAGGCACCATGCGGCCGGGCTAAAACAATGGCACTTTTATTCATATAGATTGACACTTTTCTGTATAAAGATTGACACTTTTAAAAATTGTCATTTTATTCGTAAAATAATTATGTTAAAGATTGGCACTTTTATTCATATAAATTGGCACTTTTCTGTATAAAGATTGGCACTTTGGGCCCGGCCGCACGGTGCCTCCAGCTTACACAAGTTTTTGTCTAAGAAATATTTGAAGCAAAGAATCATTAGATTATACCTACAAATACATATTTCAATTCATAAATTTTAGATTTGTATACGACTTAATATTTATTAAATTAAATACATAAATTTATGTTTGCAGTGTAAGATTTATATATCATCGAATGATCAATGAAATATATTTAACTATGCATGTGTAGGATTTTCAATTTTTTTGAAATAAAAGGGATTGATGCATATGAAAAGTTGAGATGATCTTTTGGTAAGGTTTGTATCCGTATCAATGTATGCATAATGTTTATTTTAAATAAATGTATTCAGATTATTTCTTTATTTAAGAAAATCGCCGCACATTTACGTTCTAGTTACTTATATTATTTCCTTTTTATAATTTTTTTTAATTACTGTATCTTTTTTCTAGAACTAATATTCACTCCCTTTGTTTTATCGAATAGGCCTTATTTTCTTTTTGGGGTGTTTTTGTTTATTTGGCCCATTTGTTGGGTTGTATTTTTCAAGTCGAGTAGTTGTATTCATTTTGAATATGAAGCCGTCTATTTCCTTTGTACCACATTGAAAATCAACACTAAACATATATATTAAGTTGGATATAAAAGAAGAGTTCGAAAATTTAACCAAAAGATGACTAAATGAGTATTGGTTGCACTGAGAAATGATCCCCTACCCACCGTGGGCACGCTTAATATGCCCACGGCTGACGTGGCAGTGCCACGTCAATGATTTTTTCCTTTTGGGGTTTAGTTTTTTTTGTTAGGGTTTAGTTTTTTTTGGTAGGATTTATTTTTATAAGGTATACTAATTAATTTTTTCCTTAAATATAATGTTGCCACCTCATCTGTGGGCATATTAAGCATGCTCACGGTGGGTAGGGGAGCATTACTCTGGTTGCACTTATGCATCTTAACTTAAACAACATAGTATTAATTCCGTCCTACAGTCTTTATCGTCTATATATTTATTAAATTACAATGTAAATTTGATTCTCCATTGTCGATTGCTAAGCGTACATCATACATGTATGTCATCATTATATAATATAATGAAATATAAAATTGATCATGATTATAAAATTTAAAATATAGATAGATAGATAGATAGATAGATAGATAGATAGATAGATAGATACAAAAATCATTAGATAGAAATAAGATCATGAATTGTCTTGTGAGTTGATAATTACGATTATGGTTCGAATGGATATATTAATGAGTTGTTACAATTTTATAAATACACAACTTATATAAATTGTGATATATTATTTGAAATTTATCAACAAAAAAAAAAATTGAACTAATCGAAAATCATTCAATTTTCATTCTTTAAATCTAAAGTTAGAGATGAATAATTTTGAATATGCGGTGGCTTCTTTTAAATGAGTTCTCCATTGATAAAGTCTTATAAAAAGTCGACGTGGGATAACAAATTTTATTACTAATCTTAATAGAAATATAATATAGTATGGAAATATGAGATACGCACAAATTTTCATTAATATATTGAGATATATTATAATATGGTATATAAATTGATGAAATTATTGCATAATATAGCCAAAGCCACGAGAATTTAGAAAAATAATCATGAAAATTCTACATAATTCCACATAGGATGGCCGTTTTCGTACTATATATATATTGACTATGTTTCCCCCTTCCACTTTCCTTTTTTCTTATTCTTAAAAAAAAATTAAATTCTCCATCTTCTGATCAATATTTTCCAATACTTTCATTAACATTAATATGATTATTATTTTTAAGTGATATTTTGAAAAAAGTTTAAGGGCCTAATTTTTATAATAAGCTATTGACTGAGACGAGCCTGTGTCTCACTATGTCAAAATCAAACGGCATCAACAACTTAGAAGAAGAAATCGAAACTCAGAGCGCAACGAAAATCGCTCTTGATACCATAATCAAAAAAACGAAATTACAATTTCAAGCTAAAATAGAACCATTGTTTCATTGAATGAAGAAACTGAGTATCTGAGTTTGTTACAAGGACGGAAAATGTCTAATGTCAACCTCTCATAAGTAAAAAGGTAATATAATTTTAGTCAGATTAAACGACCATACACAGATCATGTATCACGACCACAACCACAACATATGGTTGTGACAGATCATGTATCACGACCACAACCATACATGACCACGCACGACCATGACACACATGGCCATGATAGGTGGTCGTGACCAGTGACGAAGCCAGGGGCAGTGGGGTCACTGGGCCCCTTTGGGGTTCATGAAAAGGGTGGGGGTATATTAGTAATTTCAAGTCTATTTCATAGAATTTATACAGGTATAATACGTAGTTAATAAATATCATTTGGTGGAGTTGGCATTATGTTTGGCTATAGATCTTTGCATTTCTTTGAGCGAGAGTTCGAATCTGTCAGATTACGTTTTCTCCCATGTTTTTGTTTTTCCTTTCTTTTTTCACTAATTATTTTTCTTTCATTGTTTTTCCGTCCATATTTCTTCATTTTCTTTCTGTCCTTTCATCTTTTTGCCCTTTAAAAAAAAAAAAAAAAAAAAATCTTTCGTGTATATACTCATTAATGCAAATTTCTTTTTCTATTTTTTTACTAATCACATTTCTTTTTATTTTTATTCTTTTATTTTATTTTCATTATTCAAAAGCATATTTCATGTTTTCTCCCCTTCATTTTTTAATAACTTTTAAAAATACTATAATTTTAGTATAAGCCATTTTTAATGCTAAATGAGGGTATTAGTGTCATCTAAAGATCTGCACAACTCGTATACCTATATCAGCGTCGATATATTTGGGATCTAAATATCTCAATTATTTATAAAATTGATTCTAACTACCAAAAGTTATTTTGCAATAGGCCAACGTAAATAATGAAATTATGAGGATTGTTTTATTTTAATTGTTTTTTTTTTTTGTGTAAGTAATATTTTATTGCACCACATATTTCTTTCTGCATATTCCATTAAATTGTTATGCATTTTTAGATATATTATCATGCACTCACGCGTATCAATATTATTTATTATGTCATGCATCCATGGTTATGAATTTAATTTTTTTTTTATCATGCATTTACTTGATAAGGTAATGCATATTTTGCTATCAATAAATTGTTGGTATCAACTTACAATGATAATGCACCACATATATTTCTTTATGCATATTCCATTAAATTATTATACATTTTTAGATATATTATCATGCACTCATTTATATGAATATTATTTATTTATGCCACGCATCTGTGGTTATAATTTTTTTTTTTTTTTTATCATGCATTTACTTGATAAGATAATGCATATTTTGCTATCAATAAATTATTGGTATCAACTTACAATGATATTGCATATTGTTTACAATATGTTGCATAAACACCTTTATCTAATGCATAATTATTTGTTGACTCGTGTAGGTAGAATAAATTAAAGTTTCAATGTGTGTGACAGAATGCATTGTTTTATCATTTGTTATGCATATGTTTCTATTTCATTATGCGTTATTTTGATAGAATCATGTAATGTTTAGTCATAATGCATTTTCAGATAATTTATGCATTAAATTGTATAATAATATGCACAACTAATACGTTCTCGGTAAAAAAAATTGCACGAACTAAAAATTCTCTTGGTATTAATGTTTTTACAAAATTATACATTTTACAAAATAAAACAACATATCAACGATGACAAATTAAACCATAGTTGGTGAAAATTAAACCCTAGTTGGAGAAATTAAACCCTAGATGATAAAAATTAAATCCTAGTTAGAAAAACTAAGCCCTAGAGGGAGAAACTAAACCCTAACAGGGAATTTGAACACTAAAACCACAGTTGGAAATATAAACCCTAGACCATATTCGAAAAAATAAAACCCTAGTTGAAAATCTAAACCTATACCTTAAACCCTATACCCTATATTTCATTTGATAGTGCACATTTGGTTAAATCACATGCATACTTTTAATGTTGCATATTCTTCAATATTCTTATGCACGTTCTTTTATATTCTTATGCATATCATAAACAAAAGAGAAGTGAGAATAATTTTGAGAATGCATTATGTACTTATGACAATGCCTAATCAATTTATTAACAATATATGCATTCTTTTTCATCAATATGCATATTCTAAAAAAAATATATAATATACAAATAATTTTGAAAATGCATATACAATCTATTATTGTGCATTTTTTTGACGGAATAATTGTGCATAATTAAGTGATGCACAATGTGCATTTTCTATTATGCATATTCTTTTAGATATTGTTCATATTTGTACTGTGAATTATTAAAAAAGAATTATTAAAAAGAATACTCCAATTTAAAATTAAGAAGATATCCACCAATTTAAGATTCCATTGATAAATTTTAAGAAAGTAAGATTCTATTGAACAATTTTAAGAAAGCATGTGTTAATGAAATCCCATGAAACAAGGAGTCCATTGGTTACTTTACTTACTAAAAGACATAATTGCCCTAATTAATATATATATATATATATATATATATATATATATATATATATATATTCCTTGTTATTATAAATTAAACCTCGCTGAACCAAAATGTTAGTTTCGTCACTATTCGTGACAAATTGTGTATCACAACTACAACTATACACGATCACGACACATGGTCATGACAAGTTGTGTATTTCAACCACAACTATACACGACTATATACGACCACGACACATGGTTGTGACTGATCATGACAAGGGCCAGAATTAGACGTGCTTGGGCTTTGAGGCCTGTCGATTTTGGCCCGGAACTGGCCCGGGGTCAACGGTTTTAGCCCGGGCCCGCTGGTCAACGGGCCGGAATTGGGTTCGGGACCGACAACAAAGGGCCGGGCTAGGGTCAAGGGTTTGGGGACCGTGAATCAGCAGTTAACCGCCGGGCTACCTGCAGAACCGTGGGACCGAATCATAGCCGTTGGGACCGACGGGCCGGGTCGGGCCCAACGGGAAAAAACAAAGCAGCAGCCCACAGCTAGGGCTGGGGAAAATACCGAAAAACCGGCATACCGCTCATACCGTATTGAAAAATTATCGAAATTATCGTAATTTAAGGTATACCGAAAATTTCGGTAAGGTATCATACCGTACCGTAAAATTACGGTAAGGTAAAGATATCAATTTTCAAATACCGAGGTATACCGTTGTATACCGTACCGTAAAAATTATGGTTTGTTTTTTCAAATATTTTATAGATATGACTATATGCGTTCAGTTATTTGTTTGAGAATGATTGGAGTTTGATTGATAAAAACTATGGTTTGTTTTTTCAAATATTTCATAGATATGACTATATACGTTCAGTTATTTGTTTGAGAATGATTGGAGTATGATTGATAATATGTAAAATTTTGTATTTTCTTGTTACCTTTTAAAATACTCCTCCGTCTTACTATAGATAATACGATGTGTCATGTAGTGTGGGACAGATGGAGTACTTATTGTCTGGATATTAATCGATAAGATGTAAATAATATTGAAATTTAATCATGTAGTGTGAGATAGAGGGAGTACTTATTGTCTGGATATTAATCGATAAGATGTAAATAATATTGAAATTTAATCATTGTGGTATTATGATATTCTAAGGTATACCGTGGTATACCGGCATCCATACCGAAATTAAGATATACCGACTTAAGGTATATCGAAAGTTACGGTAAGGTAAATGTATGAAATTTAGCATACCGCAATTTAAGGTAAGGTATAAGGTATGACAAAAAAATGAAGGTATACCGTACCGACCCACCCCTACCCACAGCAGCATGCAGACCGGCGACAACACTTTGCCAACGGCTCCTAGCTGTTGGCTGCTCCTCTTCCCCACCCCCAAGGCTCCAACACCACCTCCTAACCTCCTTCTACACTCTCAACTATATATATTACTTTCATTCAAACTCCAATTCACCAAAAATTTATCATTCTCTCTCAATCTCTACTCTCATTCTAACTCATTTTGCAAGAGCATTTCACTCTATTTCTCAAGCTTTCACTCTCACATTTTACACACACTCACTCTCACTTTCCTAACTACACACACATACACAATGTCTTCCAAAGGAAACAAGGGCAAGGGCAAGATCGTCGGTGAAACCCAAAGCGAAGGAGCCCAACAATCTCAAACTCAAAAGGCAAGAAGGGCGGAAGTGGCGGAGGAAATCTCAAGGCAAGTCGCCGAATGACTTCAAGCCGAAGAAGACGAGAGGTTTGAGGACATGGTTAATATGATGGAAAGCCAAGGATTTGAATTCCATGGCTTGAACGACGATGAAGAGCACGAAGATGACGTGCTAAACCAACCTCTCCCAACAAATACCGTCAAGGAACCAAAGTCCGATGTCTTCAAGAAACACTTTAGAAAAGTGTTGGCTCCAGAACGTGAAGGCGAACCTCCTATCTCCGATGGTCGAAAGAGATACATCGCACCTTGCAACTATTGCACAACGGAATACAAATGGATCGAAAGGGGAGGCTATGGCACACTCAATAGGCACATGGCGAGCATGCATCCGACGGAGTTCGGAATGTCTACTTCTCAAACTCAAATTCGAGGTACCACTTCATCTTCGGAGACGGGTATGGTCTCTCTATTTAAATTTGATAAATCTCAATACGAAGATGCATGTGCTAGATACTGTGCTATGGAGAAACAACTTTTTAATTATGCCGATAGAATAACGTATTAAACATCCTATAGAGATGGATTAGGTCCCAATGCTAGCAAAGTTGCTAGAACTCAAATGCTTAAGAGGATTAGGTGACAATACATGGAGAAAAAATAAGATTTGATAAAATATTTATTTCATTTGGGTCATAAAGTTTCTATTTGTATCGACGTTTGGACTGATGCATATAATAAAAATAATTATATGGGAATTACTTGTCATTGAATTGATGCAAAATGGAGTTTGCAAAAATGTTTGATTGCATTTAGGGAGTTTGAAGAGTCTCACACGGCTCAAAATATTGCTTTGATTATTATCACCATTTTAAATGAATATTGTTTGATTAACAAAGTTTTTTCGGTTGGTTTTGATAATGCAATGGCGAATACCGCTAGTATTCCTTCACTCATTGAAGCATGTTCACCATCTTTTGATGGAAAATACTTTCATTCTGGATGTATTTGTCATATTTTGAATTTATGTGTCCAAGATGTGCTTGAAATTTTTCAAGAGTCTGTTGTTCCTATTAGAAATGCCGTTAAATGTTTGCATAAATCAAAAACTTTAGGAAAGAAATGGAAAAAATATTATCGTACAAAGGGTCTTGTTTATATGTGTTTCAAACAAGATGTTTCTCATCGTTGAAATTCTACTTATGAGATGATTAATAGCACCATAGAGTATAGGGGTCATTTATGTGATTTTTTTAGAAAAAGAGTTTTCAACATTTCAATTAGTTCTTAATGAGAGTTATTGGGATGCATGTATGGATTTATATGGATTATTAAATGTTTTTCATATGACTACTAAATAATTATCGGGTGTTTATTATTGTACTTCCGTTAAAGTGTTGGAGCATTGCATGTATATTGCCATGTCTTTTAAGGCTTGTTTTAGTAGGCCAAACTTGCAAGGTGTGATTTATTTTATGGTTCAAAAATGGCTAAAGTATTTTTGGGAGATTCCGAAAGTTTTCTTGCTTGCTAAATGTTTGGATCCTAAATAGAGATATGATGGTATTTGTCAAATGCTTGGGATTTATTATGATGTTTTTTTGCAAATGGACTTTAGTGGTGTTATAATTGATGGTGAACAAATATTTTTTGATCTTCCTAATGTGCCACAAATCAAGGATGATCTACATAGGACTTTGAGAGATCTTTTTGAAGAATATAGAATGAAGTATGGTAGTAATGAAGATAACAACACCAATATTCCTTCTTCTTCTATGATTGATTTTCCCTTTGCTATGAACTCATTAGATCCTTTAGTTCAACAAAATAGAACCTATGAACTTCCAAGGGGCCAAGGTAATAGTGAATTGGATATGTTTTTCAGACTCATTTTGTCTTTGGTGTTGAAGATAGTGGTCCATCGATCGATGTGTTGAAGTGGTGGTCGAAGAAAGAGGAGTACCCAAGACTCTCCATCATGGCGAAGGAGTTATTTACCGTTCCAGCATCCACCGTATCCGTTGAACAAGCTTTTAGCACCGGAGGTCTTATGTTAGATCAAAGAAGATCAACTATGAAGCCGGCGAACATTGAAGCTACCATGTTGCTTGATGATTGGTGTAGGGCCGACCTTAGAGCTCAAGAACCGAAATGGGATGATCGGAATGAGAGCGAAGATGAAGCCTTCACCGAGATGGATAGATCGGCATCGGGTGCAGAGTACGAAGCATGGTGTTGTAAAAAGAACTACGTTGACTTTGATTCCTCTATAACTATGAGGATACGTAGGCAGCTCAATTTTAGAAATTAAATTGAGTTCAAGTCCCTTATTATTATTATTAGTAATTTTCATTTCAAATGTAAAAGTTCTTATTCATTTGTAAAAGTCCTTAAATTGAGCTTAATTTATTGTTGTAATTTTCCTAATTATTAATGCAAAATTGCAAAATTGTTATTTATTTTTAACAATTTAATGAGTTCTTTAAATTTTTTTAAATAAAACAAAACAACATCAAAACATAAAAAAATTATCATTTTCTATTCATAAAAATAATAAATATACAAGAATAAAATTTAAAAGATTAAAAAAGTTAAAAAAAAAAGGGATTTTGGCTTGAAAAAGCCGAGAGCAAACTAGCATGTCCCTTGTTTTTCCCCTGTTTTGGGAATTTAGGGCCTCGCGAGCCAGCGCCCGGCCCGTCGGTTTCAGCCCGGCCCGGGACCGACGGGTTTCGGGCCCGGCCCCTAACCGCCACCACATCTAAGGGCCGGGCTAGGGCTTCGCTTTTAAGGACCGCGGCCCGACGGTTTGAGGCCCAAAACTGTCGGGCCCGGCCCTTGGGCACGTCTAGCCAGAATTATACATTTACTTATGGGGGGTTAACCTTAACTTACTTATTGAAAATGACTAATTTAAGATATTAACGCTTTAAAACTAGACCTAACCAGAGGGATGTCAAACGGGGGCCAACCCACCGGGTTTCAGGCTAGCCCTATCGGGTTGCGGGCTATTCGGTTCGGGTTAATTGGGCTTTTTTTTTCTTCCGGACTAATATTTTTTGGCCCTAACCCTACCTCTCGGTTTCGGGCTAGCCCACCAGGCCATATAGTTTACAAAAAAAAAATAAAAAAATGACATGGTATAAACATAAAAATAATAATTGTTTCAACACATATTTGTATAAACAAAATACTCCATCTGTCCTCTATTTACTGACCCTGTTGACTTTTTAGATAATTTTGGAGTTGAAAACACGACCTAATTATCAAATTTATAAATAGAGTAGTGAAATACCACATGAATTTTGATTCATGTCCAACCCTATCGGGCTCGGGCTTTTTTCGGTCCGGCCCTATCGAGCTTTTGTATTTTTGGGCTATTATTTTTTGGCCCTAACCCACTTTCTTCGGGCTATTCGGATCGGCCTGTCAGGTTCAGGCTTTTTTAACATCCCCACTAACCACTAATATTACGTGGCAAATACGGAAACAAAACTAAGAATGAAAAGAAACCACCACTTCTAGCTACAACATTTCCCCTTCTTATTCTTCCGTGCGAGATGCAACCATGCATGCACATTATTTATTTATTACTCTATATAACTAGTCTGTATTCCGTCGAAATTCAACTGGGCCAAGTGAAAATCAAAGTTAGGTTAGGGCCAAAATATTTTAACTAAAAAATAATTTAGTCTGATGGACTCAAATCGAAAATTTTAAAAACTTATTGACCAAGGCGCCACTTCAAAATCGATTTGTGTTTAATATATATATATTTTTTTTATTTTTTTTCAAAAATTTGATAAACGTTGTTATCGATACATACTAAAAAAATTCAAAAACTTATGTCCAACGGGCCACCTTAAAATTTAAGTTGTGCTAGGGCCAAAATATTTTAACTAAAACTCGAAAATAACCTGAAGGGTTTGCTTGATTAACCAAAAGTTTTGAAACGATGCTCATTTTGTGTTAATATATCGTCCATTGTCTTTATTTATAAGTATATTTTTTGTTACAAAAATCTGATAACCATAGAAATCGATATATACTAAAAGTATTTCAAAAAAAATTTGGCCAACGGATCACCTGAAAGTTAAAGTAGGGTTTGAGCCAAAATATTTTAACTCTAAAATAATGAATCGAAAGTTTCATAAACTTATTGCCAACGGGATATCTAAAAATCAAAGTATGATTTTAATTTGATTAATTACATATACATACTAAAAATATTTCAAAAAATTCTTGGCCATTGGGCCACCCGAAGATCCAATTAAGGTTATAGCTAAAATATTTTAATTAAAAAATAATTAATGTACTCGAATCAAAAATTTATCCGTCAAGAAAGTTAGCCTGAAAAGTCAAAATAGTATTATGGCCACATATTTTAACTTAAAAATATTTTAGTAGATCAACCTGAACTGTTGATGTTACTTGTGTCCATCATGAAAATTATTAATTAGTGTCTACAATATTTAATTAATCACCAATTTATTATTATTATTATTATTATTATTATTATTATTATTATTATTATTATTATTATTATTATTATTATTATTATTATTACATTTCGTAGTAGTTAGGTAGCTTCCTATGCATTTAAATTAGCTTAATATAAAAAATAAATGTGTTTCATAAATGTGTTTATATATATAATATTTAATTAATAAAATTATAAGATCGTGTCCAAAGCAAATATTTAATATTAATTTGTAAAAGACGATTTTGGATTGAGGGAGTCGTAACTTAATAAATAAATAATGTTTAATATTTAGATAAATAATAATGGATTTAATCATATGAGTCGATAATCATGATTATGGTAATTTACATATAAATAGAATATAAAATCAAATCTAAGATAATTATGACAAAAAAAAGAGTTTATATAAATTAATATGTATAAATATATAGATTTTAGATAAATATGAATAGAGGCCGTATGTGATGCCACTTAAGCATATGAATTAATATGGTGCTCCGGATCCGCAACGGAATGTATAATATATATATATATATATATATATTGATTCACATAATTATAACAATAATTGTTTCTATTTAACTACTGCCTAAAGTACAAACTATGAAAGGAATTTCTCAATCTAGATGAGCTCAATCTATCTTCTTTAATTGTTACTTGTCAAACTAATCTTATTGATTGTATAATCCTAGCCATAACACAGTACACTCTACTAAGTTACTATCCTTAATTCACTCAATATTATTCATCATAAACATAAAAATATACTCCTTTAGCACGCAAATTGACTCTACCACAATGGTAAGACACGTGTTCACAAGATCTACCTCCTTGCTGTCAATTCTCAATAACGAAGCTTGAAAGTTCGAAGCCTTCAACTTAATCTTATTGTGCACATAATATTATTCGTTGTTTTTTTGTTGATGTTTTTCACACAATCTTTCGACACCATTTTTTATTTAAAAAAAAATATATTAATATAAAATGACTTCATAAAAAAAATTCTCAAAGTTGAACACTCAAAGAAAACAATCGAACAATTAAAGCCGTAAATATTATATATATTAAAAAAAAAAAAAAAAAACCTGAAACATGAAAAGAAAAACATACAAACGCAGCATGCAAATACCAAAAGAATTCAGTCCAAACAAACTTAAAATATAAAACATACAAATCATCGACACTCTACTTATTGTTAAGTAAAACAATAGAATTAAACAGTTTAACACAAACAAAAAACAATCACTACAAGAAATTTTATCATAGATAACACATCATAGATAACGGTTTTTTACAAAACTGTTATCTATGTGCGTGTATTTTACATAGATAACGGTTTTTTTATAAAACTGTTATCTATGTACGTGTATCCTTTAAGAATAGATAACAGTTTTATCAGAACCGTAATCTATCTGTGTGTTATCTTAACTTTTAATAACGGTTAAGTAAAGACCATTAAGAAAAGTGTGTTATTAAATCAAATTAAAATTATAAACTATTTATTATTATTATTATTATTATTATTAATTGATGCAAAAACTGAAATTCATCTCCCCATTCACAAATTAATCGTCTTCTTCAGTTCTTCTAATGCTATAGAACTTTCGCGAGCCCTAAAAGCCAAATCGAAGTTCACTCCCCAAATCTGCCGCCGCTGCACTCGAGCACCGCCGCCGGTTAGGTAAGCGCGCGACTCTGAACTGTATCCCTAGCTGAATCTCTCTCTCTCTCTCTCTCTCTCTCTCTCTCTCTCTCTCTCTCTCTCTCTCTCGTTCTCTCTCTTTCTCAAACTCGCTCTATCTCTCTCGATTCCAGCTTTCAATTTTGCCGAATTAGCCGCCGCCGTTCAGCACATCATCGCCGGTGCATCGTGCAGGTAATCATTTCTACATCTGTCTCTCTTATCCGACTCGCTCTCTTCTCTCGATTCCAATTTTTTATTTTTCGAATCAGCCGCCGCTGTTCAGCACATCGCAGCCGTCGCCGGTGGCTCGTACAGGTAAATGTCTCTCTCTCTCTCTCTCTCTTTCTTCGTATTCTTTTTTTTTTTTGCAATTTAGCTGCAAAAAAATTGTTATTAGATTCAAATTTCTTTGTTCATTTTAGTTTTTGGTTTCCTTTCAATTTTGGTTTCATTTAAGTTTTTTTGGAATGATTCGCATGGAGATTTCTAATCATTGAAATGGTAAGTTATTGCTTCTTTTCAAAGTTGTTTATTGGTTTTTTTGCTTTGTTTTTCGCTTTGATTATGTTTGGTTGTGATTTGGGGTTGAATAATCAAATCCTTTATGGTTCTGCCACCTAATAAAAATAAGAAATTGTTGTTCTTCTTTCTAGTTTTGCAATTGCAGCAGCGAAGGAATCATGAAAGCAAAGCTTGATTTCAGAGCTTCTGCAATGGCCACATACAAGGTGAAATTGATTGGAGCTGATGGCGAGGAGTGTGAATTTGAAGCCCCCGATGACTGTTACATCCTCGACTCTGCTGAAACTGCAGGAGTCGAGCTGCCATACTCGTGCAGGGCGGGTGCTTGCTCCACCTGTGCCGGGAAAACGGTGTCGGGCTCCGTTGATCAGTCGGATGGTTCGTTTCTTGATGATAACCAAATGGAGCAGGGCTACCGACTCACCTGTGTGTCGTACCTGACTTTGGACTGTGTGATCCACACTCACAAGGAAAGTGATTTGTATTGAGAGCTTATGGGTTGTTTTTATTGTCTTGTGGTTTGTTGTTAGATATGAAGGGGAGCTTATTTACTGTGTTTAATCAGCTGCATCTTGCAATAAACATTATGAGTTGTCTTGAATGAGCAATTTTGGATGTGGTTTCTCTCTATTTTTCTTTCTTTTCTCCAATGCCCCGTGTTAAAGAAAAATGACTATGGTTATTGGATTCACAAATTATGGTTATTTTGATTCTTATTCTGCGAAACAGGCTCAAGTATGCTCTAACTTACCGTGAAGTTATTGCCATTCTTATGCAATGCCATATCCAAGTTGATGGGAAAGTGAGGACTGGTAAGACATGGCCTGCTGGATTCATGGGTATGAACCTCTTGCTAAAACTCTATGCACAATTACTTTTCAGATTCGAACCTTTGTTGTCAAATACTATGTGGGATGAAAGGTTGTCTAGTGAACAGTTATTTTCTCTTCCATACTTGCAATAGGTAGTTATATTGGCTGATATGTTGCTCTGGAAGATTTCGTTTTTACTTGCTTATCTTAAATCAATATTTCTCCTCTTTGTAGACGTGGTCTCTATTCCTAAGACCAATGAAAACTTCTGTCTGCTTTACGACACCAAGGGTTGATTCAGACTGCCTCTATCAGGGATGAGGAAGCAAAGGTTTAATCTTTCCCATGTTTCAGGCGGTGTTTTAGGTTCCTTTCTTGTTGATCTTTTCCCTGTTTATGAGTTCATATGAGCTTAACTTTTTTAATCATTCTTTAATTATCCACATTCTTTAATTATGGTTATGCTATGTGATGCAGGTTTGATTCAAGAGTCATGAACATATAACTAAAAAGGTATTTAATCTTGCATTTAACTTGCTTAGAATTCTTAGTAGAATTATTGAGATATATAATTGTATATATCTGTATCTATGAGACGTTGCAATATATGGGAAGTATTTATGATTTTTGGTGCAACTGTATATAAATGATCTAGCTACTTAGATAACTCTATAATTTAAAATAGGAAAGCTGATGATAATACTACCATGGAACCAATAATTTATAACTTGTAGTTCTATTTTCTGTAAACTGATTTTGCTTTTTAGCAAGTGTAGCCACCTTGGCTCTTGAATTGGTAGCTCTAACCAAAGAACTTCAGGTAACTTTACATGGCTAAACAGCTGAATTACGATTAGATAATATAAATTTCAGTTTCATTAAAAATTTACTGCTACTTCATTTAAATTTCAGTTTCATTAAATTCTTGGAGCTGTGATGCTGTTCTAAAGACATTTTGGTTCATTTTAGCCTCGAATTCAGAACCTATAAAGTCAAACTTTTAGTCAGTTTTCTTGTATGATTGTTGTGCATATCCCTTTAGTTTCTTTCTCTCTAACATTATATGAGCTCCACGTATCATGTTTGTTGCCCAAAATGTGATCTGCTTTTATTTGGCCTTAATAACTCTACTTATGATTCATTTTTTGAAAAAAAAAATTCCTAAACATTGAAGGATCACAACATTAGCTCGGAAAGAATGTTATCAGAATCATAACTACAATTCTTTACACATAAAGTATGTTTATTTCCATTCTTTGCAACTCTTCTTGCATTTGTCAATGATAGACTTTATCATTTTACTTATTTTGTTATGCTATACTGGTTGGTTTCTAATGGAGTTCCTGCCCTTTCTTGTTGCAGCTATACTAAAGTTCCAAGTAGAGCAGAGTTGAGCTACCTCTAGAGCATTGAGACTGCCCCTTTAATATATAATTTATTAGGATAGTAATTAGTGTTGCCTTCATTTTTTGACTATATTTTCACAGATGATGTAGAATGTTTAGATGGTGTATACAATGTTTGAGTGGTAATATATATATTATTTTTATTTTCATACAGGATCTATCATTTATTTACTAAAATTAAGAATAGGCAAATTAAAATAATATAAATGAGAAGCTAAAATATGAAATATGAGATAGATAACGGTTCAAAACCGTAATTTATGTTGACTATATATTACGCATATGTGGCAATAGATAACAGTATTAAACCGTAATGTAAACATGCACATAGATTACGGTTTTCTTGTGTTATGTATGTAATTTCCAACCGTTATCTTTTACTTACATAGATAACGGTATAAAAGCGTTATCTATGAGCGTGCCTATAGATTACACCACCTAATTTTACACTTTTTTTTCGCACATAGATAACGCAAATATTGCGTTATCTATGAGCGTTTTTCTGGTAGTGAATAGCTCGAACAACACACCTGCGAGAGTGAGACGAAATTGCGAAAGCGGATGAAATCTGCAAATTATACACTCAACACAGACCGAAATTAACTCACAAACAAAAAAGACAAAAACTTGTGTCAGCCGGAGGCACCGTGCGGCTGGGCCTAAAGTGTCAATCTTTATACAGAAAAGTGTCAATCTATATGAATAAAAGTGTCAATCTTTAACATAATTATTTTACAAATAAAATGACAATTTTTAAAAGTGTCAATCTTTATACAGAAAAGTGCAAATCTATATGAATAAAAGTGTCATTGTTTTAGTCCGGCCGTACGGTGCCTCCGGCTGACCCAAGTGTGTCCCAACAAAAAACAATAGCTCGAACAACACACATGCGAGAGAGTATTAATATATTAATTAATTAGCCAAGTATTATATATTGATAATCAAGAAAAATCGTGGTTGATTGATCTTTATTTTGCTATTATAATATTTGTAAATTATATTATACCAATTTAAATAAATAAAAAAATTAGAATAATAATAATAATAATAATAATAATAATAATAATAATAATAATAATAATAATAATAATAATAATAATAATAATAATAATAATAATAATAATAATAAATGATTGAGTATAAATAATTGACTAGATGATTTAAATTATGAGACTTCTATTCAAATTGAAATTCTATGAAGACATATATATTATTAATCATATTAAAATATTGATTAATTAGCCAAAATTATAAATTTAGCAAAATAATTAAAAAAAATCGTGGTTGATCGATCTTTATTTTGCTATTATATACTACCTCTGTCCCTTTCAAATTGAGTCACTTTTTTCAGCAATAATTTCAAGCTCTTTCGAGTGTCTTGATGATGAGTTTTAAAATAACTTTTTAATTAATTTTTTCTTTTACGGGATACTAGAAGTGTTGTAGTATCTCGTAAGAGAAAAAATTCTTTAAAAAGTTATTTTAAAATTCATCATCAAGACGCTCAAAAACGCTTGAAATTATTGCTGAAAAAAGCGACTCAATTTGAAAGGGACGGAGGGAGTACATATAGATAGATATCTAAGTAAGAGTATATAGTGTGATTAGCAGAGCGGTTACGCCATTTCACTTCAGTCATGATTCAGCTCGACTAATGGGATCCTGCAGTGTATCCACCGTCCATCATTTTTGCCTGCATTGGGCAATTTGGTCTTTACATTGTTTAATTTTAACCTTTTTAAGTTTGCTAACCATAGTATGAGTTAGGGCCCGCTCTTTCTTTCCATTTACCCCCAAATCTGGAGAAATAGAGCATTAAATTTTTTGAAATCTTCATTCGCTGCTATCATCGTCTCCAAATTCTGGGAAAATTTATATTTATGTAAATTATATCAGCCTTCTCCTTCCAAACGCACGAACACCCAAAATCAAAAATGTCATCTCATCTTAACGATTTTACGAAGCGGGTGTAATTTTTCAATTTTCGGTGAGTTCAGAATGGAATTTAATCTACTCATCAAGTAGTTTATTTAAATTGGCTACATCTACTCAACGAAATTGCTTTATTGGTTATTTGGTTATAGAAATAGAAAGTTTGAGAAGAGATATCTCCATCAAAACTACATTCATTTATTTACTATTTTTAATTTAATTATAGTAGCAGTTAGGATTGACTCATATGCGTAGGAATTGAAATTGGTGTGTTATAATTTTTGTTTCTCGATTTTTTTTTAATTGATATTGCTCAATGCTCATGAATCTGATATTCTGATTTTACTGATGATTAAGCGTGTAGTTTTTTTCAATGTGATTGACAGCTTGTGCTACTGTGATTGGGTGATTACAAGCTTCGATTTTTTCAGTGCATAGTTTTCTTATTTTGATGAAAGAACTGTGATTTTATTGACAGAAATATTGAAAGAACTCTTTTGACGAGAACGTCTTGCATATCCGTCCCGGCGTGTCTGCCGGCCGTTCAAGAGGCATCGCAATATCAGTCGAGGCAGTGAGGTAATGGTTTGGGTGAATGTTTGAAAGTTTATCAAATGCGCCGACATTTTCGTTCTAGCTGAAACATCTCATCTGCTTTTCGTGTCTACATCTGTTAGCTCTCGAGTCTTTTAAGTTAAGTCTACAAGCATTGGATTCTTTTATGGTAGAAGTGAGCTTCTTGTCTTCCGTTCCTCCTTTTTAGGTGAGTTTCCCTAAAAATTTGTTAACTTCTTTTTTTTGTTTCAGTCAAGAGTTCTGAAATCAGAACTAAACACTTTAGCAGCAAAAATGGATCCGACCATAATCAGGATGGAGACGGTGGACATTTGCTTTTGCCTTTTGGACATGCTTGAGAGGTTTCTTGAAATAGAAGGTATGATATAGCTGGCTTCTTATAATAATTACTATATGGTTAAACTGAAAACTCTATGCTGGGTTTCATGTAATATCTGCTACATTTTTTTCATTTCAAATGTTAACTTTCCAATATTTGAGGTAATGCTCTTTTGAACTGAGAGAGTAGAAGTAGATTAAGAGAAAAAAGTTGATAAATTCTGTTTTTCAAGTGCATCTGAATTTCTCAACATTGTTATTATATGTTTTAAGATTACTACTAATTCCATTTAGATAACAGTTTGTCAACTTCATATATTTTTCCTTTTCCTCCGCTTCTCCTTAAAATATTTTGACTGTTGTGTTGGGCTTTCAGAATTTTAGCCTTAATCTTGGCGGGGTGACTCGGATGGCATGATATTTGCGAGCAAACATTAATTCACAGCCTTGGTGTGGCTGGAATTCTCTTTGCTTGATCTTGGACACATGATCTCAGCCTTCTCTTTACTTTCTCCATTTTTGTGCTTTCCTGCATCTCTTAAGTTTTCTTCACCGCTTGCTATAAAAAAGCAGAAGAAGAAAATGACTTTGTGTTAACAGAATATATGAGATATTATATTATCCATTTGCTTGTTTCTGAGAGGGAGTTACCTCGTGAGATGGTGAAAATGACTTTGTGTTAACAGAAAATGCACAGCACAATTGTTGAGATCATCAGCATGTTCCCTTTCGAAATCATTTGCCAGAATTTATAATGACAGAAATTTCATTTTTGCAGCCTGACTTTCTTAAAAAAGAGAAGATATACTTTGCAGTTTACCAGCAGTTGTTGGTACCCATATTCATTCATTACTCGTTTACTTGCTAGTATAAATTTTTCATGTCAAATATACCTATGATGTTGCTTATTTATTCTGTATATGGTATTTCTGTCAGTAACTTGGAGCAGTTTTCTGCCTAACTTTTTATTCTAGATCGGCTCCGGCTGCTTTACTTGTGAACGAATTTCCAACATTAAGGAGAACTTTTCATAACTTCTCATATTATAGATTGTTCACCTGGATAGTGTTTCTAACAAATCATTTCTTACCTGGTGGTGGCTGTACTTAAAAGAATAATGTTTTGACGTCGATTGAAATTTCAGCGTGGAGAATATGGTTCTGATGAAGAAAAAAATTCTTGAAATGATGGTTTAATTAAATTTTACTCCATTAAGATAAGGGGTTAGACTTGGTCTGTTTACGTTTCTGATATCATGTGTGCTGTAGATAATTACTTGTAATGGTAAATGTAAACGATAAAGTTGTACAGATAATGATTTTTCTTCTCATTGCAGAATGAGGGCTCTAAATCGAGGTGAACCAATCTTCATTACAAACAGCCCTCTTTGGCAGTGAGGTAATGGTTTGGGTGAATGTTTGAAAGTTTATCAAATGCGCTGACATTTTCGTTCTAGCTGAAACATCTCTGTTTTTTGTAATATTTATAGTGTAGCTGAAACATCTCATCCGCTTTCGTCCCTATGAATCTTCCTTTTCAAATTCATCTGCGATTGCGCCATCACTGCTCTATTTTAGTGGGATGTACAGTATTGCACTAAATTTACCGCTACACTGTATTGCGCTATCCATTTTTAATTTCATTTTCATTTTCTTTCAAGATGTCACAGAGACTTTGGAGAAAAGAGAGGCGGTGTTGGTGTGTGTATTCATTTGATTTTTTAGATCAATTTGCATTTATTTATTGTTATTATTATTATTTTTTTTCTTTAAAACCATTTCTATATACAATTGTATAATCCAAAAAAAAACTAATGTTTACGTTTTTGTAATTTTCTACAAATATAATATTTGCTTGTTTTGTATATTAATTTAATGAGTTCAAATTTATATTGTTCGTATAGATTTAGCCAGTAAATATGTGCCTTGCTTGGTGCTTGATGAATGTGCGCATTGTTTGTTTTTCATTTCTTTTTTTCTTTCAATTTGGTAATCTAAGAAAAGAATGTGGTAATTGTAATCAAAATAGTTGTAGGTAAATTGTTTTTGTTATACTGTTGATGATTAAAAACTGTTAAAAATTTATTGAAACAATTTTTAATCATCTACAATGGATTCTGAAGACATGGAAGAATGGAGTGAGGGAGAAACCATGGATTGGGATTTAATTTTTGATCGCAAAGACGGCCCCTATGATGAACAACATCATATTTCGGATTGTGATGAAGATATGGTCCCGAATAAAGTTTTTGTCTCATCACCAGTCTCATCACCAGAAAATGATCCTCCTGAAAATGGTTTTGTAAATGACAACAATATTAATAGCACTTCTGCAATTGGAAATGTTGTTTCGGATGCTGAAGGTGGGCTCATGATTGGAACGAATTTCCTTGGTCCCGATTACGTTTATACACAGTATTGTGAATATGCTCGTATGAAGGGATTCAGTGTTAGGAGAGGAATGCAAAGGTATGTTGTTGGAAAAACAGATATGATTAAATGGAAAGAATTTGTATGCTCTTGTGAAGGTTTAGCAGATACAAAAACTGCCACCACTCGAGTTATGTGTTTTAAGAAATTGCTTCTCAGAACTTCCTGCAAGGCAAAAATAAGAGTGACACGTGAATCAGGTGAGAAATGGCGTATTACCCATTTCGAAGTTGCTCACAATCACACACTTGTGCCCTAACTAAAAAGGTTTGTTAAAATTAAAACAAAACACCATAAATCCTTATTACAAAATAATTAAACCTATTTATAATTATTTACAAAAAAACTAAATACCCAATTTATGAATTAATAAATCATAAAACTTAATTATGAAAATGATTAATACTAAAAAATATTTAAAAATGCTGAAATACGTAACTCTATTATAAAATAAAATATTACAATAATTAACAATTTGAAGAAATGTAATATAGATTAAAAAACAAGCAAATACAATAACAAAAAAAAATAAAAATGAAATGGGGGTGTTGTTTGGGCTGGACCGGTGTCGTTTGTGGGGAACAACAATGTGTTGTGTTTCACCCCCACAGCAGGCGATCCAAGCATGTCATTTCCGCCCTTTCAAGCATTTTATTTATTTATTTATTTATTTATTTTCTTTTATTGTTTTAACTTGTTTTTTACCTTTTTTTTTTAGTTAATATACATTTTATTTTTGGTATACTTCTTATTTTAGCTTTAAGTTTATAATTCTTTTATTGTTATTTTCATTTTATAAAAGGAATAATTCTTTCATCATTATTTTTAATTTAATTAATCATCAATTAAATTTATGTTTTATACTAGTATAAATTATAAATTCAAATTTTCAAGTTAATTAATATATAATGTACAAAATCAGCTCTGTATTATGCACAAATATAAAAAGAAACTAAAATATGCAATAACAATAAAGTGAAACGTTAAGGGAAATTGGTCTAAGAATCGAGCCCGGATTAGTGGATTAGTAAAAACGGAAAGGTATTTCACTTAAATAGCCACTAATCGAGTGTAATCGGTTGATTTTCTCGAATAATTAGTGAAACGTGAAGTCCACTAGTCTAAGAATCGAGCCCGGAATAGTGAATTAGTTAAAACGGAAAGAGATTTCACTTAAATAGTGACTAATCCAGTCGAATCAGTGGATTTTATCGGATAAGTGGCGAAACGTGACGTCCACTGGTCTAAGAGTCGAGCCCGGATTAGTGGATTAGTAAAAACAGAAAGAAATTTCATTTAATTAGCCACTGATCAAGTCGAATCGGTAGATTTTCTGGGATAATTAGTTAAACGTGAAATCTACTGGTCTAAGAGTCGAGCCCAAATTAGTGAATTAGTGAAAACATAAAGGGATGTGACTCAATTAATCAATAATCAAGTCGAATCGGTGAATTTTCTGGGATAACTGGTGAAACATGAAGTCCACTAGTTGAAGAAGAGAGCCCGGATTAGTGGATTAGCGAAAACGGAAAGGTATTTCACTTAATTTTTCACTAATCGAGTCATTTCGGTTGATTTTCTTGGATAATTAGTGAAACGTGAAGTCTATTAGTCTAAGAGTCGAGATGAAACAAAATTTCACTTAATTAGTCACTAATTGAGTCGAATCGGTGAATTTTCTCGAATAACTGGTGAAACATGAAGTCCATGGTTAAAGAATAGAGCCCGGATTAGTAGATTAGTGAAAACGGAAAGATATTTCACTTAATTAGTCACTAATCGAGTCGATTCGGTTGATTTTCTCGGATAATTAGTGAAACGTGAAGTCTACTAGTCTAAGAGTCGAGCCCGGATTAGTGGATTAGTAAAAACAGAAAGAAATTTCATTTAATTAGCCACTGATCGAGTCGAATCGGTAGATTTTATGGGATAATTAGTTAAATGTGAAATCTACCGGTCTATGAGTTTTCTAACCACATTAATCTTTTGCTAACAAATTTTTTTGCCATCGTTGAGGTAACCAGTGAATCTAATCATTACGATTAGCGCATATAATATTTTAAAATAAATTTAATTATAATTTAAACCATCACTCGCATCGTGTATATTTCATTTTAAGTTTGAATTTTTTTAATTTTGAGACGGAGATTATATTATCTTTTTGACTTATTTTAATCAGTCGCATTGATATGTGCCCAAAGCACAATATATGCATATTTTGAATTAAATGTAAAAAAACCAACCGCATGCAGTTTTTTTGGTTTTAAGAATTGTTAATTCTTTTTTAATCATGGGAAAGGCACCTTTTTAAATAATAATTTAACTAAATATTCATTAATATAATTTGATTTATAATGCATTTTATTATATATTTTTATTTATCATTAAAATTTTCATACTGTATATAATTATGATTTGTGAATATTCTTTATCTTTGATTTTTACTTGGTTTTAACATGAATCTATTAAAAACAAAGGAATGTTCTATTAAAAACAAAGGAAAAACATAAAATAAATAAAAAAGAAAGAAATAGATAAACAAAAAAGTAATGAAAAAGCTAAAACTAAAGAAAAGATGCAAAATATCAAGAACAAAATAAGATTGAATGCTTTTGCAAAAAAAAAAAAAAAAGATTGAATACGAAAATAAAGAAAAATGGAAACTCACAAAAAAATAAAAAAAATTGAATTATGTGAACAGGTGCACTGCAAATTCTGCATGAATCCAAACATACCACCATACGAAATATATATATATGTGTAACTTAACCATAGTTGAACCAATAAAATAAATGATTAAAGTTTAAAATGTTAAATATAGGGCAAAATTTCCTAACTACCCTTTGCAGGCAAAACTAAAACTCCCGCGCAGGAGCTACCCTCTGCACGTTCCTTTTTGCCGATTCAACTCACTTTCTCTCTCTTTCCCCTCTCTCTCTCTCTAGAAATCCCGCGCTCTCATCTTCTCTCTCGCCTCCCCCCCTCTCCGTTTTCGTAGCTGAGAAATCAAAATGGGCAAACGATTGCGGCTCTGGGAAATCGGGGTCGGAATTCTTAGTGTCATCTGTGAGGCTCTAGTACTTTTATTTGCTGCATGTGGAATGATTGCCGTCGCGAAGGTAATCGCTTTTGCGAATTTCTATGTTGTTGCTGCATCTGGAATGACTTTTTGGGTATTGTGTGTGGGCGCCCAGCACGGGATTAAAAGTTTGATACGTTTGTTCCTATACACAACTGCTATGATTATCTCGGAACTTGAGGCTTTGCAATTTGATATGAAAGTCGAGAAACATGTACTCTCGAAATGGGCCCCTATTTGTGTTTCTGCGTCGATTCTGGGGTTCCTTTTGGGTGAGGCTTACTACGAGGGGAGGAAATCAAGAAAAGAACCGCTTCTCCCTAGGTTTGTGTCTCGCTCCTCCTCCGGCAGATGGGCTCAATTAGCGGTGGAAACCAACAAGTTTGCTTTCGCGGCGGAGACCAAGCAGCTTCTGGGTCTGATCAGCAACGCTTTCTTCAGCAACAAAGACACGTTTCTTCGTGAACTGATCTCAAACTCCTGCAATGTAAGGCACAATTCGCATCTCCATTCTTGATTTAAGTATTGTTGCGTAATTCGCATCTTCATTCTTGATTTAAGTAATGTTGATTTGGTGTATTTCTGTATGTCGTGTGTTATGATCACAGCAGTATTTCATAATCATTGTTTTAATCTATCTAGTTCCCATATGCGCAGTTGTTGTTTTAGTTTATTTCGGTTTATGTAGTATAGTTTCGTTCAGTTCTTTCTTGGTGAATTGATCACAAATTCCTGCGTGGTTGGGCACAATTAAGTTGAGGGATTATTTCTTAATTCTTGATTTAAGTATTGTTGTATTTCTGTATGTCCTGTGTTATGATCACAGCAGTATTTCATAATCATTGTTTTTACTCCGTCTAGTTCTCATATGCGCAATTGTTGTTTTAGTTTATCTCGATTTATCTTATTATAGTTTCGTTCAGTTCTTTCTTGGTGAATTGATCACAAACTCCTGCGAAGTTAGGCACAATTAGGTTGAGGGATTATTTCTTAATTCTTGATTTAAGTGTTGTATTTCTGTATGTCCTGTGTTATGATCTCAGCAGTATTTCATAATCGTGTTCAGGCTCTGGATAAGGTCTATTTCGAAAGCTTGACTGACAAAAGCAAGCTAGGTGGTGAACTCTCTATCCATATTATTGCTAACACCACCAACAACACCCTATCTATCATAGATAGTGGTGTTGGTATGACAAAGGCTGGTTAGTATTCTGTTCTCCATAGTATATCATAGATAGTGGTGTTTGCCCTGGTTTAGTGGTGTTTTGCTTTGATTTTCAGATCTGATCAAGCTTGGAACAATTGCTGGGACTGCCACTAAGGAATTTATGGAAGCACTAGCTGCTGGTGCTGATGCGAGCATGATTGGCCAGTTTGGTGTCGGTTTCTACTCTGCTTACTTTGTTTCCAAGACGGTGATCGTCACAACAAAGCACAATGATGATGAACAGTATGTTTGGGAGTCTCAAGCTGGTGGTTCATTCACTGTCACCAGAGATACTTCTGGTGAAGTTTTAGGCAGAGGTACGAAGATCACTCTGCACCTTAAGGAGGATCAGCTTGAGTACCTTGAGGAGAGGAGGCTCAAGGATTTAATTAGGAGGCACTTTGAGATTACCAGCTATCCCATCTCTGTTTGGGTCGAGAATACTACTGAGAATGAAATCTGCAATGATGAAGACAAGGAAGTCTCTCATGAATGGATCCTGGTGAACAAGCAGAAGAAGATGAAAAAGGCTACTGAGAACTCAGAATTGCTGGAGAGGCTGAAGAAGGAATCTGAGGATAAACAGATGTTTGAGAACTCAAGCATGGTTGGATACAAGAGGACAATGGAGATCAATCCTGATGACGTGATCGTGGAGAAGGAGCTGAGGAATAGATCTGATGCTGACAAGAACAACAAGTCCCTGAAGGATTCGGTTATGAGACTCTCTGAGACTGCTCTTCTCACCTCTGGTTTCAGCCTCAACGAGCCCAACACCCTCGATGGAAATGCTGATGTGGGCATGCCCTCTTTGGAGGAAGCTGAAGCTGATGCAAAGGGAAGCAAGATTGAGATCAGTCCTGATGACGTGATCATGGAGGAGGAGCTGAGGAAGAGAGCCGATGCTGACAAGAACAACAAGTCCATGAAGGATTCGGTTATGAGACTCTCTGAGACTGCTCTTCTCACCTCTGGTTTCAGCCTCAACGAGCCCAACACCCTCGACTGCAATGCTGATGTGGGCATGCCCGCTTTGGAAGAGGCTGATGATCATGCAAAGGGCAGCAAGATGGAGATCAATCCTGATGACATGATCATGGAGGAGGAGCTGAGGAAGAGATCCAATGCTGACAAGAACAACACGTCCAGGAAGGATTCGGTTATGAGACTCTCTGAGACTGCTCTTCTCACCTCTGGTTTCAGCCTCAACGAACCCAACACTCTTGATGGCAATGCTGATGTGGGCATGCCCGCTTTGGAGGCTGATGCAGAGGGAAGCAAGATGGAGGAAGTGGATTAATTTCACTTTTTACTTTTTACTGCTGTTGTATATCTTTGCATAGCTATTATTCTGCCCAATACTGCATTAATGATTTTGACTATGATTCATTCATTTCCTAGGTACAATTTCTGCCAATTTGTGGAAACTATTGAAGTACATGTGTGGAAATACAGTTTGCCTTTCACTTCCCAAACCCAGCTTCATTTCAATATTACATCCTCGAATGTGTTGAAACACAATGTATAGGATTTTATGTAATTCTAGAGATTAAAAATCCCCTTAAAATGTTATATTTTCAGAAAACAGATACACAAAAGAAACCTGGTAGTAGACAGTACTGTGAACAATCCAAAGCTCGTTTAAGCCAAACCCAAACAAACATTACTAGGAAAATCCTTATTAATACATAATCCATTACTGTTTAATATGATAGGAATATTGTTGTTCAATTTCCCAATCTTCTAGAAATCAGCAGCTATGTACTTCTTTAATCACAACAGTAGCAATCAGTGCAAGCCATGTTTTAATATTATACAAATTTAAAAATCTGAAGTCGTAAAAGAGAAGAAACAAAAGCCATAAACTATCACACTCCGAAGGATTCCCATTTCATCATCTTCAGCGGATAAATCGCAGTAGATGCTTTTCTTGACTGCTTGGACGTTCGGCGGCTTGGATCTGAAATGCTACCTGAACCTTCCAAGATTGATTTCGAAGGTTCTTTTCCACGAACAAAGCAAACACATATATCCTCATTGATATAATTGAGTTTCTTCATCAATTCAGAGCTTTCTCTTTCGCCGATGCATTCTTCACAAACCTTAAAGAGCAGGAGTAATAAAAATGATTTTAGTTTTGTTA
The DNA here is from genome assembly GCA_001642375.2 of Mentha longifolia. Lineage (NCBI taxonomy): Eukaryota > Viridiplantae > Streptophyta > Magnoliopsida > Lamiales > Lamiaceae > Mentha > Mentha longifolia. The sequence continues at coordinate 13,141,045 of CM038116.1, read as the reverse complement.
TCTTTGCATAATTTGTGTTGACATGTATGCATCCAGCCAGCCACCACGGCATTACATCAACAGAAAATAGATCGTGTTAAGAAAGAACAAAAATGTTAGGAATCAATTTAAAATTTGTTATAAGGTGGGATATTTTCGAGAAAGCAGTCAAAGACAGGGATGAACACTGGCATTACCACAAATAAAAAAATGGATAAACCAACAAGTCAAATAATTCAAATTTTCAATCATAGGATGCTAGATAATTGACAGGCCAAATTTACCTGAGGGTAAGTCTTAACAAGAAGCCTCCTAGAAAAACTCATATTGACTTCATCGGGCACACTTATATGCTCCTCAGATAATGGCATCTCCTCATAAGACGCAATCATTTTATCTCCCACTCTGCTATCAATCTCAATTCTGGCAGAGATACATTTGGACACTGAGCCACCCCATTCTTCACAAAGCAATTTCCAGTCATCTTCTACAATGATTGTTAGTTCATCTGTCTAAAGAAAGCCATTGAAAAAAATGTAGCATTAGATCATTCAAGCAGGAGTATGCAAATATATGATTTAAAAGGTCAAAGTATCTACAAATCATGCACTGAGCAACATAATAGAATATAGCTAGCAAATCACTAAGGGAAAACTCAAGTATTTTAATGAACATGATCATCCATCATGTAAGCAAAAAGAAATGAAAATAAGATTAGAGCTGAGGGTAAGGGGTGAAAAATGATAGGGCAATGATCAATGAATTGCAGATGATACTTACAGCAGCTGACTTTTGGGAAATGAGACAGCGCTTCCAGCAGAGCTCTGGGGACCTCTCAACTAGCTTGCGGTGCTGATTCACATAAAGAGTCGGGAAACAGGTAAATTAGACAGACAGAGTACAGACTACAGTCCATAAAAGTAGAATAAAATGATCCAAAGTCCAATTTTAAAGATAGATCCTACTTCGATCTACCAAGTACCAACCCAAACTGCCATATGTGCCAAAGGTTATTTCATTCAAGGCCAGAGGGGACACTGGAGATAAGCACAGATAATTCAATTGACATGTGAAGATTCTAAAAAATGTGCTGAGTGAAAATGAAGTAGATAACACTACAAAAGATACTGAGGACCTTTTCGCATAGCAGTTTGTCAACAACAGTGTTTTTAAAGTACCAAGTTCCACAGGACAAGCATTTCTTCCACTAGCATTAATGTAGCTTCTCCACTTCGAAAGCCAAGACTAGGTCAATAGATAGTATTTGGTATCTAGATTGAGAGGTATAGCTTTATTCAGAGCCAATTTTTCATGATTCTGCTTCTGCTTCAGCTTTAGTTCCCTGCAAATAATACTCACACGTTCCAACCAAGTACAAAGTCTTTCTTCTTTTTTCTTTTTTTTAGGAAACTAAGTACATATCTTAGATAACCTCAAACTGTCTTCTGAGAATGCAGCTTCTCTAATTGCAACACTGCATAAAGCACATTCTTCAGAGTCTGATGGGAAAGTTGAGCAGTCTTCTGGGTCATCCGGCTTCACTGTCCTAGCAATTTGATGTATTAAATCCCAGAGACTCTCAGACACTAGTACACGTTTAGCACCAGGTGCTTGTTCAGGCATAAGTTTTCCATGGATACACCTAATGGCAGCAGTTGGTCCAGAATCAGCACCGCTTGGCAGATATATATTTTTCCTGCATAGCCACTGCCGCATCCTACAAAGTAAATTGGTTTAAGTTTTTACAAAAAGTAAGACATCGAGAATATAACCAAGGACTTAGTTCTACTTCTGGTAAATTGCCACAAGCACTATAACCATCTAGCATCAGTAAGTCCCCTAAGAACAGGGCAAACATTTAAAACTACAGATACTAAAACTGATATGTTTAAGAATAATGACCCAGGCCATGTCATAAATTCAAGAATTCCATCTTCTCTGTTGTTTGCGTTTTAATTCACAACCATCCAATTGTAATTCTTTTCTTTTTTTAGATACAGAACATTTTGAAAACAAGTGATTGGAAATGAAGAGAGGTCTTATTAGCCAATGAATACTGTAGTGACGAAAATAACAGGTTTAAGATGGAGAGACGACAAATATCTCTGTAAATATTTCATACCATGAGTCCATGATTTAGATATGAAGAACAACTTGCCATCTAAAGGCTCCCCGGAAAGTGCTACCTCTGCAAGTTCTTTCACTATTAATCTCTGATCCCTATAAACATTTGCACGCCTTGCATTGTTACCCATCTCAAAGATGCAGTCATTGCAGTGGTCACCCTTGCCATAAGAATCAGACAAACAATATCAGAATAAACATATGCCATAAGAATCAGACAAACAGGTGCCAACAAACAGAAGGCCTGAACTAAATGATTACATATCTTCATGACCCATGTATACTATAACGTGGAGATCAGGAAATGGCCAATTGTCTCTTGTTAGTAAGATAGCTTCATCTACATAAGCTTACACAAATGCATTAGTTAATAGTTATACCAAAGTGTTGTTTGACGTGCAGTTTATACATGGGATAGAATGTAGAACAAAAATAGAGCACTATTTTTTTTAACTATGAAGTTGTCAAATTGTTGTTATTGCAATTGTTCAAGACATATAGTTCTACTATGATTTGGTGTTTTCCCAAATATGCATGTTTCTATATGACAAATCATGGTAACTTAACTCTACCTAAGCTGGAAAAGCTTAGCTAGCTAATACATCCATCACACATTTAGCCTACAGAAAATGCTAACCACATTAGGTATCTAAAGTAAGCTTCTCATACTCTTTAATAAAAGTAGAAAATTCAAAACAAAGATCAAAAGCATGTAACTACACATAATGATTCCTATTAAAGTGGACCAGTCTAAATGGGTTTTTGTAAGTTTTAAAATAAATGACAGGACCACTGTGGAAGGTAGTTGGAAGAGCTATATAAACCCTCTTGTAAAGCTCCAATTAGCTCCAAGAAAGAAAGAAAGATTCAGCTCCAAGAATCTATGAGATTTTCATGTGATGTGGATAGTAAAATAAATATAATAATATGCTGGACATTTTATAGACTCTCTAGATTTTCAAGTTACTTTCAAGTTAAGCTCAGATCTAACTCTCTTGGTGTTTATAATGACCCAAACTATATTTGTGGAGGATATAAGGCTTAACTCTTGCCAATCTTTTTGACTCATTGATATGATAATTTGGCCATTCCTTAACCTGCACAAAGAGGGACTTTTCATAATATTTTGACATTTTATCTATATTTTGAGATCCATCACTAAGTTGTAGGAACCTGCCATCAGAAGAACCAAATCACGGAAGCGTCTGATAATCTATTGATCAAAAATAATAATTTTGAGTCAATTTGCCCACTTAAGTTGCTAGGTGCAAGGTTATATGAGATGTTAAAGTTCCTTTCAACTATCAAAATTAGAACCCTTGCATTGGAGATAAACTGCTACTTATGTAATACATCTACAAAATTTCCCAATGAAACAATATAACAGAAAACAAAAAAATTACAATAGAAAATCAAAACAAAAATCGATTAGTCAGAGGCTTGGAGGTACTAAATCTATGGTCTTATTTTTTAGTATAATGTTATCAGTCATAGTGGGACATATCTAAAAGTTATACCTCCATGTTTTAATTACAATCGTAGAATCCCAATTCATAATCTGTAAAGCTATTACCCAGATAAAGGATACATACGAAAGACTTCAAGCTTCAATTTTGAATCCAAATCCATTAAATAAATCAGATTACGAGCCGAATACACAATAGAATCTACTCAATGAAATTAGAAGCTGAAAATACAAACTCACTGGCTGACCGGCGGTGATGTAGAAATTGCAAGAAAATACAGATGGACGGGGCTGCACCAACAACGAATAAGATGCTGGGAAGCCGAAGCACCAACAATAACTCCCAGCCTTCAATTTCTCGGCACCGACTCAATCGAAAACTGAAACTGGAGTTTTAGAGTGAGTGGGGAAGAAAATTGGGGTATCTTCGTAAGTGGGGAGGCGGATGGCACAAAAGATTTTTCTTTTACGAGTACTATTTTAATTTTAATTTTATTGTTTTCAATTGAACACTATCATGCCTATTTTTTCAATTATTTTTAATGGGACATTAGACACTGTCGTAATAATTGGCATAATATTATTACGTGGGCCTTTCCATGTCATGATAGTGTTATTTAATTTTATACTTATTAATTGAAAAATTACGATGTCACAGACTCACAATAGAGGTCTTATCCCAACATGGTGTCGCAAAAACCGTGTAGCAATAGAGAAAATCTTATCTCCCCTCTAAGAGCATCTCCAGGCTTGCGGTACTATTCCGGTGGGAAGGGGCTCTCCGAAAAATTCATCTCTAGCCCCAAGTTCCTCCCTTGATTCTCTCTTATTTTTAATTTATTTTATTTACGATTTTCGATATGTTTTTTTTAATTCGTTTTTCGTTTTATTTTTCGTTCGATTTTATTTAATTAATTAATTTTATTTTAAATTTAAAAACAAATAAAATTTTTGGAATTTTTTTTTATTAAATTGAAACAAAATACAATAATTAAAATTAAAAATAATAATAATAAAGGAAGCCTATTTTTCGACCATGCTACGCAACTGAGCCCTAAGGAAATAATGCTCCTCCAACTCCTTTGGTGGCATTTTTGATGTATCAGTGGAGAGCAACTTGTTGTAGGCAGTCACGATCTTGCTAGTATAGGCTTGCTTCTTCTTTTCCAAGACGTCATCTTTCTTCTTTGCAATCGATAAGTACGTCTGATTAACTTCGGTATTCGATTGCCAGTATTCTTGTTCGGCTCCCTCTGGAACGTCCTCCAAATCGATCGGCGCCTCAGCTTGTTTGCCTTTTCCTTTATGTTTTCTTTGGGTGACTGCTTTTTTGTTCCCCATTGGGCGGGGGTGTTCCGAAAAATAGTCATCCTCTTCCACAGCTTCTGCGTCGGGATTGTTTGAGTTCGACGACCCGTCTAAGCCCTTTTACTTTTTATTACCAATAAAAAGAGAATACTTGGGCAATTTCAGCAGCTCTTTATAGGCAGACCCATATTGGAAAGCTTGATTCGTCTCATTTTGATACAGCTCACATGCTCTGGTGTAGACGTCGTTTGTATTTTCTCCGCTCTTCCACTCCCTCACAGATTGAGCGTAGTACCCATGGAATTTGTTGCATTTGGGCATGATCCGTTGATAATGCCCCTTCAGCATCGACTTATTTCTGGGCTTGTAGCCGATAGCTCCAATCGTATCGTTGTACCTTGCTACGACCTTGCCCCAGAAAATATGCTCCTTCTGTCGATCACCAACTCCGAGGTGTTCAAAAATGCTAGACCACACCTTGATGAGATGAGCCGACTCATCCGGACTATACGATACAGCCTTCGTCCTTTCTGTTAACTCCGAATTTGAGGGAGCAGCCGTCGATGCGCTTGCTTTCTTCTTGGCCGCCTGACGAACATTCGAAACAAACTCGAACGAACTCGATAGATTTAGCCCTTCCAGATCTTGCGTCGCACCTGGACTTCCTCTAAAGGGCGGAGTTCTGAATTGATCGAATACGGGTGGAGAGATGTCTTGATAACCGGCAGGAGAAAAACCCATCACTCCCTTGGCAGGAGGACTCGCGTAAGCTGCGAATCCGATGTTGGTAGGCCGCGGCGGTGAGGCAGAGAATCATCGCAACCTTAGGTATCATCGTTGGGCTGCGAGGGGAAACCACCGAGGCCTTGGAGCGCAACATTTCCAAAAACGACTCGTTATCCATCGATGAATGAGCTTGCGAAAGGAAGAAATTGTAGGATTTTGTTGAGAAAAATGAGATTTTGTAGAAGTGTAGATGAAATTTTGAGGTGTGGAAAATAATTTGTGGGGGTGTGTATTTATAGGGAGGAATGGGGATTGTAGCCGTTGTTAGCCGTTGCATTTGCAACGGATATAATTTTATTTTATTTTATTTTTATTTTCAGCAGAAAATTCAATTTTTTTTTAAAAAAAAAAAAGTATGCTGGCTGACGTCATAATGACATCAGCACAGCAGAAGGAAGGGGCGCGAGCCGGGGTCGGGATTGCGAGCTGGGCGCGAGCTCACGTCGACTCGCCAGCGCCCCAGCAACTCGCCAAGCGGACTCGCAACCCACCGCGAGCCGCCGGAAGTTTCAGCGCTGGAGATGCTCTAAGGTCCACACAAAGTACTTCAACATTGTTTTTATGTCGGGCCCGGGCTTTTTACGGGCCGGCCGAAATTTATTTAGGGATACTAAATGCCAAAAAAAACCAAGATAAATAGGTTTTTCAAGGTTTTTCATGAGTTTTAGGGGCTACTAAATAGGGCATGAGATTACTGTTCAACAGAGAAAATTTTATCGCGTCTCTAAGGTCCAAAAAATATAGAGTACTTCAACAGTGTTTTTATGTCGGGCCCAGGCTTTTTATGGGCCGTCAAGACATTTATTTAGAGATACCACACTCTCAGAAAAACCAAGATAAATAGGCTTTTCATGCCGTCAATACATTTATTTAGAGATACCACACTCTCAGAAAAACCAAGATAAATAGGTTTTTCATGGATTTTAAGGGCTACCAAACATGGCCTAAGAATTTCGAACCCTTGTTAGAAGAACAATTAAAAAAAAAAAAAAAAAGTTGAGCCCAAGGAGTTTTGAACCCTCCCCTCGTCCCCCAACCACATCGATGGTTTGCCAAATTCAGTTCAACTGCGCCAACAACAATTTTCATATAACTAAGTTGAATACATATTTATATATAAATATGAGTTGGGTTCATAAATTCTGAGTACTACTAATTTCTCGGGGACCTTATGCGGCTTATCACCCCGCACAAGCCCAAAACCGCCCATAAAAAATACCGAAAATTCACAAACAGTCCTAATTAGATACGACGGCCCGACACTATAGTAAAGTAAAATAAAGTTTTTACTCAAAACTATACTATCTACATTAGGGGTTAGCACCACCTTTGAAAATTATTTACATTAATTAATTTTGCCTATAATTTTTTAAAAAAAATCATAAATCAAAAATTCCTTATGTGCATAAATTTTAATGCTGAAATTATAACATATATTTGAACACTTAAAATTATATTATATTTTTATTTTTTGTATATATAATTATTAAAATGGTACTTAGAGTATTTAAAATTTATTAAGAATAAATCACGGTTCATAAATTGTTATGCATAATTTTGCTGAAATTATAACATATATTTGAACGATTAAAATTATATTTCATTTTTATTTTTTCTAAATATTATTATTTATAGTACTTATTTATATAGAATATTTATAAACTATTTCCGGTTCGGAGGAGATGAAGTATCGGGTTTGGAGTCAGTAAATTTTTTTCTTTTTTCCGCGTTTTAGTGTTCTGTGTTTTGGAATTTATCTTTTTTTTTTTTGATAATTTCGATTTACATTCACATTTTACATTTTTCACATTTAAAGGACATCATGTCTTGCGTGCGGTGACTTTTGGTTTCCCTTCGATTCTTTGGGGGAACGAAAGATCGGATCAGGAGCTGCCAGCACAGCCGGTGTAAGCCTACGTGTCATGCGCTTTTACATTTCAGGTGGGATCCCTGTGCAACTAGTTCCTACTCACTAATACGGAGTATTTAATAGTAGTACTATATATTTATTCTTTTTCATGACAATGATAGCCTCTTTTATTTTTTTATTTTTTTAAATTTTTTACAGTTGATAAAAAATTAAAGATCACATCACACAGGTATCGAATTCGAAATTAACCTGAGTATTTGATTTTCAGACATTAACTCGGACCGTCAAACCAACACATGCACGCAACCTTGTCTTTTTTATTTTAGATATTGTTACTTTAAAAGTTTATCATATTTTACAAATATTATTAGTTTTCATTTGGCATTAGCCCGCTACAGTTAAATCCACAAACGGACACGCATGGTTATTCCTTTTTTTTTTTTTTTTTTTCTCATAATAATTGTTGCTTCAAAACATTATCAATATTTTTAATTTAAAGATTGTCACTTTTGATTTGTCTACACCCCGTATTTTTTTGTGTTATTGTTGGGGTCGTTTACTCAAGCATTAGGGAAAATTGGTGTCTCTTGACAAATTGGAAGTAAAATTAATTTACGTTATACAACACTCGCGTCGCATAAAAAATTAAGCATTAACTCAAATACAATTAATTGAAAAACTTATGTGCCAGAGTCAGGGTACGGGTGTTATTATCCTTATCGGTGTCAATATTTTCGGATAAAACGTAGATAGAGTAGAAAGTGCATGATTTTGACCTTCTATGAAAATGCTAGCTAACATTCCAACCAGGTCCAATTTGTTGCTTGATAATGGAGATCTTTGCTTTAAGATGAATAAAACTTAAAATAACAAAAATAAGTTTTCTTAAGGAGAAATAATATGCTAATCACCCAATGGTGGCCACTTTTGTGGGCACCTTTTTCGTTTTTTTCGATTTGGTATTATTTTGTTCGATTTTTTCGATTAATTTATACTCCTATTATAGTATTATAGAAATTAATATAAAAATCGTTAAATCTACAAAATAAATAAAAATAAAAGCTCGATTTGTTCATTTTCCCTTCTAACATAAAAAAATGAATAATAAGACAAATAAAGCTTTGATTTTTATTTATTTTGTAGGTTTAATGATTTCTATTTTAATTTATATGATACTAGAATATAAATTAATCGAAAAAACTGAATAAAATAATATTAAATCGAAGAAAGGAAGAAGGTACTCATGAAACCACCATTAAGTGACTAGTATATAATTTCTCTAAGTTTAAGATTGTCACTCCCGGTAAGGACATTTAGGATGACACCGGAGTAAAATTTATCAACGTAGTATTTATTTTATTTTATTTTCCATTTCCTCGTATGAATAAAGCTAGCTTAACAACACTTTGTTCTCCAGATGATCATCCGCGGACCGCCACTCCGGCCAGTGAATTGAAGACTTTGCCGCCACCGGCAGTGCCGGCTGTCGCTTTGTGATTTTCACCGGCATCTTGGAGGCAGCGGAGCCTGTTAGATTTATCTCTTACTTTAATATTTGACTAAAAGTCAAATAAAGTTAAATTACTTAAATTGGTTCTACATGCATCTAATTTTTGAGGAATGAATTAAAATCCTTATTTCTAAATAACCGTATAACTTTTTCTGATGGAGAGAAGTTAATTTTTAGTTTTCTATCAGTATATTAGGGGTCCTTGGGGTTTACTTTTTATTCTGTCTGTTACACCATCTATTCAGAGAAAAGAAAAATTTGGAAGCACTCACTGATAATTATCAATATATGTATTTATCAAATGAGTTTCTCGATGCGTTAAAGGCTATTGAGATATTTTCATGAACAACAGTAAAAGATATAACAATGGCTGGAGGTCTACAATCGATTTGTTAGTGTTTATTTTAAACACAAAATAATTGTTTTGTCTTTTTCACAGATTATTTATTGGAGAGAATCTACAAGAGATATATTCTGAAAGGAATTCTAATTCTACAAGGAAATGTGTCATTATCCTACAAGGAAATAGTCAATATCTTTACATGGAAGAAGTTTGTTTCCTAGAAGGAGTCTTGACCTACTTTATCACCTTGGGGAACAAGGTTTCGTACTCTATATATAGAGAACATATCTCATAATTCGTGGTGCGATTTTAAGGAGAGTTTACGAGAGTTATACACAAGAATTTGAGAGAGCTGTCAGTTTTCGTAGCTCTGTTACCGAATTAAGTGCAAACCTCTACACGTACCTCTTTAGATACAATTTCTCTTAGAATTCATTGTTAGATTGGTTTTAGAGAGTTATGAGGTTTTTCATAGTCTTTGTAACTATTTACTCGGTTGTTTTTGTAACTCACATCATCATAGTGCATACTTTTGCCATGAGGCACTCACAAGTTATATAATTATATAACTTGTGAAATTTTTACATCTCCTGTTATTATTTTTACTTCCGCTGCTATATCTGAAGTTGCTTGCTCTGCGCATATAACTTTGTTCACCTCCGTGAGCTCATTTATACATCCGTCGGGCAGCGCATATTATTTTCAATTGGCATCACGAGCCTACACTTTATATACTAAGTGTTGATCCTGATGTTGTTTTGCTATGGATGTTATCAATCCCGTGTTGCATAGGCCTCCAGTCCTTGATGGTGGGAACTATATGTTTTGGAAGATCCGAACTCATGCATACATCAAGTCTATTGATGTACGAGCTTGGAGATCTATTTTGAATGGCTGGACACCACCCAAAACCACCGATGCAGATGGAGACACGATCATGAAGCCCGAAGCAGAGTGGACAAGAGATGAAGTTAAACTTGCAAACTACAATGAAAAGGCTATCAACGAGATTTTCAAGGCTGTGGAGATGAACATGTTCAGACTGATTGTGCATTCTACTTCAGCCAAGGATGCATGAGAGATTCTTCAACGCCACTATGAAGGAGATCAAAGTGTTCGTGAATCCAGACTAAAGATGGTGACCACCATATTTGAAAATTTGAGGATGGAAGAAGATGAAACCATCACATCTTATTTTGGCAAGATTAGGGGTGAGTATTCGGTATTTTGGTTTGGTTTTGATAAAAAATCGAACCGAACCGAATTAAGTAAAATTTTAAACTTACATCCGAACCAAACCAAATGTATTTTGGAAACCGAACCGAATAAACCAAATTAATCATTCAATTATTTTGGTTTATTCGGTTATCCGAATTTTTCCAGTTCGTTAAATCAAAAGTCGATATTATATATGAAATCATAATCTTAAACTATAGAACGCATAACAATAGTAAAGTTATGAAATATATGTATGACAAATGAATCATTAAAAGAAATTCAAATAATATCCCATGGGAATTATAATGCCGATCAATACAAGAGTTGAGCAGGAAATAGAGGACGACGATTGACGATTAAAGCGTGTGTAGAGTTGAGAGAAAAGCAGAAAGTGCCATATGATGATGATATTATATAGGGTTTAGGTTAACGTAGTTTAAAAAAATTATAATAAGTAAAATTATAAATAATATTATATTCTCAATACAAAAAATAATATATACATGTATATATATATATATATATATATTTCGATTTTTGGTTTTGTATGGTTTTTAAAAATTGAAACCGATCCAAACCAAAAAACCAAACAAAAAATTAGTTTTGACCGAATTAACCAAATAAACCAAATTACCCTAACCAAATTAAATATTTTGGTTTGGTTCAGTTTGGTTTTCGGTTTTTGGATATATTTGCTCACCCCTAGGCAAGATCATCGACATTGCTAATGAGTCTCAAGATCTTGGAGAACTAATAAGCAATAAAAGGCTTGTTTCCAAAGCCCTTAATTCGCTTCCAGAACATTTCAACATCAAGATTTCATCTATTGAAGAAGCACATGACACTGCTACTTTGGAGCTTCCTAAGTTAATGAGCATCTTGAAGACGTTTAAGATGAATCTTGATCATCATCAAAAGAGCCTCTACAATAAGAAAGGACCTGTCCAGAAGACGATTGTCCTTAAAGCAGCCACCTCTTCTGCCCCCGCTTCAGATGTTGCTAAGGATGATGAAGACGTGCTGGAAGAGGTCGACGAAGGTGCTACCCTTGCCTTGGTCGTGAGGAAGTTTAATTCACTGGTGCGCAAGATGAACTCGTCAGAAAAGCCAAAAGCTCAAGGGAACAAAGCATCTGATTTCACAAGTCAGAAACCGTTCGAGTCAAAATCATCGAAGGCAAAGAAACTGAGAAGGTCAGCTTACAATCGATTTAGAAATGATCGCAAGAATTTGGATACAGTTCAATGCAATGCTTGCTCTAGGTTTGGTCATTATGCAAATGAGTGTGTAGAAAATATGGAAAAAACCTCTCGGCCTCCTTGAGCGATGAAGAGAATAATCGAGAAGAGGAGACAGTGGATGCTGGAGAGCAAACAATGTTCTTTGCCATCACAAATGAAAGTTTCGTACTTGAAGCTGACGATGAAGCGGCTGGTGAAGTTGGCACAACTTCACCCAAGTATGATGTTCTTGATTATTCTAATTTATTTTATTTTAATATCACTGTTGATGATGAATTAGATAATGAGATAGACGTTGATATGGATCCACACCAAGTAGCTATGGAATTGAAGAAGATGTTTGATGAATTACACATCAAATATAAGAAATCAGCTCAAGTGGCGGTGGTTCTGAAAAAGGAGAACATTGACTTAAAGGAGTCGGTATCTCGTTTGGAGGTGATGTTGACTAAGAAGGATGCTGAACTTAGCAAGGTAAAGTCACAATTTGAACTTGCTACCGAGACATTCAAAAAGCTCAACACAGTTACCTCTAAACTTGATACTGTTATGTCTGTGGGTAATGTTGATACCTCGGGTCTAGGATTTAATAAAACATTAGGCACTGTTTTCCCTAAGCTTGTTAGCACTAATGGTAAACCTTTTGTTAAAGAAGGTGAATTAGATCAAGTAGGGAAACATGTTGATTTGCCTAAGAAACCACAGAGAAAAAAGAAGGTACATCTATCACTATTGTTTCTTGCCTGGACACATTAGACCATTTTGTCGTAAGATGAAAACTGATTTGTGTAATGGTCAAACATTGTCTGCACAGCAATCGCCAAAGAACATACCTCTTCATAACCCTCTTTCTGAACAGAAACCATGATACGACCCAAGATAAATAGTTATTTATGATTTATATTTATTTAGTTATTTTATTTATATTTGCATTGTTATTTAGCAGAGCTTATCCCTTAATAGGATTTCAGATTCATAGTTGGATTAGGACTCATTGTTTACAACCTATATAAGGTTGGTTATGTTATTTCATTATTCAAGTTTAATGATATTCAATTCTATAACCTTAGGGTTTAGATTAGGCTTTGCGTGATCGTGGAGATTAGAGCTTTTCACGAGCTTATCGTGGATTATCGATTCGGTTCTGCAGCAGGATCGTATCAATTGGTGCTTTCATTGAGAGATTTCAGAGCGAGATCTTTTTTCTAGAGGTATCAATCTATCTTTTATTTATTTAAAAAAGAAAAGAAAGAGGAGTTTGAGATTTTCTTATGTTCATGTGAGTATCGTGATTGGAATCATATTGGTGGTGTTTTTTGCGCATTCAGATTAGTGGTGATTGTGTATTTCGTTTTTGATCGATTTCGGTTGTTCGAGAAAAAAAGAAAAGGAAAAAAATAAAAAAAGAAAAAGAAAAGGAAAAAAAGGGGGGAATTTGGCCAGGGTATCAAGTTGTACGAGATACTTGAATTAGGAATTGGGTTTGTATGTCCAATAATCTTACGTGTTTTCTTCCTTGAGATCTGTACCATGGATGATTGTTATTCACTTAGTTGGCAACGAAGATTTGAAACTGCGATTGATAAGTTGGAGAGATTAATGCAAATATAAATAAAATAACTAAATAAATATAAATCCTAAATAACTATTTATCTTGGGTCGTATCAAACCAAAATTTTCTCCTTATAAAGTTTGGGTTCCTAAATCTAGTGTGTTATGTGATGTTGCGTCTACTGCTTCTGAGACTAACACTACAGGAACGTGGTATTTTGATAGTGGTTGCTCTTGTCACATGACGGGTACTAAATCTTTTCTTGTGGATTATGTACCATTTGATGGAGGAAAGTTAACATATGTAGAGGTGGCTAAAATAACCGTACCCTCCGACCCGTACACGCATTCGTACATGTACACGAAGGGTTTGTACTCATACTCGTACCCGTCGAATCGGGTACGGAACCTGTAACACCCTAATCTAATTAAAGTGTTAAAATCATTTATTTAAAATTTTTATGCGGAAAATATAAGTATATATATATTTTTTAAACAAACCTAGAGAAACTTAAGTTTTTAAAGTAAAAACCTTTAAATAGAGAAAACTTGTAGAAAATAAGACTTCGAACTTAAATAGTCTTCTAGATTTCAATTATGGTAATAAAATCCATAATTAAAGCATCTTATAAGTAAAAGCATAATAAACTAAAATTTCAAGTCTGTAATTTTCCAAAGCAGTTTAGTAATAATAGATGCAAAATATAGTTCCTAATATGATATGCCAGTCATTTGACCTCCAACGCAGCTCCGAGTTCAATCACCTGAAAATGTTTAGAGTGGGGTGAGCATACAAAATACACTCAGTGTGAGATATTATGCATTATTGTCCAAGTTAATAACACAATGAACATATTAGTATCTTGATTTCATATTGATTTCATCTTGATTCGCACGGTGGCATACCAAGGACTGTGAAGTCCTGGACCCATTCAGCGGGCCCCTGGCGACTTTAATATTATCCGCACGGTGGCATACCAAGGACATTAACGTCCTGGACCATTCAGCGGGCCCCTGACAATATTTCTTTATTGTTGTGCACAACTTAAGTGAGATCACTTTTTACGGACACTTGGTCCTGCTACTCACAAACTTCTTAACTTAAGTGAAAGCATCTCGAGCTATTCACAATCATCATCATTCATAATGTCAAGAATATATGTAGCAATTGAAATATTAAAAAGGACAACATATATCAACGACATAATTTAGATAGATCACCACACCTTAACCTTCAACTTGAAAAGCAAATCGAGCAGTGAAAATAACTCAATGCCTTAGTCACACCGCACCTAGTTACGATTATATAAATAAATATTTAGTAAGGCCTAGACAATTCCACTTAATTAAAATCTTATAAGTCCATTAAATCCTAAACTTTATGGAAGTTGTAACCCCCTTACCTCAGTTAATCTACCATGATTAACTCTAAATAAATAAATAAAATAGCTTTTAAAAGTTAGTAAGACATTTGGCCCTAGTAATCAAACTCAATCGAAAGTTTTGGATATCAAAGGAGTAGAAAGGATTTCAAACTTGGTGACACTTTGGTAGAAAAATCATATCTCATTCATTTCTTGGCCGAATTGGGTGTGTGAGTTACCGAATGAAAGTTAAGACAATGAGGAACAATTTTTGTCTTAATAAAATTTTCTGATTTAGGTAGTGGAAATGGTCCAAAAACAGGGGTGAAACGTGATGACTGTTGCTGGTCGGTAGGAATCAAATTTCTGGACACGAAATCTTAGATAAATCACCAAAAATCCATACGAGCTCGGATTTAGGCATACGAGATGGCTATGGAAACCTAAGACAACATACTACAACATGAGAAAAGAATCAACTCAAAATATTTATGAGTTTCTCTGAAAAGAGCTCGCGAGCAGACTGTTTTACACAGGATTTTCTAGAATTGGTTTTTCTTTCAAGTCTTGAGATATAAATCAAAACAAAACTAATTCCCATCGAAAGAGATTGAGATCTATCAAGATTATCAAGAATAAGGGACATACATGAGCATTTAAGGGCTGAGTTTTCGAATCAAGTGAAAAACAAAGGGTATTTTTTTTTTCGAAAATCCTTTCATGAATTATCCTAAAAACACATCTAGAGTTTGAATCTTGAAACATGCATGGACTATTGGAGGTTATGAACGAAAATTTGACCTTCAAGAATTGAGTTTAGAGCTTCGAATTTTGCCGCAAATAAGCTAAATTCATCCAAGGAGGTTTATACTCACCAATTGATGTAAGAAAATCAAACTCTATCTCTATCTTTCAAATTTTCGAAGATTGCATGTTAAGGTTGGGGAACTTGGATCACACATGCAATGCTATCTTCTTATTCCTTGCTTGATTTGATGAAGTTTCCCAAAATTTGAGCTTGATTTGGTAAGTAAAAATGATGTTTGGAGCTAGTGTGTGTTGGTGCGTGTATGGAGGAGAAATGGGCGGCTAGCTGGCTATCGGGATCCTGCATCCCCCCATAATGCTTTCCCCCTTTAATCTGCAGCCACGTGGCCCATCTATGTTGTGTATGTGTAGGGTATTTTGGTCTTTCTATGTTGGCTACTAACTGACCATGGTTGAGACTTGAGAGTATAGTTTTGTTCTTTGACTAATTTGTACAATTTTCACTCCACCTTTCCCCTCAAAATCGATGTGTGGGTAAACAGCTTAGCAACTCTCTGCACCTTTCTTCTTTTCGGATGAGCTGCGTCGCTCCAATTTATTGAGACTGCGAAATTTAGATTATTGTGCAGAAGGGATAAGTGGGCCGTCAATTTTGCGGCGAATTTTTCTCGTTCTTGGCTGAAGGGATTGCGGAATGCGGCGGTTTTTCCGAAGAGGGGACGGAGAAGAAGTTTCTTGATTTTCCGGCCAGAAAATGGCGGGCTCTGGCGGATTCTTTGGCGCTATGGGGACTTGTGTGCAGAAAATAGAGGCGTTGTTTTAAGGTAAGAGACAAAGGGTGAGAAGTGAAATCAAAGCGTAGAAAGCTTTCTTGCTCCTCTGCAAATGGCAAAGAAGCTCAGACAAGAAACTGGTGACGATGTTTTCCATTACTGTTTCTTGAAGAAGATTCAGTTTCTGCAGCTATCAATGGCCGAACGATGGCGACTGCAACAGGGTGGAGATCTTTCCTGGCTGAGATGAAGATTAAAATAGGTGATTTCTTGGTCATCGAGTCCGTTAATCTTCCAGTCGAATGTGGGGATATGCCTACAGTGAAGGTTGACATAAGCAGGTATGCAGAATCCTAATTTGATTGAGGATTGGATTTCAGTTTTTTGTGAAAGGCTACCCGTGGAAATTTGCAGACGATTATCATCTAAATAGTGCAGTTTTTGTGTAATTATGTATTTATGACTTAATCATGCCATCGCTTTAGTATTTATTGATAGACTTGCAAATGCCACATCTTATGAATATATTGCAGCTAATATTTTGCAATTCGCATTAAATATGCGTAATTTATTTGGCGGGGATTATTGTTAAGTATGGATTATAGTCTTCTTAAAAAAAAATCTTATTTTAATTTTATATAATTTCAATAGTACCATTGCAATTGAATATCAGTTTAAAGGTAAATATTATAAGTAGGACAAACAAATTAAATCTGAAGTTATGATTCACAAAATGATGTACTGTAGCAAAGATTATGAAACAAATAATTACATAGGCCCACTTCCGTTTTTGTTGAAGACATTTGGCCCACTTCTTTTTATTGACAAGATTTTAGTGAAAGTTGAAGTCCAATAGTCGAAATATCAATCATGAATTAGTGGATTAGTGAAAATAAAAAGTGATTTCACTTGTTTAATCAATAATCGAGTTGAATAGGTTGAAATCATCAAATATTTGTGAAACGTAAAGTCCACCAATCAAAGAATCGGTCGTGAATTAGTGAAAATAAAAAGTGATTTCACTTGATTAGTCATAAATATCTCGATTATCCTACCAAACGGGAAAGCTATGCAAAGAAAAAAAATATAAGTAAAATGTTTTTTTAAACCATAATATGTAAAATGGGACATACGAAAAAGAACACTTGGACTAATGAAATGGATGGAGAGAGTATTTTAATATTATTATAGGCATCATACTAAAAATTCAATTATAAGAAGAACAAAAATTCTACTACTACTATATAACCGAACCAAATATATGGATTTTAGATTAAATGTATAAATAGTTCTTTGTACATTTAATGCATGGCATATGTAGAAAAAAAAAAATCAAATTAAAGGTGTAGAAAAAAAAAATCGTATTAGAAGTGGGAAAAAAGAAACGAATTAAAAGTAGGGAAAAAGAGAGACTACTTTCATTCCCGTTTCACTAATTATCTGAGAACTTCAACCGATTCAACTCGATTAGAGAGTAATCAAGTGAAATTCTAGTCAATTGCTTTAATTCACGTTTCACTAATTATCCAAATATGTCTACCGACTCAACTCGATTAGTGGATAATCAAGTAAAAATCTTTTTCGCGTGACAATATTTCTTTAATGGTTTTTCTATTTAAGGTTTAATCTCTTTTAGTAAGATTTATGTTTTTTGGTAGCGTATATTTTTATAGGATACATTAATATAAATTTCCTTAAATATAACGTTGTAATGTCATACGACTGCACGTTAAGTAATTGTACTCTTGGTCGGTAGGGCCGTATGGGATCATTATTTATTAGTTATAAATATCTATCAAGCCCAAACATTTATTATCCAAAGCCCATCTACCTAAAATCTTGAGCCCGCAATAATTAAATCAAGTCCATTAATCTATTACTAAAAACCAATTTCAATAAATAAAACAAGAGCCCAAAATAAATAAAAATAATAATTATTAAAAAAGAAAAAAAAGGATTACATGGAAATTGTTTTCTTCGATCATGGATTAATGGATTAGTGAAATAAAAAGATATTTTACTTGATTAGTCACTAGTCGAGTCGAATTGGTGGAGAATCTCGGATAATTAGAGAAAGGTGATGTATGTCAGTCGAAGATTTCCCGGATTAGTAGATTAGTGAAAATAGAAAGATACTTGACTTGATTGATCACTAATTGAGTCAAATCGGTGGAGATCCTCGGATAAAAAGTGAAACGTGAAGTCAGTTGTCGAAAAATTTGTTTCTAATTAGTGGATTAGTGAAATCAAAAAGAGACTTCACTGGATTAGTCACCGATTGAATCGAATTGGTGGAGTTTCTCGGATAATTAGTGAAACGTGAAGTCTGAGTTGACGAGTCTATTCTAGATTAGTGGAATAGTCAAAACTAAAAGAGATTGCACTTGATTAGTCACTAATCGATTCGACTCGGTGGAAATCCTCAGTTAATTGATGAAACGTGAAATCCAATAGTCCAAGATTCGATCATGGATTAGTGAAAATAAAAAAAAAAACTTTCATTGAATTAGTCACCAATCGAGTCAAATCGGTGGAGATCCTAAGATAATTAGTGAAACGTGAAGTCCATCAGTCGAAGATTCCTTCCCAAATTAGTGGATTATTGGAAATGAAAAATGATTTCACTTGCATTAGTCGCTAATCGAGTCGAATGAGGAGGACATCCTCAGATAACTAGTGAAACGTGAAAGTCCACACTAGTAGAAGATTCGTTGTTGGATTAGTTGGTTAGTGAAAACAAAAATAATTTTACTTGATTAGCCACTAATTGAGTCGAATCGGTAGATACCCTCGGATAATTAGTGAAACGTAAAGTCCATCAGTCGAAGAGTCGATTCCGATTAGTGGATTAGTGAAAACAAAAATGGAATTGCACTTGATTAGTTACTAATCGAGTCGAATCAATAGAGATTTTTATTAAAATTGAATCCTAGTTCACATATTATTTTAAGTTGGTTATTTGTACTATAATTAAAATCCCAACATGCATTATATTACAAATAATCAACTTAATAATTGAGTACTTATAACTATAATCTAGTATTACAGCTTCACTGCTCTTTGCATCACTGAATTTTAATAGTTTTTCGTATTATAAGTTAACTATTTAAATTGTATTTGAAATTTATTATATTCTTCTGTATCATAATATTATTATTATTATTATTATTATTATTATTATTATTATTATTATTATTATTATTATTATTATTATTATTATTATTATTATTATTATTATTATTATTATTATTATTATTATTATTATTATTATTATTATTATTATTATTATTATTACCATAATTTAACATTCTATATGAAAATGCAAGATTATATATAGGGACTAGATCATATAAGAAGAATGCATGATTATAACACATAATAAGCATGTTTATATATATATATATATATAGGGAAGGGTTCACATGCAAATAAATCCTAGTGTGAGAAGTGCGAATTATGCTTAAAACTATACAAAATCATGCTTGCAGCTATACAGAATCATGCTTATGGTACAAAATTATGCTTATGGCTTATTTTATGCTTATAAGCACAAAATGCACCATAAGCATGATTCTGTATAGCTTTAAGCATGATTTTGTATAGTTTTAAGCATAATTCGCACTTCTCACACTATGACTTAAATCTATATGAACCAAACTCTATATATATATATATATATATATAGGGGTGAGATCCCGTAAAAAGTAGATTTTCCGTAAAAAATAAAAAATGATGCACATTATGCACAACTATAATGCATTTTATATATAATTATAATGCATGTGCATCGTAATGCATTTTCAACACTATTATAATGCATCGTTCATTATAATGCATTCTCAGTGTAATTATAATGCACCAGTTAATTTGGGTCATTGATCACTGTATGATCAATGGTCCAGATTATTTCTCATTTCTTACGGAATCAGTCTTTTGTACATGATCTCTTGGCTATATATATATATATATATAATTGCAAAAATGAATACACATATAAATAAGATGATTGTCACGATTTTCATCAGAACTCCTCTCAATCACACACACACACACACATTTTTAAATGGACGCATTGTTTTTATAATTTTAATAGTGTTATAGTAGTAATAAATAAGTCTTAGCCTGCGTTCTGGATTTTAAAGTGAATAGTTAGATTATGTAACTGAATTTGATTGTTAAAATTAAATATTATAATTTCAAAAAAAAATGTTTTAACTGAAGTTTGGTACCTTAGATTTTTCAATTGTAAATTCACATATATTATTATTGGATTGAATCTTTTTATTTATACATTTCATTGCTATAATATATGGTTTGACTATATTATTAGAGGCAGAATGTGAAATAGCCATTTATGTTAGTGAAAAATAAATATTAGCCACAAACTTAATAACATATAAATTCTAGCCATTTTCAATCTAATGTGACTAATTTGCCCTTATTAATTTATTTTCTAATTTTTTAAAAACCAAAAAATAAAAAAATTGAAAAACACGAAATTGAAATTGAATACAACCGCCTCTCTCTGTTGTTCCAAGCGTTACAGCCACCTCCACCGCCGTCATGTTGGGAATGGAGCCGCCACCATTCCTGCCGATGTCGCCGCTGATCGAGTAGCCATGTTTACTGATCGAGCCATCTTCTCCGGCGTTCGCTTCGACCAATCGACGGTGCCTGATTGATCGTGCTGCAATTCCTGTCGTCAACAGCCATCTGTGCCACCTTCATCTCGCCGTCGACCGCCGCACGCAGTAATGTCAGAGAATATACCAGATTCTGGCGAAGAAGAGGAGATACCAACGGACAAAGAGGTATTCGTTTCTCCATTCTCAAAACTCGTGGAGAATGAACAGATCTAGGGCTCGATTGGCTCGATTCTGATTTGTCCGAGCCCCTGCTTGTTCAATCCGGCGTATCAGGCTTGATCGAGTCACTTCGGGCTCGATCTAGCTCGAACAACTCGATCGAGCATCCTTCGGATCATTCGAGCCCGAAGCTGATAAACATAAACTTTTCCAAAGGGGCTCGATCGAACAATGTGGGTCTTGATCGAGCACCAGTGGGTTCGATCGAGCTCGTAAAGTTCGGTCGAGATTGGCATTCAAACTCAACATAATTCGGGCTTGATCGGGCTGTCTGGGGATCGATCGATCAGCTACGGGGAGAAAGATGTGGGTGGGGCTCTGTGGTGTTGGAGTCGCTAGCGGAATGGGGGAGGGAGTGTAAGAAGCAAGAGGAAAGAATGAAAAAGAAAAGGAAAAAAAGGATGCAACAGCGACATTAATCAGTTCGCAAGGAAGAAGAAGGGCGAGGAAGAAGAAGGGGGGAGAGAGAGAGAGAGAGAGAGAGGGGGGACGGGAAAGTGGGTAGGTTTTTCTTTTTTTCTTTTTAATTTTTTACTAATATTTCATTAAGGGTATTTTGGTCTCATTACATTAAAAGCGGTCAAAATTTATATGTTTTTAAGTTCGTTGTTAGAATTTAATTTTTGTTAAGTTAAGTGGCTAGTTTTGATCATTATCACATATTATTATTTATTATGATAGGGCCTCATTTCAATTTTATAATTTAGCCATTTCAAAAAATAATGTGTAGGATAGCAAAATTTAGTCCGGCCCACTGCAGCCCGCCTGAGCCGGCCCAAGAATGGAGTACTAGAAATCACATAGTACTAGTATTCATATGAATTTTTTATGGATCTAATGTGGGCAAATCTTAATAAAAAGACCCAATATTTTTTTTTATTTTTTTATTTTTTATCACATAGTACTCATCTGATTCACACAGTGAATAATTAAGTCTGCCCAATAAAATATTTTTAGGCCCAATTAGTGAAAACACTTAATTAAATAGAGTATTGATCTGCTTCATCTTCATCTTCATCTTCTTCATCTGCGCGACGGCGCCTGTTCTTCTCCTCCCTACGCCCAAATCTTCTACTCCTCCTACATCACTCCTTCCCAATCCATAAATTCAATAAAACAAAGAAAGAACGATTGATTTGCAAAATTTAACAATTAAAAGAAGGAAAGTGATGAAAAACGCATTTGCGTTTTGGAGTACCGTTGGGGCTGATTCTCTACTGCAAAATGTATTTGCAGTAGCCATTGGAGATGCCCCAAGTGGTTGTGGTTTATCTGGTTCATCGAGGAGCAGGAAAGGCAAAGCCGCTGTAGCTGTAGTAGAGGCCGTGGTGGGGGTTTCTGGGTCAGGATCAGACTGCCATTATCGGTGCAACCTTTTTCCCATGGTCGAACTGCCAAGTCAGTATTTAGTAATTAAAAAAAAGAAGAATTCAAGGTGGTCTCTATTTGCTGTTCGAACACCTTGTTCAAATGAACCATGGTGTTTGGTATTGATGAAGATAATAGTTTTTTGTTTCAACTAATGAGTTTGTGCCACTTGTCACTATTTAATTTGTCCGTCAAATTCTTATTTAGGTTTTTAGATAAATAACCATATCTTTTATGTTTTCATTTAAAAAATAATAATAATTATGCCAAAATTTTTATTTTTTCTTTTAATATAAATAGAGATCAAACATGATATACTTCCACACACTTTCATATTCTCTCTAATTTTTCTCTATACTTCTGGTTTTCTTCATTTTCTTATGGATCCTGCGGATCATTCTTATGGCCATGAAAAGAATATGGGTTATTATCTCACTGATGGCATATATCCTCAATGGGCAACATTTGTGAAATCTATTCTAGCTCCAAAATTTCAAAAGCATCGGTTGTTTGCTCAACATCAAGAGGCTGCACGAAAAGATATTGAGCGTGCTTTTGGCGTACTACAAGCTCGATTTGCTTTTATCAAAGTGCCTTGTCTTATTTGGGATCGTGATATTCTAGAAAAGATAATGATTGCTTGCATTATCATGCACAATATGATAGTTGAAGACGCACGAAATAATTATTTGAACTATCAGGATCCTACAGAATTTATTGAGGATCGACGTAGAAGGAAAAATCATCAAACTGAAAATGAGAAAGAGTCGGATGAGTTTTCATACTCTACGGATAGAATCGCAAGCCTATCGAGTTATATGAAAACCAAATCACAACTTCAAAATAGAGAGGATCAAGTTTTTCAAAACGACTTGATCGAGCATATATGGCAGAAATTTGGTAATCGTGTTTAAAGTGTAATTTCATAATTTATTTTTAGAATTTCATCTATTTTCGATTGTGTAATGGAATTTCTTAGCGTATTTTTTTTTATCGCATTTCGGTTTTTTTATGGATATGAATTGCACAAATTTCTATTTATGTAATTATATTTTTATTATAATTACTTAATCATATATTTCAAAATAATTAAATAAAAATATATAATAATATGGTGTTTGGGGGTGTTTGGGTGGTCATTGATAAACTATCAAAAATAGGGATGATTGAGTTGATGTAAATGGAAGAGAGAGAAATTAATTAAATATTGAAAAGGTTGGGTGTTTGGATGTTTGGGGTTGTTGCTGATAATAGTAGTCTCATGACCCTTTTTCTTTCCTAATTTGAATAAACTACTGAATTTTGGAAGAATAATCCTCAGCTCAATTAAATATAGCATCGCTAAAAAGTAAAGCTCCAATCACCATAAAGAGCACGGCCCTGCCTCTTCAGAGCATACACAATGATCGATCTTATTTTCGTAGGTAATTAATGAACGTCAATAAGGAATAAATCGAGCACGAAAGTAAAAGGAACACAAGGAATTACGTGGTTCGATCTATTAGAATAGATCTACGTCCACGGAGCAAGAGTATGAATCTTTATTGCTAGTATGAGTATTGATTATAAGATTGTTCCCCCCTCTCCCCCTATTCATTCTATTCTAACCCCTATTTATAGATGCTCATATCGAGTTCGACCTTAATACAAAGTCTATTCCTATAAGGACTCTTTGGCTTGATCCCCTTCTTGTGGATAAACACCGAGCTTCTATATCTTTCTTGGAGCTTGAGTTGTAGTCGATGTAGGAGTTTTGATTGCCTTGGTGAATAAGTCTCCTATTCTTAATTGGGCTGAGCTGCATAGGCCGAGCTTAACTGTCGGGGCCCAATTATATTGGGTCTGATGCTTGGGCCTAGGAGCTGGCCGTATCCTATCACATCCCCCCCTCCCAAAAAGATGTAGAAGTGAGGGTGTGACTTGGGGTAAATAGTTGAGGTAGGAGTAGTGTAGTATAAAGTACGTTGCCCCGTCAAAAAATATTCGACGAAGTCGAGTTTGGCTCGTCCCGTCAAAAGACGAGGTAAAAAAGAAATGCCTTGCCCCGTCGAAAAATAAATTCGACGAAGTCGAGTTCGGCTCGTCCCGTCAAAAGACGAGGTAAAAAAGAAATGTCTTGCCCCGTCAAAAAATAAATTCGACGAAGTCTAGTTTGGCTCGTCTCGTCAATGACGAGGTAAAGAATAATTGTCTTGCCCCGTCGAAAAATAAATTCGACGAAGTCAAGTGCGTACCGCCCCGTTGAAGATGAGGTCGGCTAGTCCCGGTCCTGGCTTGACTTTTGAACGGCCGGAGGCTTCTGATCGTGGCCGAGGTCGAAGGGCTTCAACCGGTCGAGGCCGTGGTCAAAGGGCTTCCACTGCTGGAGGCCAGAGTCGAGGAGTGTCCGGTGGGCGAGGCAGAGGCCGAGGCCAGGGTAGGCTTAGCATAGATAATATTTTGAACTTTAATTCTGATAAGGACTTTGCCAGAAATTGGCTTAGTTTCAGTAAGCCTTCGGGTTCTAGACCTTCAGGTTATACTTCGTCTTGATGCAACTGTACTTTTCCTTTTTATGAAATAAAATGGAAATTTATGTACTTGTATTTAAGCTTTTCATCCTCGTTTTTAACTAAGGTAGTCTTCCCTGTTTTAAACGAAGGTAAACTTTAAGTAGCTCATCCTTGTCAT
Organism: Mentha longifolia; assembly: GCA_001642375.2. Classification (NCBI taxonomy): domain Eukaryota; kingdom Viridiplantae; phylum Streptophyta; class Magnoliopsida; order Lamiales; family Lamiaceae; genus Mentha; species Mentha longifolia. Next base: position 13,115,842 of record CM038116.1, on the reverse strand, counting down.
AAGACAAGGTTTGACTTTAAATAGCTCATCCTCGTCATAAGACAAGGTTTGGCTTTAAATAGTTCGTCCTTGTCATAAGACGGTTTGGCTTTGAATAGCTCGTCCTCGTCATAAGACGAGGTTTGACTTTAAATAGCTCGTCCTCGTCATAAGACGAGGTTTGTCTTTGAATAGCTCGTCCTTGTCATAAGACGAGGTTTGGCTTTGAATAGTTCGTCCTCGTTTGAAACGAAGGTAGTTTGTCCTCGTTTTTAAACGAAGGTAGGTCATCCTCATTTTTAAACGAAGGTAGTTCGTTCTCATTTTTAAACGAAGGTAGGTCGTCCTCGTTTTTAAACGAAGGCAGGTCGTCCTCATTTTTAAATGAAGGTAGGTCGTCCTCATTTTTAAACGAAGGCAGGTCATCCTTGTTTTTAAACGAAGGCAGGTCATCCTTGTTTTTAAACGAAGGCAGGTCGTCCTTATTTTTAAATGAAGGTAGTTCATCCTCGTTTTTAAACAAATGTAGGTCATCCTCGTTTTTAAACGAAGGTAGATCGTCCTCATTTTTAAACGAAGGTAGCTTGTCCTCGTCATAAGACGAGATTTAGGCTTTAGATAGCTCGACCTTGTCATAAGACGAGGTTTAGGCTTTAGGTAGCTCGACCTCATCATCAGACGAGGTTTAGGCTTTAGATAGCTCGACCTCGTCAAAAGACGAGGTTTAGGCTTTAGATAGCTCGACCTCATCATAAGACGAGGTTTTGGCTTTAGATTCCTTGTTTGTCGAGAAATATCGATAGGGGTGGTCCCCTTACGCGCGTTTGGATTTTACCCCAATTTTGGGGTTTCATTCATCCTCGAAAGGGTATTATATGCGCAAAAAATAAAAGAAAAATAAATTTTTTATTAATAGAAAAGAAACAAAAGAACCTGGATAGACGACGTAGATAGAGCCTCTTCTTTTTTGAACCTCTTGTGTGAGAGTTCGCCTGCTTGGGGACTTCGGGCTGGATCTTGATGTGGTCCGAGCCTGGACTTTAAAGATCCACGTTGTAGCCTTTCGAAGGCACTACGTCAACTTTGGCCTCGGATGTTCCGATCCTCCTCTTTCTTCCGTCAGATGGCTCGGCCTTGTCAGCTTCGCGCTTTCTGTCAGCTTCGGCGGCTCTTACGAACCGATCTGCTATGCTCCATAATTGCCTCGCAGTACGAGGCTCGTCCCTCACGATCTCCTTGTATAGGGCACTCGACTTCTATTTTTGGAAGTTCTCGGGAGTTCTTGAGTGTTTCTTGATTGTTTCTTTGAGAGTTCTTGAGTCTTTTCATCTTCGTTTTGACGGTTTCGTCGGCAAGGAGTAAAACAGTCGCCAAATTTGACCCATAACTCCGATTTTTCGCCATAATACCATTCCTAAAGCAGAACGGCGCTCCGCATCGAACTCACTGCTTTGCTGTGACATATAGGTACGGCAAGCCAAATTCAGCCGTTTACTAGTTCAAATCAGCCGTCGAACTTTTCCGATTTTTGGGAATTTTGGGAATTTTTGCAGTTTTCGTCCAAATAACTCATAATCTGCTATACTTGAGTATATTGGGTAGTGTAGATTCAATTTCTAAGTTATTTTAAGTAGGGTTACCGTGCTTATCCAGATCTTGAAGGAATCCTTCGGGGGTCGGATCTCTTGCCGGTTCTTTCCCAGGTCGACGGCGACGGCGTGTTGCCGGGTTCGGATCTTGCGCCTGGCTTATCTCGTTCGTGGAATTCTGCTACCCGAACTGGTGGATTTGCTGTCGGACCTTGTCCGGTTTGCTGAACCTCCTTTTTCTTGTTGGTAGCGGCAACAACGGTTGATCGTGTTGGCCTTCCTGTCATGACGGCAGATTACCAAGAAAACTTTTGATCGGAAATCACAAATTTTTGAAATCCCACAGACGGCGCCAGTGATCGATCTTATTTTCGTAGGTAATTAATGAACGTCAATAAGGTATAAATCGAGCACGAAAGTAAAAGGAACACAATGAATTACGTGGTTCGATCTATTAGAATAGATCTACGTCCACGGAGCAAGAGTATGGATCTTTATTGCTAGTATGAGTATTGATTACAAGATTGTTCCCCCCTCTCCCCATATTCATTCTATTCTAACCCTTATTTATAGATGCTCATATTGAGTTCGACCTTAATACAAATTCTATTCCTATAAGTAGTCCTGCCTTACGGCCGGGCCCGGCAGTTTCGGGCCTCGAACCGTCGGGCTGCGGGCCTGAAACAGATGGCCCTAGCCCGGCCCTAGAAGAAGAAGCTCGGTTAGGGGCCGGGCCCGAAGCCCACCGGTCCCGGGCCAGGTCGAAACCGACGGGCCAAGGGCCGGCCCGCGCGTGCCAATGAGCCAATTTGTCCCCAAAACAGGGGAAAAACAGGGGAACCTCAAATTGCATTCGACATTTTGGCCAAAATTGTGTGTTTTTTTTTTCAACTTTCTTTAGTTTTAAAATTTTATTCTTTTATATTTATTATTTTTATGAATAGGAAATGATAATTTGTTAAATTTTGATGTTGTTTTATTTTATCTAAAAATATTTAAATAACTCATTAAATTGTTGAAAATGAATAACAATTTTTCAATTTTGCATTAATTATGGGAAAAATTACAACAATAACTTAAGCTCAATTTAAGCACTTTGATAATTGAATAAGAACTTTTACATTTGAAATGAAAAATACTAATAATAATAATAAGGGACTTGAACACAATTTAATTTCTAAAATCGAGTTGTCTACGTATCCTCATAGTTATAGAGGAATCAAAGTCGACGTAGTTCTTTTTACATTACAATGCTTCCTACTCCGCACCCGATTGATCCGTCTCGGTGAAGGCTTCATCTTCGCTCTCATTCCGATCATCCCATTCCGGTTCTTGAGCTCTAAGGTCGGCCCTACACCAATCATCAAACAACATGGTAGCTTCAATGTTTGTCGGCTTTATGGTTGATCTTCTTTGATCTAGCATAAGACATCCGGTGCTAAAGGCTTGTTCAACGGATACGGTGGATACAGGGACCGTAAATAACTCTTTCGCCATGATGGAGAGTATTGGGTACTCCTCTTTCTTCGACCACCACTTCAACACATCAATCGATGGACCACTATCTTCAACACCAAAAACAAAACGAGTTTACAAAAACATATCCAATTCACTATTACCTTGGCCCCTTGGAAGTTCATAGGTTCTATTTTGGTACATTCCTTGCATTTGTTGAACTAAAGGATCTAATGAGTTCATAGCAAAGGGAAAATCAAATGAAGACATCATAGAAGAAGAAAGAATATTGGTGTTGTTATCCTCATTAGTACCATACTTCATTCTATATTCTTCAAAAAGATCTCTCAAAGTCCTATGTAGATCATCCTTGATTTGTTGCACATTAGGAAGATCAAAAAATATTTGTTCACCATCAATTACAACACCACTAAAGTCCATTTGCAAAAAAGCATCATAATAAATCCCAAGCATTTGACAAACACCATCATATCTCCACTTAGGGTCCAAACATTTAGCAAGCAAGAAAACTTTCGGAATCTCCCTAAAATACTTTAGCCACTTTTGAACCATAAAATAAATCACACCTTGCAAGTTTGGCCTACTAAAACAAGCCTTAAAAGACATGGCAATATACATGCAATGCTCCAACACTTTAACGGAAGTACAATAATAAACACCCGATAATTGTTTAGTAGCCATATGAAAAACCTTTAATAATCCATATAAATCCATACACGCATCCCAATGACTCTCATTAAGAACTAATTGAAATGTTGAAAACTCTTGTATAAAAAAATCACATAAATGACCCCTATACTCCATGGTACTATTAAGCATCTCATAAGTAGAATTCCAACGATGAGATACATCTTGTTTGAAACACGTATAAACAATACTCTTTGTACGACAATATTTTTGCCATTTTTTTCCCAAAGTTTTTGATTTATGCAAATATTTAATGGCATTTCTAATAGGACCAACGGACTCTTGAAAAATATCAAGCGCATCTTGGACACATAAATTCAAAATATGACAAATGCATCTAGAATGAAAGTATTTTCCATCAAAAGATGGTGCACATGCTTCAATGAGTTGAGGAATACTAGCGGTGTTCGCCGTTGCATTATCAAAACCAACCGAAAAAACCTTATCAATCAAACCATATTCATTTAAAACGGTGATAATAATCAAAGCAATATTTTGAGCCGTGTGAGGCTCTTCAAACTCCCTAAATGCAATCAAACGTTTTTGCAAAATCCATTTTGTATCAATCCAATGACAAGTAATTCCCATATAACTATATCTATTATATGCATCGGTCCAAACATCGGCACAAATAGAAACTTTATGACCCAAACGAATCAAATATTTCATCAAATCTTGTTTTTTTTTCAAGCATTGTCGCCTAATCCTCTTTAGCATTTGAGTTCTAGCAACTTTACTAGCATGGGGACCTAATCCTTCTTTATAGGATGATTCATACGTTATTCTATCGGCATAATTAAAAGGTTGTTTCTTCATAGCACAATATCTAGCACATGCATCTTCGTATCGACCTTTATCAAATTTAAATAAAGAGGGCGTACCCGTCTCCGAAGATGAAGTGGTACCTCGAATTTGAGTTTGAGAAGTAGACATTCCCAACTCACTTGGATGAGTGCACTCCATATGCCTATTCATGGTGCCGTAGCCTCCCTTTTCGATCCATTTGTAAAAGGTTGGGCAATAGTTGCAATAAGGTATCTCTTTCGACCATCGGCTAGAGGAGGTTGGCCTTCGATCTCCAGAGCATCCATTTTTCGAAAGTGTTTCTTGAAGATATCGGACTTCGGTACTTTAGTGGGTTTTGATGGAGGATGAGGAGGTTGATCGAGTTCGTCATCGTCGTGCTATTCATTGTCGTTCGAGCCATGAAATTTGAATCCTTGGCTGTCTATCGTATTAACCATCTCCTCAAACCTCGCGTCTTCTTCGGCTTGAAGTCGTTCGACGATTTGCCTTGAGATTTCCTCCGCCACTTCCGCCCTTATTTCCTTTTGATTTTTAGATGATCGGCCTCCTTCGCTTCGGGTTTCACCGACCATCTTGCTCTTACCCTTGTTTCCTTTGGAAGACATTGTATATGTGTGTGTGTAGTTATAAAAGTAAGAATGAGTGTGTGTAAATGTGAGGGTGATAATAGAGATTGAGAGAATGAGAGTGAGAGCTTGAGTGCTTGAAACTTAAGAACTCGAGAGTGAAAATTAGAGCTTGAGAGTTGAGAGATTATGGTGAAATGGGTGTTTGAATGATGTATAAACTTATAGGAGGAGTTGGATGAGGAGTGGAGTGGAGGAGGGGAAGGGTGGAGCCTTGCCCAACGGCTAGGAGCCGTTGCAGCGCGAGCCCCACGCCCAGCCCCCTGCTGCGCGCATGAGCTGTTGCTGCTCTCTATTTTTTGCCCGTTGGGCCCGCCGGGCCAGGCTCGGCCCGTCGGGCCCCAACGGCTCTACCCCCGAGCCCCTTGGTTTTATAAAAGCCCGCCGGGCCTAGCCCGTCGGTTAATCGGTGGGTTAGGGCTAAATTTCTCTCAACCCTAGCCCGGCCCAAGCATTTTCGGTCCCGGTTCCGGTCCGAGCCCGTTGACTCACAGGGCGGGCCAAAACTGTTGACCGGTGAGCCGGACTCGGTTAAAACCGACGGGCCGCGTAGCCCGAGCACGTCTACCTATAAGGACTCTTTGGCTTGATCCCCTTCTTATGGATAAACACCGAGCTTCCATATCTCTCTTGGAGCTTGAGTTGTAGTCGATGTAGGAGTCTTAATTGCCTTGGTGAAGAAGTCTCCTATTCTTAATTGGGCCGAGCTACATAGGCCGAGCTTAACTGCCGGTGCCTAATTATATTGAGCCTGATGCTTGGGCCTAGGAGCTGGGCCATATCTTATCACACAACGTCAACATCCATGGGGTGATAATTTTCCGGCGAGTGTGCTCCGTGTGATGGCGTCGCGGTTGCCATTCTTCGTAAAGATCTTGAGCACACCATGAGTTTCTACGTAGATGAGGCCGCTGATGCGGCGGAGCGGCTGGGCTTTGACGTGACGCCGTGGCGCTGGCAGAGGAGGCGGTGGCGGCCGTTTTGCCCGACGGATTTTGCATTGTGCGAGAAGCAGAGGAGAGAACCCATTTCTTGTGAACCATAGTTAACTTATGTATAAAAAAATAATTCAAATTAAAAGCATGCAAATTGGAAATGACCTCAATGCCCTTATGTGATAAATACATATATACCACGTGGCAGCGGATTAAATAAGGAAGCATTGTGGGTGGATGTAGGTTCCTGAAAACCATACTACATTACTACCCCATTTTCACTCGATATATATAATATATTATTGATCTTAAAGTGAGTGGAGAATCTCTACTCATGATATGTGTAGTATATAATATACAGTCTATCTATTAGTCTTATGAGTATATTATTAATAATTTTTTCATCTTTTAATATTATATAGATATATATATATATATATATATTTAATAAGGCATTACTAATTTAATCTAGATCTTGTCTTTTAATTAGGGGCGCGACTTAGATCAACACAAACTCGATAGATAAATTTTCCATAAACTTCACAAATTAAAATTAAATAAATTTAAAACAACTAATTATAAATAAATAAATAGATAGGTAGATTTGTGTTGTGATAGAACCGTACCCGCCTGATGTGGCGGTTCGGGTATGGGTACTAAGAGTTGGAACTGCAACCCGCCAGTTCCTATACCCGCCGACCCGCCTACTATTTTTATTATATTTTTTGAAAAATTTATTAACGGTTTAACTAATCTTTATTGATAACAATTACCATATTTTGGTTTATAAAATAACTAAATATTCATTGTTATATTAATGGCGAATTATTTGAGCCTCTATTTACAAGAACCAAAAAATCAAGAGTTACTTGAGGCGCCGCCCGACTCGATTGATCTACTTAATTGGTAGTCGAAAAGGACATCACAATATCCTACTCTACCCATCATGGCGAGGGAGATCTTAGCAGTTCCGGCTTCTACAGTTGCAATGGAGCAAGCTTTTAGCGGCGAAGGCTACGTGCTCGATGAAAGAAGATCAGTGATGACGCCGATAAATCTTGAAGTACAAATCTTGCTCAAAGATTATACTTTAGCGAAAGTTCGAGAACAAGAAAATAAATGGGATGAGGTGTTCGATGACAACTCAATGAGCACAACAGACGATTTTAATTTTGATATGGATTTCATCTAAAATGTAGTATTTCTTAAGTTTAGTTAGACGTGCACTCTTTTTCCTTCTTTTTTTTTGACGTTTTTTTCCATGTGATTTTCGTCAAAGAGATTTTAACGAGTCTCGGCTATTGGAGATCAAATTTAAAAAAACTTGATCTCCAATGGTTTAGGATCTAGGGCTCTAGTTATATATGGTTTAGGTTGTTAGAGTGTTTGCAATTTTTTTTTATTGCAAACAATTCATGCTATAACTAATCAAAATTAAAATATATTTTTAATATTAAAAATATTATGAAACCCACCGAACCCGCCAGGGTTGTAATCGTACTCGTACTTGTACCCGTCGTACTCGAAATTGTACCCGTACCCACCTATATGGCGGGTAGGGTACGGGTCTGGTTTGGTGGAACCGTACCAACAGGGTAGGAGTACGGTTCCGTACTCGAACCCGTATTTGGCCACATCTAAACATATGGAGGTGGTACAAAAGGAAAGATTGTTTGAAAAGGAACACTCCATGTTCTTGGTTTTCCAAAGTTGCAAAATGTGTTGCATGTTGAAGGTCTTAAGGCTAATTTAATTAGCATAAGTCAATTGTGTGACAAGAATCTTCAAGTAAGATTCAACAAGGATGTTTGTGAAGTTCTTGATAAGTCTAATGTGTGTGTGATGACAGGTTTTAGGTCCGTGAACAACTGATATCGTGTCGAGGGACTAAGCTGCAACTATGCACAAGTGGATGACATCATACTTTGGCATCAAAAATTAGGCCATGCTAATTTTCGAATGTAAAGATCTGGACCCGGGGCTATGAAAAATAATAATTTAATGGTGGGGTTTAGGACGCTACTCGAATAATGACATAATTAGACATTTAAAATAGGACCTCGAACACACTGAATACCCGCGTTTCTAATGTGTGAAGACATTGGGATACGTGTCATAAACTTGAAATAGAGTAATCAAGAACCCGATAGGAGTCGAGTATTTGAGAAGTGATTATTCAACAAAATAAGAGAAGATAGTCGATATCCAAACATGCATAGCAAGTCAAATTGTTCAAGCAGAAGTTGAGGAAATAGATAAGGGGTCATTATTATAAGAAGAGTTTCCAAATCATGTTTTGGAATTTATTACAAGGAGAAACAATCCATGAGTTAGCCACCCCTCTTGCAAGCTCGTCCCCACCTCCGGTCCTTAACCTGAAAACATTTGAAAAGAATTTTGGGTTGAGTACTAGAGTACTCAGTGGGTTTCGCGTGCCCCTTTGTCAGTGAAAAACATAAAACTTTACTTGGAAGATCATGCATGTCCATCATCATATAATGTAGGAGCTTTAAAAAGGAAAGTCTCACCCTACGTATATGCAAAACATTTAGTTTACCCTTAAGGTACATAGATACTTGCACGCGCCTCGCTCATACGCCATACAGCCATAACCTGGCCGAGTCCACCCAACATGGACTTAAGTGCACTAATCTTGGTCTAAATCAACTCAAGGCCCAATTGTTCATCGACATTCCGTCGCATCGTATGAGCGCAGTAAGACATAAAAACTTTTGACATGCATAATTATACTTTCATACATATATACATAAGGAGCTCACTAGCTCGAAAATACCGTACTGTAAATAGAAACCCACCTCGTTAGTGATCACGTCTCAATAGAGTCTGACTCAGTTGTTGGCTCACAACCTTCCGTTACTTACCCTACAAGATTCATCTAAGGGCTAAACTTCCATATAGACATTCAAATGATATATAAGCTCCTAGATCCTATAGTTTCCCTACTCCCCCATTCTTACAACAATATATACTTGATATCATACTATCACATATAGTAGTCACATATATGTTCACATACGTAAAGTTCACATATTCATGCTTTTGCTTAAATCGTTAACGAACCAAAAAGACACAAGCATATCATAATTATTTTACAAGAATTTCTCATCATAAAAGAACATGTACAACTTTCTTAGAGAAAATAACAAAGCATAGTCTAAACAAAGAGATCGATCTATTTTCACAAGACATCCATTTACAACAAGGATGAAGTTACATAAATACATAAACATGTCTTACATAAATAGGCAACAATCCACCACTAAGAAAGGTAACCTACTGTCTAATAACTTAATTTCTTCGACCCAAACGTTTTTCAAGAAGTTTCAGAATTTTATTTGAAGAACAAGGAGTTTCAACAAAAGCTGGAAATTAGTGGCAGATTTACTTCTAGTATGCGGGAAAAATAGTTAAACTACTCGAAAAATTCTGAAATTTAACATAAAAAATTTCAACGTTCATAATAACAACTCCAAAAAATTTCATAATTTTTGAACAAGTATTTCTATTTAAAACGCATTTTACAAAATCGTGCAAGTGTGATGTTCCAAATAAAATTCTGCTGCGCAAGTAAATTTAAAAGATCATTGTGTATAATCGGTTTACCAAAAGAGACCAATATTTTTACACAACAAAGATAACTCACTTTAGTTGAATTACAAAAAAGAATTTCCAGAAAAAGTTTATTGTAAAAATAATTAAAAATCATAGAAGTTCATTCTTAGAATCTATGACAGATTGACATATGGCAAAGAGAGGTCATTTTCATCAATCCAAACACGTCCTAAAATCATGAAAAAATTCACACATTATCCTAACACCATATAGTTACTATCATGAAAATATTTTACAAAAATATCAACTGTAAGTTTGCATTAAAAATTTCAAAATGCTCACATCTCACAGATTTTGATAGATTCTCACACACTTCGAATATGAAGTTCTTATCACCATATTCTCATCATCAATGACCAAACGACTTATTCATGCAACAAAACACATATTTTTTTTTATCAAGCATACACAACACACACTCACACATACACGCACCCGAGGTGTCTCGAACCCCCAACACATATTAGGACATCATATAACTCATGGATGAAGAGATTCATGAAGAAAAAATCGTACAAGAAACCCTTGCCCCCAAAACTATCAAGAAGGGGTTAGAACATGACTACCTTGAAGAGATTGGAGTAAAACATAAGAGATCCTCCTCCTACCTCCTTAGATCCGAAAGATGGAGCTTTGGTGGCTGTAGAGAACTTTGAAAATGAGCAAATAGAACAATGGAGTGCGAAATGAAGCATGAGGAAGAGGAAAAAAGGAGAAAATGAATAACCATGGATTTTCCTCTCCTTTCAGCAATAGATGGACTTGTTTGATCAAAAAATACAAGAACTCTTCTTCTTGCTTGAGGCAAAAACGTGGGTAGGTGATGAAGAGAGGAGGAGAGGAGTTATGTGTGTCTTGGGTAGTGAAAGAGTGCTCATGAATGGTGACATTAATAGAAGAAGTGAGGGTTTACATGAGGAAAGGAAGAATTCTCAATGAGAATGTTATGAGCACCTCTTGAACTCCAAATTCAATCTTGACACATGTCAAATGTGTCTCTAAGAGGATCATCACCCCAAATCTTTAGGAATAATCATTAGATATGTTAGTATATTCCTAGACTAGGTGGTTAGGATTTTATTCTCCTATACATTTGGATTTTATTCTCCCATACATTTGACACTTGTCACACATGCAGACATTCATCATATAAATATATATAAGTATGAATATAATTATTCAGGAATACCATGCATGCACAAATAATATATGCATATCCACATATGGAACATAATTAAATAATTCATGCAATCAACAAGTAATAATCACATCAATTTAACAAATTCATGCCCAAAATATTTATAAAATAAATTATGGGGTGTGGAACTATAGTGTTCTAGATAGAAGCCCGTAATTTCTAATAGCGAAAATTCAGGGTGTTACATCAAAATCTTGATAAGCTGGTAAGATATGATGCAGTACGTGGCATGCCCAAGCTGAATCAGGTAAGTAAAATTGTTTGTGGTGATTGTAAAAGAGGTAAGCAAACTCGAGCTCCACATAAAGTGGACACCTCTTCAGGGACTGCTTCAGGTACGTCTTACTGTTTTGAACTTTTGCATATGGATCTCATGGGTCCGATTGAGATTGAAAGCTTAGGTGGAAAAAGGTACTCTTATGTCATTGTAGATGATTTCTCTAGATTTACATGGATAAGTTTTCTACGTGAAAAATCTGAAACCTTTGCTACTTTCAAGCTTTTGCATGCTAGATTTCAGAATTTGCAAGATGCTTGTGTTTCTCGCATCAGGTCTGATCATTGAAGAGAATTTGAAAATAGATCTTTTGCTGAATTTTGTGAGATGAATGGAATTTTTCATGAGTTTTCAGCACCCAAGACTCCCCAGCAAAACAGAGTTGCCGAAAGGAAAAATAGAACTTTGCAAGAAATGGCTAGAGTAATGCTGAGTTCAAAAAGGCTTTCTAAGCATTTTTGGGCCGAAGCATTAAACACAGCTTGTCACATTGCTAATCGAGTTTATTTAAGACCAGGAAAATCGGAAGAAGATAACATTGCTGGTGTGTTAGAACCTGTGAAGAGAGTGGAGGAAACAGAGGATGAACCCGCAGGTGACCCTGCAGAGGAACCTGTTGCAGACACCTCTTTACCATCAACTTCCAGTGTAGATTCAGAACAAGTTGCTAGTCCTGATGTTGATGGTGAACTTGTAGAAGTTCAAAGGACTGAAAGAAGAGACCCTCCAGGTAGGATCAGAAAGAATCATCCAGTCACTCAAGTCATTGGAGAGGTGCAAGAAGGGATAAGAACAAGAAGAAAAGATCCGGTTAATTACCGCGAAATGGTCAGATTTGTGTGTATGACTTCTATATGCACTGAGGTACGCACTTCTTGTTTTGTTTCTACTTTTGAACCAAAAAATGTGAAAGAAGCCTTGTGTGATGAATTTTGGATTAATGTTATGCATGAAGAGTTGAACCAATTTGTGTAAAATGATGTTTGGTATTAGTGCCAAGGCCTGAAAACAAAAACATCATTGGTACAAATTGGATTTTTAAGAATAAAACGAATGAGTTTGGAACAATTGTTAGGAATAAAGCTCGCCTAGTTGAGCAACGGATATGCTTAGGTAGGCATTGATTTTGATGAGACATTTGCACCTGTGGCTAGAATTGAGTCAATTAGGTTATTGCTAGCAATTGCATGTGTTATAGGTATTCATCTTCACCAAATGGATGTCAAGGGAGCTTTTCTTAATGGTGTGTTAAAAGAAAAAGTGTATGTCGAACAACCTAAAGGTTTTGAAGATCCTTTTAAACCTGATCATGTTTTTAGGTTGAATAAGGCTTTATATGGTTTGAAACAAGCTCTTCGAGCTTGGTATGATTGTTTGACTAACTTCTTGCTTGATTTTGGTTTTATTAGAGGAATGGCTGGCCGAACTTTGTTTCTTAAGAAGGTCAATGGTGATATCATGATCGCTCAAATCTATGTGGACGACATTGTCTTTGGTTCAACTTCTCAAGTTTTGATTGATGAATTTGTCAAAGCCATGTCAACTACATTTGATATGAGCATGGTTGGAGAACTTAATTTTTTTTTTTCTAGGTTTACAAGTTAAGAAAAGGCCAGATCGGATCTTCTTTTCCCAAAGCAAGTATGCAAAGAATTTGGTAAAAAGGTTCGGGTTGGAAGGAGCAAAACACATGAAAACTCCTATGAGTTCAAGTGAGAAGCTGAGTACAGATGAAGAGGCAGACAAAGTAGATCCCACTTTATACAGATCCATGATTGGCAGTTTGTTGTTTCTCACAGCAAGTCATCCCGACATCATGTACAACGTTTGTGTTTGTGCAAGATACCAAGCAAAGCCCATAGTTTCACATCTTAAAGCTATCAAGAGGATTATAAGGTATATATATATATATATATATGTTTCTGGCACTACTGAACTTGGTATTTGGTTTTCTAAGGACACAAATGCAAATTTGGTGGGTTTTAGTGACTCCGATTGGGCAGGAGACTTAGATGATAGTAAAAGCACTAGTGTGGGTTGTTGTTTTCTTCGGCATAACATAGTTTCTTGGTATAGCCGAAAACAAAATTGCATTTCCCTTTCTACGGCCGAATCTGCCGGAAGTTGCTGAACACAACTTCTTTGGTTAAAACAAATGCTAGATGACTATGGTCTTGAAAGTGATACCTTAACCATGTTTTGTGATAATACTAGTGCTATCAATATCTCCAAAAACCTTGTTCAACATTCACGTACAAAACACATCAATATTAGGCATCATTTTATTAGGGATTTGGTGGAAAAAAAAATGGTACATTAGTACTGACAATCAGACTGCTGATATCTTTACCAAAACTCTAGATTATGAGATATTTATCCATTTTTGAAAAAATCTTTTGGTCTTTGTGTCATATAATCTTTTTCGTCTTTCTGATGTTGCCTCTGCGGATACCTCTTTAAGTTCCTCTTCGGACATCACTTTAAGTGCAACATCTTTTTTTTCGTGTCGTTTAGTCTATTCTTATTCTTTCTATTCTTGGTTATGGTGGTACATTCTGATAAGTGTCACGGTATTCTCCATGATATTTTCAGTTCTAAACAGCTTATCTCCTTTGTTGTTGTAGCATAATTAGAAAAAAAGAAAAAGAAAAAAAGAAAAAAAAAAAGAAAAAAAATGGAGACAGGTTGTAGTTGTTGTTGGAGAATTTCTATTTTTATTTTCTACCACATCATTTGGTTTGATTATATAGCAAGATCTTACTCTCTTTTTGTTATTTTTCGTATATACACTTTTCTTGTTAGTTTTCACATTAAATCTTGTAGAACTTGATTCAAGCTTCTTTTGCTTAATCTTGTTTTCTTTCTTCCTCATCATATCCTACTCTTTCTAAGCGTTTGATTCCTGCTCATTTCTCGGTCTGTTTCAACAAGTTTGGTAGATGTGCTAAGGTATTTTGGTTAGGGTTATTTAGTTTGACATCGTCTTTAATGAAGTGGGACTTAATGTGATTGTTTTAGTGTTGATTTTTGACTTTGAGCCGCCTATTTTTCTTCTTAGCCTATTTTTGTTCTTCTTAGCCATATCTTGTGCATGTTATATACCATATCTCACCCCATAATATCCTTTGCATCATTTTAGTTCTGGCCCTTTTCTCATTCCAACGTTTGTTATATCCTAAAGAATCAGATTCGAGTTTAGTTTTGTTGGATTCATATTTTTATGACCACTTCAACAGGCTTGTCATGCAGAAAGTTCTTGTATCAGCTACTGCAGTTGGATAAACTTTAGACTCATCTGAGGCTACCACATTCGATTTCTCTGTTTGTTTCTGCATATAAGGAAGATAAATTTTCATTGCTTGGATCAGATGCTTGGGATGATTGAGATTTTCAGTCATATACTCTGATACTAGGATTGCTTTTTGATGTTCTTTCTTCTCAAAAAAAAAAGGGAGAGAATAGATATGAGTTTGAAGGGGAGATAATTTGAAAGATTGAAGATTCTTGGAGAAGTGCTCTGTAGAGCTGCCTGAAGTGTTCATCAAAGTGTCGTGCTCTATATTTTTTGCTGTACTCAGTAGGAGTTAGGAGTTTGTCTACTTGAGAGGAGTGAAGCGAATTGATTCGTTTCTTGAAGTTTTGAAGATGAAGGTTTTGTGAAGAAAGACAAAAATGGGAAGATTGTTAGTGTTTATTTTAAACACAAAATAATTGTTTTATCTTTTTCACAGATTATATATTGGAGAGAATCTACAAGAGATATATTCTACAAGGAATTCTAACTATACAAGAAAAAGTGTCCTTATCCTACAAGGAAAGAGTCTATATCTTTACATGGAAGAAGTTTGTTTCCTAGAAGGAGTCGACCTACTTTACTACCTTGGGGAACAAGGTTTCGTGCTCTATATATAGGGAACAAATCTCATAATTCGTGGTGCGATTTTAAGGAGAGTTTACGAGAGTTTTACACACGAGTTTGAGAGCTGTCAGTTTTCGTAGCTGTGTCACCGAGTTAAGTGCAAACCTCTGCACGTATCTCTTTAGATACAATTTCTCTTAGAATTCATTGTTAGATTCATTTTAGAGTTGTGAGGTTTTTAATAGTCTTTGTAACTATTTACTCGGCTGTTTTTGTAATTCACATCATCATAATGAATACTTTCGCCATGAGGCACTCACAAGTATATAATTATATAACTTGTGAAATTTTTACAGCTCGTGTTATTATTTTTACTTCCGCTGCTATATCTGAAGTTGCTTGCTCTGCGCATACAACTTTGTTCACCTCCATGAGCTCGTTTATACATCCGTCGGGCAGCGCATATTATTTTTAGATTTTCTTCCGATATAGATTGATTTATTATTAATCGATATTTTAACATGTGATATCAGAGCATGTTGAATCTCTGCCTTGCTATGCTTTGTAAATTTTATACCTATGCATCCGACAACCATTGAACTATGATAAGGGAATTTACCGATTCGTATTCTGTGATGAAATAGACGGAAATTATGATTTCTTATTCGTTGAAGTTGTTTGATGGTTATGCATATATTGATGGATACTTGATACTGTATATATGAATTGTTTATTGATTTTCTAGAATAAAAATTGATAAGGCCACACGCATCAATATATGATTGATTATGAAATTGGTTATGCATGCTGTTTATTATTTTTCAGTTATCTCCATGATCATTAAATTGATCACTATCATTGAAGTTATTTGATACTTTTATGAACATGAACCAAAAAAAAATTATGGGGTTAATACCTAAAAATAGTCCTTTTCAATAAATAAAAGTTAATTTTAGTTTCTCATAAGTAAAATGTCTAATTTTAGCCACTGTCACAACCAATCACAATCGTGTGTTGTGGTTGTGTATGACCGTGTATGATTGTGTATGGTTATGGTTGTGATACACAACCTGTCATTACCATGTGTCATGGATGGTGTGCGTGGTTGTGTATGAGTGAGTGTGGTTGTGGCCGTGCGTGGTTGTATGTGGTTGTGTGTAATTGTGTGTGGGCGTGCATGGTTGTGTATGGTTGAGTGTGGTTGTGGTCGTGGGTGGTTGTGTGGTTGTGCGTTGATCTTGGACACTGTCACGACCTCGCATGGTCGTGGTTGTGACACGCGACCATGCGTTATGGTTGTGCTTGGTCGTGTAATCTGGCTAAAATCATAGCTTTTACTTATGAAGGGTTGAAATTAGACATTTTACTTTAAGGATCGCAAACGATGACAACAAGAAGTAATGGAGACGGAAAAAGCGATAGCAGCAATGCCGATGTGGCGGCCGGACTGGGCAGCGACGGGTAGCAGTGATGTTGAAAGAAACGGGAGAGGTTCATCTTAACAAACAATGTGATTAATCGCATTTTCCCGTATCGAATACATGAAATTCAACTAAAAATTCACAAAGAACAACCGAACCTTGGTGTTAGGTTGAAGAAGAACCGAACCTTGGCTCCGACAATGTGCGGCGAAGGGGCGGTGGGATCCAGAGGAAGTCACGGACCACCGCGGATGGGGGCGAAGCTGACTCTTGAAGCTGCAGATGAGAGTTGCGTTTGGCGGAGTTCGCGGCAGCGCATGTGATGTGTCTTTTTGCATCAAAAATAAATCCGACTTTTCGATCGGTATGCCCACACTGCTCAGACAGTGGCAAGCAAGATCGTCTCCCAAAGGATTGGTGAGATTTCTTCAGAATTTCCAACTGCCAAAATATAAATTTTTATTAAACTAATTATGAAAATAAATTAGAAAAATAAATAAACAAAGAAATTAAAAGACACTTTTGATTTTTGGGTTAAGCACATTAAAGATGATTCCGGCAGCAAACAAGTTCCACCCTAGCTCGATTATTCTGATCCTTGATGCAAAGATAACTCTAATTTAATGCAAACAAACCAGTTATGACCACCGAAGACGCTTTTGATGCGATCTTATTTCTCCATAAATTCTCGATAACTAGGAAGACGCTTCACCAGTTATTTTCCTAATCGATTGACAACCGTAAGAGACGCTCTATAGATTTAATGAGTCGACAACATTAACAACAAAAGAAACCCGATTCAAAATCGATAAACTCTGACGCAGGATTATCTAATTCAGACTGTTATTCCCTTGACTTAAACAAATTACCACTAATTAAATCTAACCACGATTACGTATGGCTGATTCAATTGACTATAAATTAATTCCAAACCACTAAATATTCCGCACTACCTAGCAGCATGAAACAATTCATAAAAATAAACACAGAGAATAACAGATGCAAACATATAAATTAAAGTATAAAAACATATTAGATCTCACATAATAATCATGCCAGAGCTTTCTTGTCTTTGCCGGAATAAAGAAATTAGCTAAAATTAATACACAAATTAAAAGCAAAAATAAAACAAAATAAATAATGAAAAGAAGAAGAAGAATGGCTTGAGTTGATGTTCAACCGTTCTGCTCCTCGCCGCCAATACAGGTACGTATGTCTCCTATTTTCTAATTCTAATCCTATTTATATATCTAAGGAATTTCTTTAAAATAAGGAAATAAAATATCTAAACCTAATTTATTTAGGAAAAGAATAAATAAACTATATCTAATAATATCTAAATAGTCCATCAGCTAAATAAACTCCTAAAAATCACTATTATATTAATTAATTCTGTAAGGAATTGATTAAGCACTTTTAGAACTTGAAAATCCCGAAAATCCATCATTTTTGCTCACCTCCAGTAATTTACAGGCGGTATGGGCACGCTGCTTGAACTTCCAACAGATCGCTTCTTCTTTTGCTTTGATTTTTAAAATCCGATTTTCAATTTTTTGCTTTTTGTTTCTTTTTCTTTTTTAGATTAGTTTCAATTATTTCATTCATAAGGTAGAATGATCAACAAATAAAAAGAGACTAAAGTTAGACCTTTTACTTATGGTGGCTATAATTGTAATTCAATTACTAAAATGGAGGGAGTATAAATAGTAAAACCCCTAAAAATTATTCGGGCAAGAAAAAAGGGCATCCAAACAATAAAATACAGTTCAGTTGGTAAGACGTTTTCCCTCCAATCAAAAGATCAGATGTTTGAGTCATACTAAATAGGAAAATGAGGAACCATTATTGATCATTTTTTTTAAAAAAAAAGAAAAAAAAAAGAAGCAAAGGGCATCAAGGTCAAATTACAATCACAAGAAAAATAAGCGGGAAAACCCTAATCCAGTTCCCATTTAATTTAGCCAAATAATCTGAGTGTTCTCTCGAAACATACCGTTAGTACCAGACACTAGCAACTCGAACAAAAATTGCATTTTCCGATGGCAATTAGGGCACTGGACGTGGCGGAGAAGCTATCGGTAGCTAAACAGGTGGCCGGTATACTCTCAAAGAACCCGTCGAGCGGCGGCCTCAGAGTGAGAGACGGCCGCTCCAGATACAACAGGATATTCGAATTCAACTGCGCGATTAGGAACCAGCAATTTCAAATGTCCTTCACCTCGGTTACTGGCCACCTAATGGAGTTAATTTGACGATAGGTATCGCAAGTGGCACTCCTGTGACCCCGCCGACCTCTACCATGCCCCAGTTAGGAAATATGTGCCTCAGGTAACTTACCTAATCTTGGATTATCTTTGATTCACGTGTAGCCTCTGCATCTTTCATTTTTACTGTCTTTTCTGTAATAAAGGCATATAATCTAACTATTTAGTTACATGTACAGACTAAGGTGCACTTTTCCACTTTGTTTGAAGTTAGACTAGTAAAAATGAATACTATATAAATTAAAGATTCGAAATTTGATTTCGAAGGAACAGGAAATGATACTGTAGATATAATCACATTAAAGCATATTTATGATTTTCGTGTTCTTTGGAAACCCGATATGATTATAATTTCTAGGGACGGGTTTGGGAATATGACTTAATTGGTGGAATGAGTTTTTAGTTTCACTTTGGCGATAGTTGAAGTGAAAGATATGCTGGCTGTCTTTTTGGTTGATCTAGGATAAACAGGACATCCAGAAAACGCTTGAGGAAGAAGCTAGAAAGTGTCAGTGGCTTATCTTGTGGCTTGACTGTGATAGAGAAGGAGAAAATATAGCATTTGAGGAGGTTGAAATTTGTATGAGAGCAAACCGGAATCTCAATATCTGGAGAGCTCGCTTTTCTGCCCTGACTCATAGGTTCTGATTACTTTATATATTTTACAGTTCTTTAATCTGTTTGCCCTTTTCATATATACATGCTATTGCAAAGTGAAAAAACTTGGGATGCTCAGGGACATCTATGATGCACTTACGAGGCTTTGTCCGTCTAATCAATTGCAAGCAGAAGCTGTTGATCTTCGACAAGTGAGTCACTGAAAGTTCATTTGTTTGTGTTTGTGTTTGATTATTAGTTGATATTCATGAATGTTTTCTTCAACCTTGCACTTGAAGTTCTTTCATTTACAGTGCATAATTATCCTGGTATTTTTATCATCATATCTCTTATCTATCACATGTTAATGGAGTCAATTGCAAAGCTTTCAAAGAGCTTCGAAGTAGCCTCTATTGAATGCCATGGAATTACTCACTGTAGTTGGTACCTCGCACATCAGAACTCAAAATAATTCATGAATCTCGCAATGTCATGCAGGAAATAGATCTGAGAATAGGAGCTTCTTTCACCCGGTTTCAGACTATGCTATTGAGAGATGCATTCGTCCTTGATTCCACAACAGATGAGACCAACATTGTTTTAAGTTATGGGCCTTGCCAAGTGAGTCACACTCCTTTTCCCTCTGTCAAGGAGGAGAAAATGAATAAGAATTTCCTTTTTATGAGTTGATTATAACTATATTTTTTGTCTGCATCTTTCTCCTCTTACCTGCAGAAAATTTGGCTGTTTTGTATATTTATGCTTCATGCTTCTATGTTTTCTGCAGTTCCCTACCCTTGGATTTATTGTGGAAAGATTTTGGGAAATCCAATCTCATGAACCGGAAGAGTTTTGGACTATTAATTGTACTCATAATTCAGAAGAAGGCACCGCTACATATACTTGGATGTAACTATCACCCAACTTTCAATCACATTGAGATTAAGTCAATTAATAAAAAGTTTAATGGTTCTGCACTTTGCAGGCGAGGTCATTTATTTGATCACACTTGTGCAACAATAATATATGAAATGTGCGTCCTGGAACCCACTGCAACTGTGAGTCTCTTTGGAGGAGTAGTACTTCCCATGAATAAACTCGTTGATTTTGATCGGTTTTGACATGTCTTTACTTCTGCCTTTTGACCTTCAGGTAACAAATGTTAGACACCAAGAGAAGCCTAAATATCCTCCTTATCCTTTGAGTACAATAGAGCTGGAAAAACATGCTGTCGTGCTTCACGTTATTTCAGAATGAGTTCAGCACAGACGATGAAAGTGAGTTCCTGCTTGATGTGAATGCGATGTGTTATGCTCATTTGGCTGTTTGTTGATTTCACTAAGTTATCTGCGTAAGGTCTAATTGCATCTAGTAATGGTTTTTATCTATAATCCATTATTTTGAAATTCTACTAACAATTAGGCCTTTTCCACTTGCAAATCTTGGGAAGCTTTCACAACTACAAATTAAACTAAATGGTAAACAGAATTCTAATACAATTTTGATGGACTCTGGCTTTAGTCAATTCACTGACAATCAGAAGTCCAACTGAATTGAACTATCAATTTCCTCCTTGTCTTGTATGCTATGCTATCTCCTGAATATCTATTTTTCTGGCTGAACAGGTAATGCGTTCACCCAAGCACAGTTTTTGGGCTACTCTTAGGTCATTGGAAGTTTTTTTTTTTTTTTATATAGATAGTAAGATGCATAAACATGTTCAGTGGCATAGTGCATGAATTTATTCCAACATGTTCCATGTCCTTAAGGGGGCATTTACTTTGAGGGATTAGGATCGATTGACTAATATTATCCAACTTAATTCCATGTTTACTTTGAAGGATTGCAAATGAGTGTTATCCCAAGGCCCGGGGTAGACCCACACTTTTACCTTGGATTTGGGACTAATCATGGGATTTGAATCCCATCCAAACACATGGGATATCTCTAATCCATCACATCTCATATCAAGTTCCAAAATTTGTCAATCCTTAAATTAAGCTATCACTCAAAGTAAACGCCCCCTAAATATATTATGCCTTTTTATTTGAAATTGTAACTTGCTAACTTGTGGAGGTACAACCAGGATCTACTTGGTAAATTCGTTATAAATGATGAAAATGAAATTATTTGCTCTTTAGAATTATTTGTTAAGGTTGTGCAATAGGTTTCATTCACAGTATCCTCTTGAGGTGTTTAATCATCTTACAATTTCTTTTTCTTTTCTTTTCGTTCTCCAAGTCATAAAACACAAGCTGAATTCTACATCTATTTCTGTGAATAGGTGGCTGAAGATCTATATCAAGCTGGTTTCATCAGTTATCCTCGCACAGAGACTGATAGCTTTTCAACGACAACAGATTTGCAAGTGCGTAATGGTTTTACCTGTGACTTTCAATTTCTTCAGTGCAACACTGTAAATATATTAACACAAATAAGCAAAAATAGTTACAGAATCTGGATAACTTCTAGTATTATTCTTTACATAATTAAACTACTAGTAAGGCTCACATATACTAAGGGGAATAGGTAAGAGAATTTGACAAAAAAATGTCCCGTAGAAAATAACGATTTTGGTGGGCCTAACTCCAACCAATGCTATGCCAAGACTTCAGCAAGACAAAAAACAATATTTTGCAGGAATTGTCTCTTAATGACCATGTTCAGTTTAAACCTTAATCATATTATTTTTTGTGTTTGTTTTGTTTACTTTTTTGTTCCCTTGGATTCTTCAACCTCTTGCCTGGTGCAGACTATGGTGCAAGAGCAGCAAGGACACCCAGTATGGGGTGCTTATGCTCAGCGGTTGCTGGATCCTGAGGCAAGTCTTTGGAGAAATCCTAGTAATGGCGGACATGATGACAAAGCCCATCCACCCATTCACCCAACAAAATTTTCAGCTGGAGAGTCCGGATGGAGTCAGGATCACCATGTTTGTACCACTTCTTGACAAATTCATTTCATCATTTTATCTGATGATTTTGGAAATTGGAGGCACTTGTGAATTTACTGCATAAAATGTTAATGTGTAACAGAAGATGTATGAATTGGTTGTCCGACATTTCCTGGCTTGTGTTTCTCAACCAGCCATCTGAAACTACTGTTGAAATTGACATTGCGGGCGAACAATTTTCTGCATCTGGAAGAGTGATAATTGCTGTGAGTTTTCTAATTTCAAGATCCTCTGCCATTGTTTTGGTATACTGGATAGTATAAATTTACTTGATTAGTTCAGCAGCACTGAATATAAACATCTGCCACCATGTTAAAATGACTGCAAGAAGTACCCACTTTGTCCCAACCTACTAGTTCACTTTTATTATTTTATACCTCACTGGTAGGTAGGGACCGAGGGAGTATATAATTCATTTAAGAAAATGCAGTGAAATTCAGGCAAATATGCATTATCTACAATGTTGTCATTATCCTTGCTCTTGATGCTATTAAGCTAATCATCATTTCACAGTATGATCAATTTCTATTAATGAGTATTTTTCTTATCTTTCATGGACCTTGAGAGGAGGTCAATGCGGTTCTTGAAAATCGATTTTTTTTCAATGTGTCCATTAGTCCATGTCTTTCTGTTCTTAGTGTAAGATGCTGAGGTTAATGTTATAAGTTCAGATGACATTAAAGTCTTAAGGCTTTTGATCTTTATAAACGCCTATTAACCTGTTGGACTCCAACAACTAAATAATTGATGAATTCAAAAGTGTTAGGCCTCAGTTTTATGAGCAGATGAAGCAGAAATAATTGTTTTTGTCTAGTTTTCTAGTTATTGCCATTAGGTTTAAAATTCTTAACAGTCGTTGGCATTTTTTGTGGGCTCCTTTTGTGGATTTAATCTTGGAAATAAAAGGGGTCTTTTGTCTAGGAAATATTAGAAACTGCCTTTTCATTACTGACTTTGTAGCATTAAACCTCTCTCTCCATATTGGGTCCCTAGCTTTGCCTGTAGTCTCCCTTAGTTTAATATCACCGGTTTTGGATCTTTATTTCAACCAACTTCGGTGGTCTATGCTTTGAAGATTTTAAGATTCAATATTATAGTTATAGGTAGACTAGGTATTTGAAGCATAGTATTTTGTATGCCCATCTTGGAAGGGTGTCCAAGGGAGCATTGAAAAGGTATGGTACATGCTGGAGGAGAAATAAAGTACACGTCTTCTATTTTTATAAATATTTCAAAATGCAACCCTATATTAACCCTACATCCGCATGAACCACGCGCACACACACACACACACACACACTCACACTCACACTTGTGTGTATTTGAAATGATTTACAAGATCAATATGTACCCTCAATTACTAAAATTTAAATATTAATAAATCTGATCAAATTCTTTTTAGCACCTTCTTTGAGGGATCTGGTAAAAAAGATTCTGAAAATATGTTTGAGAAAGCATTTATCTAAATATGGTTCTAATACACTATAGTTACTTGATGTTATTTTGCAGTCAAATAATGTACTCTTAAGTCTTAACATGGAAAGGTTAAGGCCATCGGGCAGTTAGCTATTTCTGAAATTGACAGGAGCAATCGACACTCCTACGAGGAAATAGGTCATCTACTTATAGACAATTATTAATATTTTGCATGATAGCTCCAGCACACACTCCACCATTATGCTTGCAACTTACTCATTTGGTGCTGATATTCCATGATTCATTAGTTGTTTATATTCAATTGGTGGTTGCTAATGTAATTTCTGATGATGCATATTTCCAGAAAAATTACTTGGATGGATATCGATTTGAAACATGGGGAGGCTCTGTGATCCCTACATACCAATATGAGCAACAGGTTTTTTTTATCATATCATATTTATCTGCTATTTAGGCATTGTTTTGTTCTTTCCGACGTTCTGTTAAACTTCAATGATAACCTGTGACTCACTATTTGGTTCATGGTATATCCCGAAGTGTTTTCTTGGGCAATTACATACGAATTTATTGAATCTCTCTTTCCATTAAATTTCCCAATTCCATCCTTTGTTAATGTTATTTTGATTCTTACTTCATGTTCACTGATGATCGATTTGATACATTTTTATATGAACTTGGTGATGGAGTGGGGCGGGGGCAACTCTACCTCACGTAATAAACAAGATAGGGCCTCTAGAACAAAAGTCTGACCAATATCCCTTCATTATTACCTTGATATCTAGACCCAATTTTTTTTGTCAGTTATAGTATGCATCTATGAGTTTTGTTAACAAATGTGTATAAACATCAAAGAATGGGGAAAACTCAATATCTCATTGAATGAAAGAGGGCCTATATATACCAATTACCACTAGACTAAATAAGGTAAATATTAACCTAATACTAATCTCATATATACATTACAAGAAGTTTGAAGGCAAAGTTAATATTATGCATTTCTCCAGTTAAACCGAGCATGAACTGTTACCATTCATGACTAATCACTTTAGAGTGTTGGTGTTTCAATTTACTTATATGTATGTCATACATCTGCAACTAACTTAAGACTGGATGCTTTTCTTCTATAAGATAGAATGCAAATTACTTCACAAGAAACTGATTTTGGAATTCTTTAATACAGTTGAGAAGAGAATGAAATAAAGACATAATAGATAATATATATGTTATGTATGCTAGTACGCTACAAAGACTTCCTCATGCATAGAGGGGTAAGAGTAGAGACTAGGTAACAATCTAAATCTACAATAAGATGATCTATTAAGTATCAACCGCACAATGTCTTTCCAAATAAGTAGAGAGATGCACAAGAAAAGATTAATAAAAATAAATTCTTCAACAGTTATATCAAGTCACATTAGTATATATGAGTAAATCATCATTAGATTCTAAGTCTTCAGAACAAGGCATGCAATCTTTAGGCGTGTTAAAGTTTCAACCTATTAATGCTAAAATAGCTTCACATCCCCAACCACCAGAAAAGTGGAAAAATAGAAACAAGAAATAGCATGAACTAACCCCACAGTGTTGTTTGTTGATCTAAATAGGGCTATTAATATTAATGTTTTGGCTACTGCCTTTCGCAATCATGCTTTGTATGTAATGCTGTGGCTCACTAATTGCAGTTTACGTCCACTGCATTGACTCTTGATTCTGGGGTTACCAGACCTCCTCCACTTTTAAGTGAGGCTGATTTACTAAGTTGTATGGACAAGCTAAGTTGTGGTGGAAGATGTATTATTCTTTCATTTGTCTTAATTTCTGGAAGGCTCATGGAAATCTATTATAATTGCTATAGTTATTAACATATAGTTCATTTGATTTTTACAGGCACAGATTGGAACAGATGCATCTATGCATGATCACATAAAAAAGCTTCTTGATCGATGTTAAGCCACTAAAGACTCTAACATGCGTTTCTCACCTACAAAACTTGTAATCTCTTACTTCCTGAGATTTTGTTTGTTTTATCTTGACTATTGCATCACTCGTTTCCTATATTTCTGAGGGATTTTTTTTAATGTGCTAATTGAGAATTATTTTATTTGTGAAATTTATAGGATTAAGGTTTATAAGGTCGATTTATGAAACTACATTTTGCGGCAAAGTTGCTAAATGACTTGCATTTCATTTCGTAAAGCTAATCCACATGCGTGCGCGACTAGAAATAACTATATGAAAAATTTAGGGACCAAATAAAGTTTCTCTAACTGGTTAAGTGATCATTAGTATATTTTAGATGGGGACTAAAGATATGAAAATTCAAGAAGGTATTCATGCAATCATGTTACCAATCACCCCTTTGATCTAGGCCCGCCATGTAGATATTTAGCTGAAGATTCTATAATTTTCCAATTGTGGTGGCATGTCAGCTAATTGCCTAGCAGATTTCACATGAACAAGATTATTCCGCGTGACAGAATATGTTCAGGAAAAGGGGATTGTATAGTATATAAATAGGTTATGGGTGAATGGACTTTTCTATATATGTAGTATTTCTCACACTTTTTCATCAGTTAATTACGAGGATATGTGTATCTGATGTCTTCTAAGCTCCTTTCATAAAAATGAATTCTAGCAGACAAAATTTTCTTAACTTGTAGGTTGTTTGCATCTTGAATGTCAGAACTGATTTTCTATTGTTTAAAAACTGTCTCGAAAACTTAGCTTCCCATAATTCAGTTTAGATGGACATTTAGCACCTTCTGCTGCGCTGATATAAGTAATGTGGCTGAGATATGATTCTTTGTTTGATCTATCATCTTAAGTTGTCAGTTTGCAAGATGGGAGTCAGGATGACTGCTATGAACTTTCATATCTAAAATGCATTGTATAAGTATGAGAACTTTACAGGTTTCATGGCAATATCTGTCTCTCGTTTTGCTTCAAAAATTCAGATAACTGTTTTTCATGCCAAAAATTGTTTTTCATTCTTATTAAAGCGGCCAGTGTATTATTACAGCTATCAATTTGCTTGTCTCACTTTTAACAATGTGTTGGCTTAAACCAGGAATTATACATGTAGATTTAATCATGTGTGGCATACTTATAATGTAAACTTTACTTATTGCAGGGTGAGGCACTAGTCATGGGATATGATGAGATGGGGTGAGTTAAGTGTGCTATCATTATGTCTAAAGGATGCTACTTTTACATGCTTATGCTATCAATTCCTATTGAGTGGTGCAACATACAAAATGATTGAATAAAATGGAGCATATGATCCCGCAGTGATAATATAATTGCCTGTAAATTAAAGATCTCATTTCTCTTTTATGCTTATTGAAACTTTGTTACATAACTTTCATATTCACATTGTACCTTTTCTTTCCTTCCTTTCTCTCTCGCTCTCCCTCAGGCAGGGGGGAGGGGGGATAGAGAGGAGGTAAGCAAAGATAGATATTATATTAGGCATATATACATGATCATCTGGTAAATAGACTAGATTTCAATTTCTCTAAACATTGACCTCAGATTGTATAAAATAACTGATTGGTCAAGGTGGTTCTCATCATTGCAAAATGCCAATTGAACTCCAATGTTGGCAAATGAGAAGTAATAGTGTATAATGATACACATTGACGTTTTTGACTATTGGAGCCGTTATCAGCAAAGGGGCGAAATATCATGGGGGTTAATTGTTCAGCCTCGTGTTATCCCCCTCAGGCTTGAAAGAATTGAAGGGCTTTTGAGGATATTGAGGAATATTCATGGAGTTGTGACACATGGATATGATAAAACTTGCGTAGTGGGTTTCAGATCATAGAGTTTAGATCCTTTATAGTGTCAGAGGCTCAGAACTAGCTAAGCATTGGACTTGTATTTTGTAATCTTAATGTAATTAACTACGTTTGAATTTGATTCACCCTTAGTACAATTTCTTTTCATTTGATGAAATTAAAATTTTCCTTTTTATAAGAAAAATGTATCATAACATATAAACAGACTTATGTATAATTAGAAACACATTTTTCAATTAATGATGGAACAGTCATGAATTGTGGAAACCACGTCTTCGTGCTGAGATGGAGAGTGATATGACAGCAGTTAGCGAGGGTAGAAAGAGAAAAGATGAAGTTCTGGCAACTTGCCTACAGCAGATGAAAGCCTGCTTTCTGGATGTAAGTCATTTTCTGTAATATTATCTTTTTTTGTCTTGTTTACTTTGAAACAGGTCCTTTCTCCTATATCTACTTCTACTCTCAATGCGCCTTCTTTCTATTATCTTTGTATGTGGCTAAGATGGGTTTATACCTTAAAGAAGCACTACTTTTCGTACAGTATGCACTTTCAAAAAATGTTGGAAGGTTAATGAAGTAGATGCATGAGTATATGTATACATTTGATCTATAGTAATTTCGTTAGGCATGTCAAAGCCCATTGCTGGACTGCATGCATGTCAAGAAACAAGTTCCATGTTTATCAAGTGTGAAAAATGTTCAAGTGTATCTTGATATACCTTTTTTCACCCTTTTGTACAACTGCCTTGCATTTGTAATTCATCTCCATCCCTTAAGGGCCCATTTGGTAGCAATACTGAGAAAAAGGCATATAAGAAAATGTGTGATAAGTTGAGATAAAAAAAATATGATAAGTTGGGATAAGAAATATATTGTGTGTTTGGTACAAACATAGATAAGTTGGGATAAGAAATACTCCCTCCGTCCCTGATATTAGTGTGCTGAAAGAAACGGCACGCAGTTTTAAACGAAAATAGTATAAAGTGGAAAAAGATAGAAATAGTGGAATAAAGAGCCCACACCAATAGTAGAAAAAGGTGGAGATAGTGGAAAAAATGTGGGCCCAGTTTGGTAAGTATTGAAATAAAGAATAAAGTGAAAGGGTAAATATGTATTTTTTCTTAAGGAATCTTTCTATATTTGGAATGCACACTAATATGGGGGACGTTCCAAACGGGAAATATGCACACTAATATCAGGGACGGAGGGAGTATAAAAAATTGATAATTAAAATTGAAAATAAAAAAATTGATAATTAAAATTGAAAATAAAAAATAAATTGATAATAAAAATTGATAATTAAAATAAAAAATAAAAAAATGATAATTAAAATTGAAAATAAAAAATTAATAATTAAAATTGAAAATAAAAAATTGATAATTAAAATTGAAAATAAAAAATTGATAATTAAAGTTGAAAATAACAAAATTAAAATTAAAATTGAAAATAAAAAATTGATAATTAAAGTTGAAAATAAAAAAATGATAATTAAAATTGAAAATAAAAAAATTGATAATTAAAGTTGAAAATAAAAAAATGATAATTAAAATTGAAAATAAAAAATTGATAATTAAAATTGAAAATAAAAAATTGATAATTAAAATTGAAAATAAAAAAATTGATAATTAAAGTTGAAATAAAAAAATTGATAATTAAAATTGAAAATAAAAAAATTGATAATTAAAATTGAAAATAAAAAATGATAATTAAAATAAAAAATAAAAAATTGATAATTAAAATTTAAAATTAAAATTGATAATTAAAATTGAAAATAAAAAATTAATAATTAAAATAAAAAATAAAAAATTGATAATTGAAATTGAAAATAAAAAATTAATAATTAAAATAAAAATAAAAAATTGATAATTGAAATTAAAAATAAAAAATTGATAATTAAAATGGAAAATAATAAAATTGATAATTAAAATTGAACAATACTTATCTCGACTTATGACGGGGTAGAGACGGTATAATATATGCAAGTGTAACAGTGAATTTAGTCCGGGCTCAAGCAATTTTACGGGCCGGTGAGATTATATTTTTCGGATACCAAACACTGTATAAACCGAGATAAACATACTTATCTAATCTTTTCTTGGCTACCAAACGGACCCTAAGTTTATATGGTTTACTTACAGGCTAGATTAAACAAAGTAAAGCTGTTTGAAGCCATGGGTGTTTTTTTTGAGAGGTAAATATGGTACATTCTTTTGTTACTAAGAATAATGTACATTAAATGACGAACAAGCTGTATATGCAGATCAAATAGGTCTACTGGCGGTGAGCAGCATACAATTGGGGAAGTTGTTCGAAAATGTGGTCTTTGTCAGAAATCAGATATGGTCCTCAGGAAAAAGCCGGTAGGTGATACTCCTTTCTAGGATAATGGCATTATAATGTGTCGCATGGGTGCTATTTATATTGTTCGTAAGGACATCACACTTTCACTATCTTCTAAGGTATTTTATGCTGAAATCGTTAGGGTACCAAGTTACAAATTGACTCGATTAATGGTTTCCTGTGAGTCCTTTCTATTGTTTACATGCTTTAATTAGTCTATTTCAATCATTGGCTCTCATGTCTAATTTCCAAATAACTTATCTTTTCTTGGATGGATGTATTTCCTAATATTGATTTGCAGTTCAAATTTTAAACTGTCCACTTTCATTCCATTTCAAATTTATGGTGCTAGGTTATTTAGCATGTCAAATAATCAGGGATCTCTAAGCCATAAGCCATGAACCTGTTTTGTATTTTACATCGTGCTTATGGTGTATTGAAGGTAGTCATCTTGTTTTTGTTCACACTAGCTTAAGAACCTTATTTCACTTAATCACTTTCTCTTCACACCTGTTGTTACTACATAAGTGTATAGGCTAGTCTTTTGGCCTTCAACCAATCTGGATGCTTATGTATATGCAATATAAAGTGGGATAGGCTGATCAAGTGTGTATCATTGTTATTGTGCTTTTGATGATTTCTTTTCTCCTTTGTAGGATGGAAACTTCATGGTCGGTTGCTTAGGCTACCCTCAAGTAGATTTCTCTTCATAACTTTCCACGAAGATATTAGTCTTCTTATCAATTAAAAAAGTGTTGTTTCAAAATTCTTGTGTTAACTTGAATTGCTATTTGCTAACATACAACCCTAGCTTCCGGTCCATAGATCACGTACTAACCTATTTGTAGCCCATGAGTAGGTTCGTGAAATCTGGTTTTACTAAATCATGACTCAAAAGCACATAATATATCAAACATAACTAAATTTGGTATGGACAATTGCATGGATGAATTATCATTATATATATAATTATAATATTGTGCAATGGGCCAATGGCATCTATAAGTGTGCCATTGAGGGATCAATCTTGTACATTTCTTGGAGTTTGCTCCAGCTTACATCTTCCACCATCTGTTTACTACTTCTACAGCTAATTTTAATTTCCTTTAGTAATATCGGAACCAACATCAACATGTATTGCTCCAACACTGCTCTAAAACGAAATAACTGAGAAAATATAATCAAAATGAATTGATATGTTTTTATCCCTAGTCTTATCTCAGATATTGAAAGAAATTATTCTATATATGATGTCATTAGTTTTATTGACACAGCTCCAGTTTTGATTTAATATACTTATTTAGGTATCAACCATGTGTTTAACATGTATAAATTTTTGTTATTTAGTTGTTAAAATCCAAATTCTTAATTTTTCTTTTTTCTAACATAATTACTGTATTGTAATTTGTTTCAGTGTTTTTTTACTAATGCCGTAACAAACCAAAAAGAGTCATACGTTCTTTGAGGATCCAATTATTTGTTCTTTGAGGAACCGATCTTTTCATGGATATGAATTCTTGGTTTGTTTTTCTTCTAGTTTTCCATGACATGAACACGGCGCAGTAAGAATGTCTGCCAACATGAACACAAAATTGGAATATTTCTGATTGACATGGTATATTAAAATAAAAATCTGTCTTAAACAACATTTTAGACACAATACTACATGATGTAACAAATACAATGGCTCCAACTTTAAGAACAATAAGCTACATACATTTGATAATAAATTTTCATATACCATTTTTATTTTTGTGTGGTGTGTTTGGTTGTGCTTTTGTGTCGTGTTCTGATTCTGTAGTAAATTTTACCAAAAGATAACGACTAAACATTCATAGTTCTCTTGCAGTAGAAATAAGCTTAATGTTAACTTGTCATCATCTCCATGCTAACATTAATTTTACTTTGATCTTACAGTGTAGAAATGTTGTTTGGCTACCAGGATCAGTATCAGAAGCTGTTGTTACCACAAACATTTGCAGTACTTGCTCTCCAGGTATCTGATGTTGGAACTTTGTGGGTTGTAAACTTAGTACTATATTATATATGCGACATAAGGTTTCAGGCAATATGTATATGTACCTATATAATATATTTTATTTGAAAAAAATGATACTTAGCTAACATGCAAGCAATATCTGCAGGACCAGTTTACATGATTCAGTTTAAATTTCGCCGGCTGGAGATACCTCCTGACTACAATGTTAATCATCTGGGCTTCAGGAAATTCTGGACCACTCTGTCAGTTATTTTCTTGTTTTCTGTTGTAATATCATTGAATTCCTCACTATATGAGCTCAGGTAAGAAAAATTTAAGTGCCTTCGGAAGTATTTCCTACGTCAAAAATAAACTGAACTGAGTAGTAATGATTTCTCAGGAATGTACAATTGCAGGAAGCTGGTGCAGAAAATGGTTTGATGTTTTTGTCTTGTTTTCCGAATTTATTGTGTTTCTTCCTAATGTTTATCATGTTTTTTTTTCTTTTTCTTTCATATTTCTATTATCATACTTGTTCCCCATCCTTGGCAATCCGTACATGCTTTCATTAATGTTGATATCCAATACTATCTAAATTGTTCGATTTTCAGCATACACATTGCTCTCAACTTTCTTTTGTTGGTCAAAGATTTTATTTCTCTACATGTGAGAAATGGATAATTTTCTTTTGTTAAATTCTGGTGAGAAAGGGATATTTAGTATTGGTATCAAAACTTTGCCCATATGAATTTCTAGATCTGTTGTGATTTATATGACCTTTCCATCAAGAGCTGAATTGGGGTTCCTAAGCTTTCTTTCTTTCTCCCTTTTGTAATCATCTGTTGGTACAGGAGATTCTACGATTCCATGCACCTCTTGTGGGGCACCTTGCAATTTGCGAACAGCTAATACTGAAGCCAATAGAGGGAGAAAGTTGTATTCATGCCAAGCTCAGGGTGCAACTTCTTTGTGTACGTATAATATATGGTTAATCCATCTACTTTTATTATGTGGTAGATTATAAGCAATAAAAAGTGTTCTCTTCTGCTTGTATACATTCTGGTGATGGCATTCTACTATTGTGTCTGTACTTTTATGGTTGCATAATCATAATTTTTGGATCAAAATCATCCTTGGGCTAATATTATCTCATATGAGGTTATTCTAGGCAATTTAGCTACTTCACTTTGTTTGATAGTTAGAGCAGTCAACTTTTTCCTGATCTGCCACCTCAGAGTGTAAAACTTAGCACTTTTAGAATCTTTTTGTAGACTAAGCGGGAGTATAAAACATTAACAGGTGTTAGCTCAGAAAAGTAATAATTCTGTTTTTGGAGGCTAATAACTGGATATTTTTGATTTGATTGTTAACATGTATCTGCAATGCAGTTGGCAAGATAGCGCAAATGGTGGAGAAACAGCTGCACGAGGAAGCAATGGCAGATCAGCACCCAATCGCGCCACTAGAGGTGGTCGTGGCAGGAGTAACCGGGGCAGAGGAAGGGGAAATGATGTGTCCTTCATGTCTGCTACAGGTGAGCCCATTTCAGGAAGGTGTTTTGTTTGTGGGGATCCGTCGCACTTTGCAAACGCTTGCCCAAATCGCGGTAGGTCTTCAATGGATTTGGGCAGCTCATAAAATTAATAGGCCTAGACCTATGCCAGCCAGCTCCTATATACCTGAAGTCATCAAGAAGACCATTGGTGAAGTTGTAGTGATATGCAGAGGAGGTGGGTAAAGAGCAAATGTTATCACTATCAATGGAAGCATCAACCAGCCTGATGCCACTTAACTAATCGTAGTTGATATCTTTGGCATAGAATTTATGAGAATTGTAGTAGAAGGAGGTGACATTATCCTCGCATGCTAATTCAAACTCTCTGTTACCACAGTGGTCATTCTTGAGGCGGAAGGGGGAGCTAATATTGGGAATAATCCCACATGACGAAGGGCTGCAGTTAGTAGCTTCGATTGTTTGAGAGAAATAATGGAGTAATAATAGTACAATCAAGAGAGAAAGAAGATGTAATGATTGAATCCATAAGGGAATAGAGATTAGAGATGCGCTGCTGGTTGAGAGGAAGTTAGTGATAGCATATAAGTAGTTTGCTAGTACTCCAATTGGAGAAGACTCGGTTGTCTTCTCCTCTACTGCAGCAATCAGCAAACTAAAGAGCTTGATCCAAGACTTGTAAGGTCCACCAATAATTCAGCTTAATTAAGCTCCTCCACGAAAATTTCATTTTTTATGAATCCAAATTTTCAAGGGTTAATTTAGTAATTTTCATTTTTTAATCAAGTTTTTTAATAAATACTCACGTTTAAAATTTAATCTTGGTGCTATCTCAAAATTTATTATTCTTCTCCATTTTTTTTTATCTCAGCAAGACTACCAAATAAGCTCTTACATGTATGTGATTAGAGTTGAAGTAGTCAGGCCATATTGCGGCCCGAGCCCTCCAGGCTGGGGATAAAACTAGACCGGGCCTTTTGAGTCGTTGAGAAACTAGTCCAGTCCAGTCCAAAAATAATTTTATGTATGAAAAATTGAAGCGGCCTGATTAATTTTATTCGGGCCAAATTAGCCGGTCGTGCTTGGCTGGCCCAACCCAAAAGTAATCAAGGCAAATGTAGACCGGTCAACTCCAAAATAGGGTCAACTCTCTGTGTAATAACTAGTCCCTCCATTTTATTCTAATCGGGTTTTATCTTTTGAGCACGAGAATTTAGGCAGTATAGATCAATAGTGAGAGAAATTGATTTATTAGATGTATTAAATCTTGAAATTGGGCCATAGCAGCTCTTGAGGCGAATGCTGTCTTTCCCTTGCACTAATTCGACTGTCCAAACCGCGTTCTTTTCTGACCTGGCGCCGCCGTGGGTGATGCCGATGCAGTCATCGTCGGCGATGAGAAATCTGTCGTTATAGCTGATCAGCCTCACCGTGCTTGCTTTTAGGAAAAAATCCATCTTTTCTTCTTATATATGTATGTTTCCTGCAAAATTATGAAATATAAATAGAAATATAACACATCAAATATATTGAGGGTTTGTGAATTCTTGAATTGTAGTAGTAATGCATTACTTGGTGTTGGTGGTGAATCAATTTATGTATAAGGAAGGATTAATTTCTTCTCGTCCCATATGAGTTATTTTTTGTCCCCTCTCTCCCTCTCTCTCATCAAAAGTTGGGAGAGAGAGAAAGTGGAGGGCCAGAATGAGGTTGGAAAGGCCAGATGATGATCACAAGCGGAAGCCTTCACGCATGCACAAGATTTTTAGATGATAAAAGGTAGTGACTTGTGGAGGACTACTATCTTTGATAATTAGATTAGATATCAATAAAAACTAGTATTATCATGAATGTGTATTTTGTGTTACTCTTTTTTTTTTTTTTTCCCTTTTTGTGTTTTAATGGTAGTAATTTTTCTGTGGGATATTACTGCAAAATTGAGGGAACCATACATTTTCGCTCATTGGCCAAGATAGTTAACAGTTATTGTTAACATTTAGAAAGATCATAGGATAGAAGGGAATGGGGATTTCATTGATTGATGATGATCTGCACTCTCTACAATAGCTTAGATATACAACTTCTCTAGGTCTATTTAAGGAAATGGAATTTCTATCTAGGGAAGATATCAATCTTCTTACAATCAATCACACAAATTGATCCTTTCCTTTTTTTATCTAACAGTTATCTTTTTCCTTTTTTTGTTAGAGGCAAATAACTATATATGGATAAAATGTACTTATCTTTTTCCTTTTTTTAGTTTTATAAAAGGATAAAATGTAGATATTAAAGGGAGTGCTTCTCGTAAGGAACAAATCCTTAGGTCAAAAATAGGAATAAATTTGATTCACAAATCTATCTATACCAATATATAAAAGTGCCTTATTTTACAAAATGTACATCGCCTATAATATCCTTCTAATATATTACAATTTAAGAGTAATAATGTAATATAAATTTAGTTTATCTATTCTAATATTAAAATTATTAAAATTTTGTAACCTACTCTTTCTCTCTCTCTGGCTCCGTCGCTTGTAATCTACCCTCTCTCTCTCTCGCAAAGGTATTCTCTCTATCGCAGAGGTATTTTGTTTATTAGTTTCTGAAACTTATGACTGTCTTTGATAAATTCATTGCTTACAAGATCACGAGGCAAAGGTAATACGCCCCCAACTAGCCTAAGTATATTTATATACTTATATTTATCAATCCACAAGAATTAAATTCCAATGTAATCCTCAAGATGAAAATCAAAAATAAAAATAAAAATTAAGATCCAAACAAATAATCATGAATATATCGTTTCTATTGATTAATTCTTGCTTATCTCGTATATTGACTAGAGACATATTCGATTGCAATTCCTTCTTGTGGGCATATTAGTCAATCAGGTGAATCCGGAAAAGCCTATGCGATAGCTGCCTAAGAGAATTCATAGTGCAAATAGAAAATTTATTCCGGTTCGTGATCGCGAGCAACTATATATTACATCATTATATATTGACGTGCGCTATATCATATTCTTGGATTATTATGGTGAGTTTGTTTACTACAGTTTTTTTTTATCCTTGAAATTAATTCAAGTTCTTCTTTGTCTCCCATGAATTAATCTTGATCTGTGTGTTTTGAATAGTTTAAGAAATGAGTTCAGCTCGATGACTTATTGCTCAAGCGTTCTTCATTAGTGGGATGACTTATTGTTCAATCTTTGAGTATCGAGGTTCGTATTCTCATTGTTGTATTTACCGCGTAGATCAGAAAGATGAATCTTTCTACATAGGTTGAGATTGTACATGTAAAGAGAAAGATTGGATCCTCTAAAAATTGATCTTCCTTGAGTCTTGATTAGAGGTGGACTTTTGATTAATTCATGTGCTGCTTCTATAGAATTAGTTGTAGATTTAGATGAATAAGCTTGTGTTAATTGGTGACTTTTTAATATGAAAAATTATTCTTTTTTTATTTAATTTTGCAGATACTGTAAATTAATCGCCACTCTAATTTTTCTTCTTAGCTCTTGCGTTTAAAAATTTTAAACAGACTACCCATTCTGCAAATGAACATTGAACATTAACCATATATAAATTGACACATGGATGTATTATGTTGTTATAGAAACGCTCCCAAACTCACGGTGGCAGTGCCACGTAGGTTAATTTTTTTTTTCATTTAGGATTGAGTTTTTTAGTAAGACTTAGATTTTTTTGGTAGAGTTTAGTATTTAAGGTATATATTTAAAATAATTTCTTTATTTATAATTAATATTGCCACGTCATCCATGAGCACATTAAGTATGCCCACTGTGGACATTATAACATTACTCTAATGTTGTTAGCTCTGTTTTATTTTAATCTTCTAGGTTTTAACAGAGAGCTCCAGGCTCCAGGAACATAATCCATATTTAAACTTACTAGCAAATATAACGTGTGTTGCACATTTATTCTCAGTAGTCTTTATTTAACTTAATTGGATTCAAACCAAAATCATATGACAACCGCTAATGATCTCTAAGTTTCAACCTCAAATGTAGAATGGTTAATGAATTAATTAATCTAATAAAATTCGCTAAATTGTGCTAATCATCCATGTTTTAATTTAATAATTATAGAAGCAATATTGTACTCTAATATACTAAACTGACTCATTATAAATTTGAGTTTAAATTTTGTTGTAATAGCTAAACAATAGTATCCAAATGTATGGAAAATAAGATAAATTATATACATAGGTTGTGTTCTCTTTGAGGGAAAAGGTAGGAAAAGGAAAAACTTTCCTAATTTTCCCACGTTTTCACTTGTTCACTATGCCAAAAAAATTTCCTCAGGTAGAAGAGAAAATTTTCCCTGGGCAGCTCTTTTTCCTCCCTTTTCACTCGAAACCTATACAATATTTTCATCCTAACTTAGAGTGATAATATTCGCTACATATAAATTTTATTTTCCACAATAGAGAACATGAAATAAGAAAAAGTGGGGACCACATTGTAGGATAATATTTTTCACCTTTTTCTTATCTCTCATTTTCCTTTCCATTGAATAGAAGTATAGAACACACCCATAGTGAAAAATATATTAATAATTCTCAATATTACTTAATGATTTTCTTTTTCAATCTTAAAGATTAAAAGATTTTAAAGTTAAATGTACTAAACAAAATTACTCAATGAACCGAAGAGTTTGATATGTAGATACATGTACTGCATGACAAAGTTCAGTGTGTGTTAATTAGGATAATTACGATGGATACACTAAGGCACGCGCCCTCTTCTAAGTTCTAACAATATAGTTCACAAAATCAAAAGGATTGCATAAGGATTATTGCCATTACTGCAAAATGCCAGCATGCAAAATATCAATAACATATAAGGAGTTTTTACCAAGTCAAACATAATATATATTAGAAGAATAGGCAACAATAAACTTAAATTAATATAATGGTATTCAATTTAAAATATATAGAAGTATATTAATTTAAAATTTTAAAAAATATTAAGAGGCAAAAAATAAAATACCCAAAAACACATTATCATATTAAATTTTACTTTAGAATATAAAAAATACAAATTTTACCCATATTTTGGTTGGGTGAACAATAATACCCTTGCCCACTCTCTTCCCTTCCCTCTCTCCCAACCCAGCCCAGTTCAGCCCGACCCAACCCGACCCGACCTGAAAAATTTTCCTTTTTTTTTTCTTTCCGAAATGTGCAAGTACACAGTACGTTTTTGATCATTTAGTAATGTTTACCCGGTAAGTGGTAAACGAATAATGTCTATTTATAACTGCATTACGTAGTACATTTATGTTTAATTAGTACTGTTTACCGATAAGTGGTAAGTGATAAATGGATAATATCAAATTGTAACTGATTACGCAGTACGTTTATGTTCTGTTAGTACTGTTTACCGGGCGGGTCAAGCCGACGGGCCGGGGCAGAGCAGGCCGGGCCGGGTGGGTCGGGCTGGGATGGGCTGGGCTGCTACCAAACCCTAGGGGGAGGGGAGGGGCATTTTTATCCTCCAAACCAAAAAATGGGTAAAATTTGATTAAATTATATTCCAAACCAAAAATTGATTTTACAATGTGAAAGTGGACAAAAAGGTGTATTATCTCAAATATTAAAGACTAAAATAAATTTAAAATATGTATTTCATTGAGCATATTAATAATTTTTGTATTTCATTTTGAATTTTAATTATTGAACAATACGAATCTGGGATACTAGAGTATATATCTATCACTACAACAAGAACACGGTAAATTTCAGGAGACAACAAGAGGATGGATAGGTAGAATATGATTTATCATTAGTGTATCAGGAGGATAGATAGATAGAACATGATTTAACTCATACTTCATGTCTATTTTGAATTTTAGTTACTAAATGTATGATTTGTATCTAAAGTCTAAATAGGTAGAACATGATTTATCGTTAGTGTATCAAAAAATACATGGGGTGACATAGATTTAAGTTTGTTTTTCCTCAAGTTGAAGTTCTTAAAACCTATAATAGTAAGTATTGTGGGAATTGAATATAAGGGACATGGTGGATCTTGGATCTCCAAATGATATAATTGATGTTCTTGTTATGCTAATAGTTCTGATTCACTGGCATCGGATTCAATGGCGATCCGATCCATCAAACGTTGTCTTTCTAAATCGTGTATCTTTTGTCTCATTATAACCTTAGAGAGATTGCCGTAGTTTTTGCTGAAGAGGAAGAGTAATACAGTGATCAATTGTTCCTACCTAGGCAATATTTTTCGACTCCTAACTTAATTATTAGGTAAGAACCTTTTGTTTTGTTGCACGCAATTAAACTCTATAGAATACGTGGAAATAAATAGACGTTAATTTCAAGACTTTTCCGTGGACCAGTTTTTTATTTTTTTATTTAAATATATTTTTATAAAATCATACATAGATAAAAACAATAGCTTCAACGTGCAACGCACGTTTCACATGCTAGTTTTACTAAATGAGTGGTGGTTGGTATTAATTCTCACGTCGAATTATGCACTGTATGTATTAATGTAGGACTGTCATAATTTTCGTGCATTGTATTAATTATATGGCTTTGATACTCTCATTAATATAGATGTCCATCTTACATAGATCAACAATATACATTAATGTAATTTACCATTGTTTCCGAGCATTGTATCAATTACTTTGATGCACCATTAATGGATATATATCATATAAAGTAGAATAATATTATACTAGTTTCCATTCAAAATTCTTGATGTCAAAGCCTTTATTTTTTTAGGATGGCCGGCTCAAAGTCTTAAACAATAACATCAACGTCCTCAATTAGTTGTACATTTTCATTTAATTTGTCAATAGGACGGCGCCTCCGATATAATTCAAAGCCAACGGGTGCCTATATATACAACATGGAGTACTACATCGCTAATGGGATTCTCACGAAATGGCTAACGTTCGTCTCAAGCCGACCATATGCAACTGGTCCGAAAGTCACAAAATTCAAAGCAATACAGAAGTCGGCAGTGGCGGACGCAGGATTTTGACTAAGGGGGTGTCATGTCACAACATTATAACAAGATATATCATTCTTATAAATTATGAAAATTTAATTTACAGCATGCCGCGTCGATGGCCATATTCTGAAACTATGAATAATAGCTCCATTAGATACACGATTAAATATATTTTTCTCAATAGACCACCAAATTATCATTGATCCACTCATCACACATTTGTTTGTGAAGCTAATTCTTTACAGTCTTTATAATCGAGATTACACTTTTTGCAAAAGCTGTTACAATTAGTAATACTGTTAGGAACCCCACTCGGTTTATGAGTTTTGATGATGTTTATCGAAACAACACTTAGTAATTTTTTAACTCTGTTCTAGAGTTAGGTTGCTAGATCAAACTGATATGTATAGCTCAGTTTGATGATCTCTTAGTCAACCAGTTTTCAGGAGTTCAGCACTTGACTTGAAGAGTTCAAGACTCGAAATTTGAAGGAAGGAATCTGAAGACTCCAGATTGAAGAGGAAGTATCAACCTGCCTTCATAGGTTGATCTGATCTGTTTACTACTCCTTGCTAGTAAACTGAACTGCCTCAACGGGAAGAAGTCATGTGTGTCAGTGTACGGACCTGACACACCCAACGGCTCTATTTCTACCCGAAGCCTATAAATACCTTCTTCTATTCCAAAATGAAGTACGGGAAACTTAAGCCTTCAAGCCGTATCTTTGTAGAAATCTTTCTCGATCATAATCCTTCAACATTCGAAATCAAACGAGTTTCCCAAGTGTTGATGATGAGATTTCTCATTCGGGAATCTGAGTACTAGATGTCTATTGCTATCTAGATTACTCACTCAAACTCTCTCTACATATTCTGATTAGATACACTTATCGTAGATAGAAGAGTTATAACTTCCACCATTGTTGTAGCCCAGTCAAGCTCAGCAACAAGGATGAGTGTAAAAGTTAAGTTTTCGTTTGTAGTAAGTTCTGTAAGGAAAGTTTGTAAAGGTCACGACCCATAACTCGTGCTTAGTCTTCGTCGAGGAACTGACGAAGGTTGAGGCTGGTTCTCGGCCAGTATAAAGAAGAGAGAAGGGAAATCCAAAGTAAGGGATTTACAGATTCGACGGAATCTAACGTGGATGTAGGAGGGTTATCTCCGAACCATGATAAATTCTCGTGTCTCGACCTCTCTCTCTCTCTGTTGCAACTCTCTTTATAACCTGCATTTTATAAACTGTCATACTACAAGCACTTCATCTGCATAAGTCGAAAGAATTTTCTAAGAGTTTTCAAACACAAGCCACCAACTCTGTTTATGAACTGCTGAGTTTGTTAAACTGAACTCTCACTCTGATCAAACTCTCCGACTCAGTTCACAAAGTCAGTTTGCAAGGTCAGTTTTTGGTAAAATCGAAAACTGTTGGTCGTAGTATCTCGTAAAAGAAAAAATTCTTCAAAAATCCATTTTAAAACTCATCATAAAGAAGCGTGGAAAAGCATGCCATAATTGCCAAAAAAAAATGAAGCATTTTGCATGAAATGGATGGAGTATTAAATTTCAAAATTTGACACCCCTTGGCCAAAGCTACATCTGCCACTGGAAGTCGGCGCGCAAGGATGTTGAACAAACCCTAGGAGTTCTCCAAATGTGATGGGCCATTTTCCAGTGTCCATCACGACTTTGATACCACGATAATATGCGGATAAATTATGTATGCTTGTATTATCATGGAGAACATGATAATCGAAGATAAACGAGCCTTCGAACAGTACCACTAGAATTCTACTAATTGCTCGACGTCCGATCTAATCTTTTTGGGAGTACATTCAAAGCACTGTAGAATTACACGGTTCAAGCGTGCACGCCAACTCTCTAGTAATTCGATCGAAGAAGTTTGGGCACATTTTGCTCATAATACTATTTTTTTTTTTTTTTTTTTTTGTTTTTAACTTTTAATTTATGTAGTTTTAATTTATGTATTTTCATTTTATAATTCAATACAAAATTATTTTTGAAGATCTGATTTGTTTTTTTAAAAAAAAATTGTATAGTAAAAATATAAAAATTACAAACGAAAAAAAATTGAAGAGAGTTTGGGAGAGAATTCTACCACTGAAACAGATTTGATCAAAAAGTGGGACTCTCCCGCCGGGGTTGCCCTAAGATTCCAGAACCGATCATAAGATTCCATTAATCGTTTAGGAACTTCTCAAATTTACGTACAGGCGGTTATCGAATGGCTCCTACTAAGAAAACAAAATCAAAGGGTGGTGGCGCCGGACCACCTCTGCCCGCCGCCGGATATCCGGCGTGCCTCCGGTCGATACCGCCGTCGTCCGTGGCAATCTCTGTCCATGCAAAGCCCGGTTCCCGACTCGCCACCATCACCGGTACTAATCGTCATTTTCCCCTCGCCTTGTAGGGATTTTTTTTTGGGGGAGGGGGGATATTGAGTTCAATTCAATTAATTAAACTATTTTTATGATCGCTTAGCTTATGATTCTGTATCGCTATGTGAATTTTTATATTAAACCTTAGATATGAATGACGACGCGGTTGGAGTCCAGATTGATGCTCCTGCTAAGGACGGCGAAGCCAATGCCGCTCTTCTCGATTACGTTAGCTCTGTAATTCTCTTTTCCCCTTCTTCAATTCCAAGTATATTCGTTAATCAAATTTCTTTTTTTCTCAATCACGGAATGATTCGATTTAGTTAGATTTTTTT
This sequence comes from Mentha longifolia, assembly GCA_001642375.2. Taxonomy (NCBI): domain Eukaryota; kingdom Viridiplantae; phylum Streptophyta; class Magnoliopsida; order Lamiales; family Lamiaceae; genus Mentha; species Mentha longifolia. The sequence continues at coordinate 13,072,746 of CM038116.1, read as the reverse complement.
TGGTTATAATTGTGCAGAATCTCTCTCTCTCTCTCTCTTAGTAAGAACGTAGTAGATATGAAGCTTGTGTTTAGAGACTCATTGTTGTCTGAGTACTGAATGTTGTTTACTAGGAAACTGAATAACTTGAAGAAGTGTGCACTAGCTGATAGTTGATATAGTGTGGTAAACTTCATAAATTGGAGCTGAAAATCCATGACCATTACTATAACATGCGGCCTTTGATTCAGCAGGATAGATATTATTGGACTGGATAATCTTCAGGTTCATCTTTCTTCCTTTTTTGCTACCATTTTTCTTTTCTTTATAATTCAATTTAGATTGTCTTATTTTTATGGAATATTGGTATAATCTCGTTGCTAGTCAAAGCACTAAGAGTAAATTAGCTGAAATTCTGAGTTGCTGATTTGATATTCAAATGAAGACAATGTTACCTTTTTTCTTAGAGTTCAGTGTTCCCTTTTCTTTGACATAAGCTGATTTATAATTCCACCATCTTGTAAACAGGTTATTGGGGTGAAGAAAAGGCAAGTTTCAATCGGTTCTGGCTCAAAGTCGAGGGATAAGATAGTGATAGTGGAAGAGGTAACTTTGCAGACTGTATTTGATGCTCTAAATAGAGTTCTCTCGAGCCAGTGAGTGATGTACGTATAAGAGATACAGATTTATATTATAAAAGAGGCATAGGACAATGATCCTTTGTATTTTTGTTAACAATCTTTGTTACTTGCTTATAAGCTGTATCTTCTGAACCGTCTAGCTATCTCTATGTGCACAAACATATAAAAAAAGAATGAACATTAGGGCCCTAATTTTTCAGTTTGGAAGTCTGGATTTTAAACCACTTGTGTGCACGTCGTCCTTCCCTTCATTCAGCCATTATTTAACCAGAATGCAGGACAATCAGGACAACATATTGTCTTTAATTATTGTTCTCCTGATGATAGGTAACATAATGTCCTTAATTAATCTTAAACACTTTGTATCTCTAACATATGGTACCTCTTGTTTTTGTTCACCTACAATGCTGCTTTAATTTTTTTTGTTATGCAACCGTGTGGCCACTTACAAATATGGATTGGAGCCGATCCATGGCATCACTTATTGCTTGAGGTCAGTGTGCCTCATTTCTCCGTCTTATAATAAACACCTTCAAAGGCCCAAAAATTGTAAAAGAGATTCAAGTGAGAGTGAACTGCTACTAGTGCTACTATGATTGAGACTGTTGCTGTTGATTTCCTTGCCTCCATTTATCCAAGACTGATTCCCACCTTGCTGGCCTCTTCCTTCATTGTTTTGATTGCTGTTTTTTTGGGGCTTCAGCTCAAGGTGTTGGCAGATGGTTGAGATCCCTCACAGTAGAGTTGAAGTTACCGCATTTGCTGAAATTTAGTTTGGTTTTAAACCTCAGTAAAAGATCTTTAACATCTTGGATAACTCTAGAAGTCATTTTACTTCCTAAGCTAGGGTGGATGTAGAGAGTTTGACATTTTTTAGATACTGACTAAGAAGGTCGCAGGTTTTGATTTTGACGGAATATTATTTCATGGAAAGGCTGTTGTGTTTCAAGGTTTGAAGTTACAGTTTGTCCTCCATCAGCTTTCTTTTGGATTGGCTTGCGAAGTTGATTTCAAGGGCATGCCATATCTTAAGATGAAGTTAGCAAGCATACGTCGGTAGTTAGATAATGCAAGCATGCTATCAACCTTAAGCTATTAATATCGCGGCTTCCAAAGGCTAAGCTCCAGTTGAGATTCTGTATGCATTCCTGTAGTCAATAGTTAATTAAGCAGAAACGAGAAGAAGCCGGAAGCTGTTCCAAAGTTGGAGCCAATAATTTTGTGGATATTGAGGTTAAGCTTCTCATGTCCTTGTTCACTTTGTTGTTCCTGAACCTGTCGTGCAGATACCACCGGTGTCTTCCCGCAGTGACCTTATATCTCAACCACATCTAGCGTCGGTATTTCACCCACACTACCAGAACCTCTTGCAGATGCTGACAATCATCTGGCATCATCCATCGAAGCCCTGGATAATCGTGCAAACTCTCAACCTTCCATTCTTACAAATCATAAAACTGTCTTGAGTGTCAAGAATTGAAGATGTGCAAACTCTCCCTCTCTTGTTTCCCATACTTCGCCAGCGAAGGTGTCAACAACAGTTTGAGATTTTGAATGTTTTGCAGTCTTCGATCTCTGAAATCTTTTCCTACGGCTAGTGCAGTCCTGCCAGAGGGAAGATTAATATCCAAGATGGTGTTGTCGAAGGCACCTTCCAAGTGTAGTGACTTGAGCTGAGTAAAGAAGCTGAAATCGGGATATCGGAGTTTCCCCGTTTCTTCCACTTCAAATGGGAGCATTTGCATTAAGATTAGGCTAACATTTCGATATGTTTACATATTTCAGGTACCGAATTGTAACCTTCTATAAAAACTCGAGATTTTTGGGTTGTTGGGACCTAGTAGTGCTGCATTCTTCGCTAAAACACAGTTTGGTGTTGATGTTAATGTGTCTTAACTTCATCATTTTCACCAATGTTGACGGTATATATACCAAGTTGAATTGGGACTTTACATGGAGAAATTCTAGGTTGACAATGGTGCTTTTGAATGCTAGTAGCTTCAGTTCCTCAAGTTTGATGATGAGGAGCCATATGTCCAAGCATCTCAAGTTAAATTAGATGTTTAATTTCATTCAAGCTCCTAGGGGCGAGCTGGAGCATCGACTGATCAGACATCGAAAAACCGAGCCTAATTGACGTTTATGTTCGGGTTTCGGTCAGTTGAATTTGAAAAAACGCAATTATATCGGTTTGGTATGCATAAAACCGAAGAAAACCGACCGACCGGTATTCATTTTAAAAATGCAATTCAAGTAGTCATGTATTCTAATTTCTGAATTCTTATGTTCTTATGCTGGTGAAATGGGGGCAATTTAGATATAAAAAAGGGGACTATTTATATATTTAAAGTAATGCTCCCCTACCCATCGTGGACATGCTTAATATACCCACGGATGAGGTGGCGACATTATATTTAAGAAAAAAATTAATTAGTATATCTTATAAAAATAAACACTACCAAAAAAATTAAACCCTACCAAAAAAAAGCTAAACCCCAAAAGGAAAAATCATTGACTTAGCACTGCCACGTCAGCCGAGCGGTTACTCCCTCCATTTCGTGAAATCATTGACTTGGCATTACACGAAATGACGGGATTTCTAGAGAGAGGGAGAGAGGGGAAAGAGAGAGAAAGTGAGTTGAATCATGATTGAAGTGAAATGGTGTAACCGCTCTACTAATCACACTATATACTCCTACCCAGGGCCGGTCCTGATAAAAAAAGTCTCTGGGCAAAGTAATAAAAAATGCTCTTTATCTAAAGTAACAATATAATATTCATTTATTGGTTGGATTATGGTGTGTTTAACCAGTGTAGAGTATGTGGTGAATGTGAATGGAGAGTTGACTGCACCCTTTAAGGCTAGGAAGGGTATAAGGCAAGGGGATCTCATATCTCCTTATTTGTTTGTGATTTGCATGGAATATCTAAACAGATGTCTACTGAGTCTTCATCTCAATAATAAATTCCACTTCCATCCTAGATGTAAGAAACTCAAGTTGATCCATGCTTGTTTTGCTGATGATTTGTTGATGTTTGCTAAAGGAGATGTTAGTTCTGTTGATCAGTTAATGCAAGTTATTGATATGTTCTCTGCTGCCTCTGGACTTCGAGCTAATCAACTTAAGAGTTGTATTTACTTTGGTGGAGTTAGTACAACAGTGAAACAGGAGATCTTGAGGGTAACTAGAATGAGTGAAGGGCAGCTTCCGTTCAGATATCTGGGGGTTCCTTTGTCCTCTCAGAAACTGACCTATATGCAGTGTCAGCCTTTGGTGCAAAAAATTCTTCACAGAATTACTAGATGGGCTACAAAGCTTCTGTCTTATGCTGGGAGGCTCCAGTTGGTGAAATCAGTCTTGCTAGGTATACAGCTCTACTGGTGCCAGGTTTTTGTGCTGCCTCAGAGGGTGGTAAAGATGATCCAAGAACCTTTCTTTGGACTGGGAAAGCTGATGTGTCTAAGAGAGCCTTGGTGGCTTGGGATAGGATTATGGAACCATGTAGTGCAGGTGGGCTTAGTGTCATTAATTTGAAGGTGTGGAATAGGGCGGCTGTTTGTAAATTGCTGTGGAGTTTGCACCGGAAGAAGGATAAGAGTTGGATTCAGTGGGTTCATGGCTACTACATAAAGGGGAGAGATCTATTTGAGTTGACACCACCGGTGCAGGCATCTTGGATGGTGAGAAAGATCATAGGAGCTAGTAGGTATCTGAGGGCTGTTCCAAATGGGCAGACATGGGTGACTGGGAGTGAGTTCTCTATAGGAAAGTTGTATAAAGCTCTGGTGGGGAATGGTGTTAAGCAACCATGGGCAAAACTGAGCTGCCAAAACCCAGCCCCTACAAAGTGTGGTTTCATTATGTGGTTGCTGATGCAAGGTAGACTAGCAACATGTAGTTACTTGCAGAAGATTTGTATTCAAGTAAATGATGAGTGTTGCTTGTGTGGGAAGGAGAAGGAAACTGTAGACCATTTATTCTTTGGGTGTGAATACTCTATGGCTGTGTGGCAGGGAGCAGCAAACTATGTGGGAATCTGCAGAGTGCCAATACAATGGCATGACGAAGTGCCATACTTGGTGAGGCATTGCTCTACAAATAGTGGACAACAAAGGCTCTATAGGTGCTTTGTTACTGTACTTGTCTATTATATTTGGAAGGAAAGAAATGGGAGGAGGATGCAAGGGGAAAAACATGATAGTGAGGAGGTGATGAAAAGATGTCGAGTGGTGCTTGCTGTTTGTGGTCGTACAGATAAGAAGTTGGGACGATTAATGCAGTAAAGTGGTTGGGATAGGTCTGTGGTGTATGGTTGTGAGTTTCTGTAGTTGTTTTGTTTGCTGCCTTGGGGATAGGATGTGTGAGCCATGCAGTGATATATGATGATGTAAATGTGTATGTGAAGTTGATGGTGATATAAAATCGGTTTTAGTACCAAATATATATATATATATATATATATATATATATAGTGTTTTGATATGCTGGGCGTCGAGTTATAGGCGCCTCTTGAGCGACACCTACTTCCGTAAGTTTTCTTTTTCCTTTTTTATTATTCATTTTTGTTTCCTTAATTATTTTTGTTTCTACCTCTTTTAGCGTCTCCATTTTTTTTCCTTTTGATATATATATTTAATTCCTCTTTCGATCTTTGAGAACTATCTTCCCTTGGATTGGGTTTAGTGATTCCCAATGGGGTTTAGTGATCCCCAATAGGCTAGGGTTTAGTAATTTAATTTTCAGTTAGAGTTTATAAATTCTTAATTAAAATTAATCCAATATCAATTTGTACTCCCCTTGTCTCCCGTTCTCTGTTGGATTCTGTAATCATATCATTCAATGGTTTTTAAATTTAATTTGTATGGATCTCGATGGATAATTAAAAAAAAAATGGGTCTCATTTTTAATCTTGAATCAATATATATATATTGAAGCAATAAATCAAGAGAATTCCTAGTATATGCCAGAATCTCTAGGAATTTGTGTAAAGGAGAGGGAGAGAAGGGACAAAGAAGGTGGTCAAGTTAGCTGTTTCACAGTTATGAAATGGTGATAAAATAATATATTTGAAAAATGTCTATGGAATGGAGTTGTTGAATTTGCGAAAAGAGAGATATACAGAGTCGTAAGAAATATAGTTTGAGAAGAAGCGTGTGGTGCGGTGACCGTGAAAGAAAAATAAGAAAGAAAAAGGAAAAGAAAAAGAAAACGAAATGTTGTCGCTCACAGTCGCTCATATAGAAACGCTCAGCATAACAAAACTCTATATATATATATATATATATATATATATATATATAATATTCATTTAAATGTACATATCATATATAATTTTTTTTGTCTAGCTTTCCTTTTACTTATAACGTCAAGAATATAAAAATTATATAAATATAAAAGATAGAGACTATATTTTTTAGTTTTTTATTGAAAATTTTGAATAAATTTAGTTCATATTCTACATTGTTAATGTATATTATAAAATATTTAATTAACTAGAACTTGAGAGTCAATCATAAAAAGAGTTGGGAGCCCACGCCTAAATATTCAAATAGATATATTAGACCAAAATAAGAGTTAAAAAGAATATATAAATAGAACACTGTAAGAATTCATATAAATAAGATTAAAAAAATGAAAAAATTAGGGGCTCATACATAAACTCAATTAGTGTCCGGTAAAAAAAACCGGTAGAAAATAAAAAAAATAAAATTCAAATAGATATATTAGACCAAAATAAGAGTTAAAAAGAATAAATAAAGGGAACTCTTTAAGAATTTACATAAATAAGTTTAAGAAAATAGAAAAATGAAAAATATTGGGCCCATACATAAAACCGGTAGATAACCAACAATAAAATTCAAATAGATATATTAGACCAAATAAGAGTTAAAAAGAATAAATAAATAAATGAAACCCTTTAATAATCTACATAAATGAATTTAAGAAAATAGAAAAATGAAAAAATTTGGGGCTCATACATAAATAAAATCTCAATTAGTGGCCGGTAAAAAAAAAACCGGTAGAGAATCAAAAATTAAAAAAAAATTAGGGGCTAATAATAAAAAAGAACAATTATAAGCTTCTTATGGGATTGAATCACTTGTCAAAAAAATGCTGAATCAATGAGTCTAGCCAATCAAACCATAATAATGAACATATCTAAGTTAATACTCTGTTATAACTATATATGTAAAATCAAATTCATAGGCCCCCAAAATTTTGGGGCCCTGGGCGGCCGCCCATGCTCGACCCCCTCGGGCACGGCCCTGACACCTACTTAGATTTGTGTTGAGTCAGCAGTAAGGGCGGCTCCGAGTTTTCAAAATTAGTATTGCACGCTTCTTTTTATGTATAATAATAATATTATACAGAGTAATAAATAATGTGCATGCATGGTTGCAGCTCACAGAGTTGACAGAAGAATAAGAAGGGGAAATGCTGTAGCTAGAAGTGATGGTTTCTTTTCATTCTTATTTTTGTTTCCGTATTTGCCACGTAAGATTAGTGATTAGTGGTTAGTGGGGATGTTAAAAAAGCCCGAACCTGACGGGCCGATCCGAATAGCCCAAAGGAAATGGCGGGTTAGAGCCAAAAATGATAGCCCGATAGGGCCGGACCGAAAAAAAGCCCAAGCCCGATAGGGTTGGCCATGAATCAAAATTCATGTGGTATTTCACTACTCTACTTATAAATTAGATAATTAGGTCGTGTTTTCAATTATTATTGAGTATTTAAATTTTTTTTAATGAAAATGTAATCATCATTTTAAATTCTATACATTTTTTCTTCAACACTTGCTGAAAATTAAAATAAAAATTAATATTTCGAAAATATGTTTGTTAAATTCACAATATTTAATAAATTAGTTATTTTGTTTATACAAATATGTGTTGAAACAATTATTATTTTTATGTTTATATGATGTCATTTTTTTTTTATGTAAACTCTATGGCCCTGTGGGCTAGCCCGAAACCGAGAGGGTTAGGGTTAGGGCCAAAAAATATTAGTCCGGAAGAAAAAAAGCCCAATTAACCCGAACCGAATAGCCTGCAACCCGATAGGGCTAGCCTGAAACCCGATGGGTTGGCCCCCGTTTGACATCCCTCTGGTTAGGTCTAGTTTTAAAGCGTTAATATCTTAAATTAGTCATTTTCAATAAGTAAGTTAAGTTTAACCACCATAAGTAGTAAATGTATAATTTTGGCCTTTGTCATGATCAGTCACAACCATGTGTCATGGTCGTATATAGTCGTGTATAGTTGTGGTTGAAATACACAACTTGTCACGACCATGTGTCGTGATCGTCTATAGTTGTAGTTGTGATACACAATTTGTCACGAACAGTGACAAAACTAACATTTTGGTTCATCGAGGTCTAATTTATAATAACAAGGAATATATTTATATATATATATATATATGGAAGAGATCAAGTGAAAACTAATTATTGGGTGGAACCTAGAAACTTTTGTGGGCCCTAGATTTAGATCATCGGATGCTTAGAAAAATTTTGGCAGTTTAATATTTTTGGACAATATAATGATTGTTTTATTTATTAATTAGGGCAATTGTGTCTTTTAGTAAGTAAAGTAACCGATGGACTCCTTGTTTCGTGGGATTTCATTAACACATGCTTTCTTAAAATTGTTCAATAGAATCTAACTTTCTTAAAATTTATCAATGGAATCTTAAATTGGTGGATATCTTCTTAATTTTAAATTGGAGTATTCTTTTTTAATAATTCACAGTACAAATATGAACAATATCTAAAAGAATATGCATAATGGAAAATGCATATTGTGCATCGCTTAATTATGCACAATTATCCCGTCAAAAAAATGCACAATAATAGATTGTATATGCATTTTCAAAATTATTTTTATATTATATATTTTTTTTTTGAATATGCATATTGATGAAAAAGAACGCATATATTGTTAATAAATTGATTAGGCATTGTCTAGAGCTTTAATTCGATTTTGAAATTCGTTGTCGTAAGCACATAATGCATTCTCAAAATTATTCTCATTTCTCTTTTGTTTATGATATGCATAAGAATATAAAAGAACGTGCATAAGAATATGAACAATATCTAAAAGAATATGCATAAGAATAATCTTGCTTGTGTGAATAGATGCTTCTGAAAGCCTAGAGATCAACTGCAAAGTAAGCTCTGCATTAGTGGAGATAGTACGCAGGATAACTACGAGACCACGTTTTATTATTGCAAAGGTATGATGTGATGGATAGTCTGTGTACAGGTTACTCTTCTACATTCCTTAGACTCGATAGAAATGTTCCAGATGCTAAATTTCATATTCCGCAGAAGTATTTTTCTTTGCTAGCCTGTCTGCTCGGGTACTAGATCAAGTAACACATTTTTTTATAAGATTAACGACAAACACCACTTGAAGTTATGGCTTAACTACAGAAAAGTTTATAAGTTTTCTAAAAATAAAAGTTATATAGAAACATACCTTGAGGTCTAAAGGACAAGATAAGATGCAGGTTACAAGAACTACTTTTTTTAGGCTAGAAGAGATGGAGTTTTATTCATTTTCCTATTTGTTTGTTTCCTTTTAGGGTGGAATTACTTCTTCGGACCTCGCTACAAAAGCTCTAGAAGCAAAACAAGCCAAAGTTGTGGGTCAAGCTCCGGCTGGAATTCCCTTATGGCAACTAGGACCTGAAAGCAGGCATCCAAGCATCCCTTATATTGTTTTTCCTGGTAATACGAGTAGTTAAGGATTGCAACGTCAGTTCCTGTTGTATGCTAATGATTCTCGATTTCTGAAATACTTTAAACTCTCAGGAAATGTTGGTGATGATAAAGCTATTGCAGAAGTTGTAAAAAACTGGACACATCCAGGCAGGATTTCAACAAAGGAAATTCTTCATGTAAGATCTCTTATCGACTGTAGTTACTAATCAGTCTTTTATTCCATGAGATTCTGAAAATCTCTTAAATAAAACAGAATGCAGAGAATTAAAGGCGGATATGCTGTTGGGGCCTTTAATGTTTATAATCTGGAAGGAGTTCAGGCAGTTGTTGCTGCTGCGGAGGAGCAACTGAGTCCTGCTGTTTTGCAGGTTCGAATCGTTCAACTGTTCTTGTAACTAGCCGCTAGCTTTGCGTCGAAAATGTTATATAATTGCAGCCACCTATGTTTTCCATAGTTCTTCCTAATCCCAGTTTTTTTCTGAACTAAATTTCATATTCTCCACCCCAATGTTGTAGTTATTGCTATAAAAATGATACATTAAATATTTAGATCATTGAATGTTAGGCCAAACATAAGTCATCTGTAGCTGTGTGCATCATATATATGTATGAATATATGTATGGCGCTATTTTATATTTTTCAATCAATTGGCCTAGTAACTTGTTTCTTATGTTTTCATATCCATCCGGGTGCCTTCAAACAAGGAGGAATTCCGTTGGTAGCCAGTTGTATCGCTGCTGCTGAACAAGCTAGTGTAAGTAGCAGTTGAAATTTTTAGAAGGAAATTCGTTAATAGTACTTCCTCCGTCCACGAAGAGTCTACTGTTTCTATTTTAGTCCATGGGCCTAGGCACATCTTTATACACATTTCTTCTTGAATAATTATCTATAGATGGCTTTGAATATGGAATAATCTGAGTTCACCAAAAAAAAAATAAAATGATGCACCCCTCTTGAAGAAAATGAAGGGTGGTTTTCCTGTTAAATGATTTTCAAAGGTATTGCATGTTGCGAATTTCAGGCAAAAGAGTTCATTGATGCGACTGGTATAGATGCTTTGGCTGTTTGCATTGGAAATGTTCATGGAACGTACCCTGCTAGCGGCCCAAATCTGAGACTCGATTTGCTCAAGGTAAACTTCTTAAAAGTTTCATGTGCTGCTTTTTTTTCTTCTTTTTTTTTCTTTCTGTGAATAACAGTTTCATATATAATAGTCTTGCTACTTGAGAGAATAGGATTCTAAATAGGGACGCGTCATAAATTTGAACTATACAAAATCCTAACGTTTCTATATATTTAGGTTATTAAGACTCGTTCAGTGATTTTGAACGTGTGACATGACAGCGGTCAACCTAAACAGAGGGGCAAACCTTCAATTTTCTTTCTAATTATCGCTTGCTTTCTGGTTCAATTTGCAATTGCAGTCAATTACTATTTATTAATCAGTGAAAAAACACTTGTAGAAGCTGTCTTAATACTGCATGAGCTAACAAAGTAGGATTTGTAGCAACAAGAAGTTGATACCGAAACTTTCCTTTTTTGAACCACAGGATATATATAATTTAACTTCAAAAAAGTTCATCTTGTTCTTCACGGTGCTTCTGGTCTGGACAAGGATATTATTAAGGTAAGAAAGTTTCAGTAGTCTCTTAAAATTGGAATGTTGAGTGAAGTTAGAGGTTCCTTGTCTGAGTTGATTGCTTGAATGAGTAAAACAGGAATGTATACAGCGAGGAGTAAGGAAATTCAACATGAACACTGAGGTTCGAAAGGCATACATGAGTTCATTACAGAACACTCGGAAAGATCTGGTCAACGTAATGACAACTGCAAAGAAAGCTATGAAAGTTGTGGTTGCTGAGAAGATGCATCTCTTTGGTTAGGCTGGGAAAGCTTAATAACGAGTTCCTTTTCTGCTTTGATCGTCATCACCTAGATGATGATCTTCGCTTTACATTTCGAACCGTCCCCAAGGCATCCACATCAGTGCTTGATGTAAGAAATTCAGAATTATTATTGTCCATGAAACTAAATTATGCTAAGAAATGAAACTGGAAGTTGCAAATTTTTTGTTTCCTTTCTGTTATATTTATTGGATAGCTTAAAATGCCTCCTCTTTCGTTGTTATTCTGGTTGTTCAAGTCATGGAATATCTACAAATACACGAGGGATACTGCTCCCTTTGCAGTGTTTGAACAACATTAAAAAATAAAAAAGGTAAGAAATAAAGGCAACTCTACTTATAATGTATAAACCTAAAAATAGTGCATTCAACATTGTCAAATAGAAACACATACCAACACTTAAGGCCATTTTCCACTATGGCCTACTCTGAATCTTGAACAACAATCTCAACACTGAGGGAAGCATCATCATGATGTAGTAATGACGCGGAATCGGACGAAGATGTAATACCGCTTCGATCAACATGTACTTCAGTTTGGGTAGATTGAGAAGGATAATTTGGAATTCGTAGACGTTCGACATCAGCTTCCAACATTTCCAATACTTTGTTCATTGATGGACGATCATCCGGGTTCATTTGTATGCACCATAATGCAACAATTGTCATTTTACGAGCAAATTCCGTCATACTACCACTGTCGTCATTTTCATTAGCTTCCATGAATCCAATTTCTTTGCCTTGGTTAAAGCAGTCATATATCCAATATGGGAAGTACTTACTCGAACTGCCATTATTTTCGGCTAAGTCTCTATTTAAACTTACCATTTCCATAAGCAACATCCCGAAACTATACACGTCAGCTTTGTAAGACACTGCCCCAATACTTCTGCTTATTAGTTCAGGAGCAACATAACCAATGGTGCCTCTCACAGCTGTCATGGTCACTGCATTCTTGTCGGTAGAGTATAATTTCGCCAATCCGAAATCAGATATTTTGGGGATGAAGTTATCATCAAGAAGTATATTATGAGGCTTGATATCAAAATGTAGAATTTGAACATCACATCCTCGATGCAAGTACTCAATCCCACGTGCAACTCCAACTGCAATCTTAAACTTTGTATCCCAATTCAAGGAACTCATATTTTCTCGATTGTAAATGTACTTTTCAAGGGAACCATTGGGCATGAAATCAAAGACGAGGGCACGTTTTGAGCCTTGTGCACAATACCCAACTAGTTTCACCACATTAACATGGTGTATCCTTCCAAGTGTTGAAATTTCATTCATAAAGTCTTGACCACTAGCTCCAGATTTTCCAAGTAGCTTGACTGCAACATGGTGGCCACTTCTGAGCTTTCCTTTGTAAACACAACCATATCCACCTTCACCCAATTTATCTTGAAAACCTCTCGTCATCTTCTTTATGTTTGAATACGAATACCTGATTGGTGTGAGTTTGTTGTCACTTCTTAAGAAACTTTCTATTCTATTATATATGGACAAATGCCTTCTTTGAAATTTGCAGACCAAAAGCCACAGTGCAATTGGAAAAATCATGAACCTTGGAGCCAAGATAATGAAGCCTGCCAGGACATGTAAACAATTAATCCACAATGCTTAGTAAGCATGAACAAAGTTGAATCTTTTTGTACATCTATAAGTAAAAAACATAAGATTATCTTTGTGTTAAATGAAACAAGGGTGGAATAATAAAGGAATCCAACAGATAGAACAATATCACCAACGCATGCCACACGTACTAAATTGGTCCTCTGCCCACTTTTAGTTCAAGAAGTGGCTGTTGGAATCTATATCCTCAATATTTTTACTTGTTTACTAGTATTAAATTCATTATTTTTATAATATTTTTTTTCAAAACAAAACTCTTATAAGACAATAAAGCTTAAAAAAAACTAGTGCTAATATATATATATATATATATATATATATATATATATATATATATATATATATATATATAAATAAACAAAAAAACTATGTAAGATAGTAAACAATAAATGCTAGCTACCAACATAAGAGAAATAATTTATAACCAATTTTGATGTGAAACTATTAAGACTATATTGAGTTGTTGAAATTATTTTACAAAATATTGCTATTAGTTCCAAGTGCAACGTCCAGCAGAATATTACTACTGAAACTATGGAGTATTTTTTAAAATCGTTCCAACCTTCTCAAATCTCCAAGAAAATGGGGAGAAAAAGTGAAAATGTGGAACCTAAACTCACAATTCCACTTTTTGTTAGTTAGGTTAGTTTTGTAGAAAAATCACAAAATTGGCAAGAATTTATATTTATTATGTTTGTAAACACCATTTATTGTACACTATTTTGAATGACTATCAAATTTTTGTTCCAAAAAATTATGTACCTTAATTATGGAACAAAGAACTCTAACAATCAATTATAAAAACTAAAGTAATTGCTAAAAGTTAGCTATACGAATTCCTAATTGATACAAAATAAAACCAAAATTAACAATTCCTCAACTTATGATTGAATAATCGGCGAAAAGGAAAAACTAAATTTTTTAGCAGATCGAATCATCTGTGCCAACTATGGTGTTCCAATCATGTATTGTACCAAATATTAATTTTTATTAGTTTTAATATTTTTATAAAAATAAAAATTGTTATAATATGATAAATCATAATAAACATTTATAACTAACAAAAATGGAACTTTTAAATATAATATACCCTAATTTTGGATTTATTTACCCTATTTTAGCTTATTTAATTGAAATAAATGTTAAAAATAATTATAAACCCAAATTGAATGAGTAAACCCTAAAAAATAATTTTAAAATTAAACTAAATTATTATAAATTAAAATTTAATCTATACCCTATTATAAAAGAGCCTTGTTTTACAAAATTTGATTTACCCATTATGCCCCTATTATGAATTTATTTTAAGGATAACTTGGTAATTTAAAATAAACTTATTAATTAATGTTATTTACTTTCAAATTGTAATTATATTAGTAGTCTACTTCTATTAAAACTCTTATAAAAATTAAATTTTTCCCAAGCTATAAGATATGTGCATGATATGTAATTATAAGAATTCAATTTTAACTTTGGTTGACAGCATTTATTAATTCAAGCATCAGTTATGCATTGCATTAAGCATCACAACTATACAAATTAAGCAATAATATAGGATTATATACTAAATTAAACAGAAGATATCGTTAATGAATTTAAGCATCAATTATGCATTGCATAAGCATTCCAACTATATAAATTAAGCAATAATTAAGCTAAACACAAGATATACGAAAAAACTGGTGGTATACAAATTAAGCATGCATGATCTTTTTGGTGAGTAAGCAATGGTTATAAAATATTTAGGCAATATTATTTAATATTTTAAAAAGGAAAAAAATACAAACAATGGTAGAAAGTAAAATTGTACGTTATTGATGTAACAATAGTTTTCAATCAATACTAATTATGTATTCATGATATCATAGTTGTAGTCTGTAGAACTATACCGAAAATGAAGACTTCTACAGATGAAAAGAAAATGTTCCAATTCAAAACAACATAATTTAGAACACAATTTTTTTAGCTATTTTAGTTTTTTTTTTAATTACTTCCCTACTGCAAAAAAAAAAGAAGGCAGATTCAATATTTACATAAACATTTGAACACGAAACAAAATATTGTTAAAGCTACTTAAACTAAAACGTTATCGACCATGAGGTGTAAATATTAATTTTTTTATTTTGACATTATTGTGATATAAATATGAATCAACTATTCTATGACACCATGAAGCATGATTTTATCACCATGTCGTAAAATATACTTTTCTTTATTGAAATTTTAATATATAGTCTTTCTTTTTCTTGCCTATTTTATGTCTTTTATTTATGGGCACAATGTAATACTATAATTATAAACACTTTAGAAATTTTAATATTAAATTATATTCAGGATAATATCAATAGTGTTATACTTTCATTAGAATTATCATCCACATAAATTGGTATTCATCTACAAGGAGAAGAAGATTTTATAAAATTAAATTATATTTTGTTTTTTGTTATAAGGAAACTATCTTTATTACACATTAGAATTTATCATGGCTCAACATGTTCCCAAAATTTTTGAATATATATACATTTGATGAGAATTATATCTACAAATACAAAAATTGTGAGCAATATAAGTATCTTCAAGGAGTAAGTAAATCAGTTTGATTTTGTTATGTTCTTATTTATTAATTCGATAATTAATTCTATTAAAGGTAAATATATTCCTTGGTTATATTAATGGCTTTAATACATGAATCACTATGTCGCATTTAGGAAGAGAGACAAATGAATGTAAATAGGTCTTTCCATATTATTACTTTCGCCAAACTTCCAAAATATTAGTGATATTTATAGAATTCTATTTTTTATTGGTACAATTTTGTCGGCATAATACTCGAAGTTGTCTTAATTCAAAGTAATTCTATTATTCATTGATGAGTCCTATTTTATCATGCATCTATCCACTTGAATAATACAATATGTGTGTTTAATTTTCTTTATTTAAGGCTGTTTAATCTGACAAATGAATGTCAAATAATTTTATTTTTTTAAGTTTTTAACAAAAGATAATTTTTTCTTATATGTATGAAAAAAGATAGGATATACTTGAAAAATATGGTTTAGTTCATCTTTTGTCTACTATTTACATAAGCTTGCTAATATTGTGTTGCAAATAATATTTCACAATCAATATTATTTTAAAATTTGAATATTTTTTTTAACTTTAAGTATATTACTATTCAAAATTTTAAAAATTCGATAAAATAAAAGTTATACGTGCAACGCACGTAATCCCTGCTAGTACACGAAAATGAGCATATAGAATCTAATTGTTTTTTTAGACATACAATTAAGAAAGAGGAAATAGGATAAAGTAAGAGCGCACCAGCTACTAATTGGGTAGACATGAAGACCAAATCTCCTGGAAGCACGCACAACCAGTTACATAACAAAAAAAGGAGATGGATGTATAAGTCATTAAATATACAGATATATCTAAAAGAACTAATTAAGGAATGTCAATATATGGTTCAAATTCTTACGAGGTCTTTCAATGGCGATTTGTATAAAAGCGCCATATATGAGTAGTGATAGAGCGGCGAATCCACAGATGGTCATTGCAGGAGGGGTTACCATTCCACATAACAGACCTGCAACAATTGTTTTTTATTTTTTATTTTTTTTCCCCACTAAAATCAGATTTTACGGCGCATAATTTTTGATATTCTATCATATCATAAAATCGATAAAGACAACAAAAATGTTGGGAATATTAGCAGCTCACCTACAATAACTACAAGATAGAAAAGAAGAACTGCAGGTAAACAAGAAAGTGTTAAATTTCATGATATGGCACTTGTATATATGTACGTACATAACATGATAATTAATGCATTTTTCATTGATCTTACCCCAGTATATGAATAGGAATGCTGAATTATCTATACACTCGGGACAGACGGTGAGTTCAAATCCATAGACGAGAGAATCACGGATTTCTGAAAGCGATACGTTGTTCACGTCCTTGAATTCCCACGATGTCATCACTATCACTTCCACCATGCACGTTTCAAGTACATCTGAGGCATTCATATGGCCGATCTTGACATACACATACCTATTGCGGGATGGAAAATTTGAGGAACAACGAGTGATATTCGTAAAGAGGGAAGAATTGTAAGTCTTCAATGGATTTGGGCAGCTTATAAAATTAACGGGCAAGGCACTATTGTTGAAGTAATCGCCAAGAGGACCACGGGTGAAGTTGTAGTGATATGCAGAGGAGGTGGGGAAAGAGCAAATGTTATCACTATCAATGGAAGCATCAACGAGCCTGATGGTAGAGTTATCATAGTTGATATCTTTCACATAGTATTTATGAGAATTTTGATAGAAGGAGGTGACATTATCCTCGCAAGCTAATTCGAGCTCTCTGTGGCCACAATGCTTAGGGTCATTCTTGAGGCGGAAAGGGGAGCTAATATTGGGAATAATCCCACATGCCGAAGGGCTGCAGTTGGTAGCTTCGATTGTTTGAAAGAAATAATGGAGTAATAATAGTACAATCAATAGAGATGAAGAAGATGTAATGAAAGAAGCTGTGATTGAATCCATGGATTGACACATAGAGACAAGATTAATTGGAAGAAATGGGAAAATTAAATAAGGGGAATAGAGATTAGCAGGTTGAGAGGAAGTTATATAGTGATAGTTTGTAGTATAGTATAGTATATTATTATAGTAGAGGAGGAGACGACCGAGTCTTCTCCAATTGGAATAGTACTGCAGCAATCAGTACACTATAGAGCCAGATTAAAGACTTGCTAGGTCCACCAATAACTTAGCATAATCCTCCTCCACGAAAATTTCATTTTCTATGAATCAAAATGGATATTTTTAAGTGTATATGATTAAAGTTGAAGCAATCAGGCCAGATTGTGGCCCGGCCCGAGCCCTCTAGGCCAAGCCTTTTGAGTGGGAAACCTATACCCTACCCCTTGGCATTGTTTTCCCTCTTACATGGGGTATTAAAATTAAAATATTTTTTTAATACCCATGTGCGAAGATGAGGCATTACCTCATGGAATATTAAATAATTTACCTTTTGGAGTGGTTGAGAAACTAGTCCCAACCCAACCTAAGTAATTTTTGTCGGGCCAAATTGGCCCGTCCTACTTGGCTGGCCCGACCCAAAATTAATCAAGGAAAATGTTGTAACGGATTGAGAATCTTGAGCAATAAAGAGAAACAGAAATGTAAAGAAGACACAGATTTACGTGATTTACCAACGTTGTGTTGGCTACGTCCATGGGCAGAAAAAGAGAATAAATTGTATTAGGCGGCTAGGTTACAAATTACATAGTTTGTGCTCAACTTCTATATAAATAGATCCACACCAAACGGGCTAACAGGAGATTGATTCAAGGCGTCTCAACCAGTGTTCTAAAAGTCGTTAGATGCTAGTAGGGCGGTGGGAGGACGATTAGCGTCTAGACGGCCTAGGCGGGAGTCTAGGCGGTGCCTAGATGGCCTGGACGGATTAGTATAAAATCAAAGTCTATGTCAAATTTTTCATATATTTAAACATGATATCCATAAGTTAAAGTATAAAATCCATAAATTTTCAACTATAACTTAATCTTACAACCCTTCAAGCCCTAACTAGCCCGTCTTAACCTTCCTAGGACTGCTTAGACATGCCTAGGACCACCTAGGCACGTGCTTAAATGCCGATTAATTTGCTGCCGCCTAGACAAAACCGTCTTGCCATTAATCGGGACGGCCCTGCACCTTCTAGTGCCTAGACGCCTTCTAGACGGTCAAGTCGGCCTTCTTTTAGAACACTGATCTCAACAGCAAATGTGGACCAGTCCACTCCAAAATACGGTCGGGCACCCGCCAATTGCCCAACTCTTTGTGTAATAAGTAACAAGTGAAGAATTCCAGTCAATAAAAAATACTTATGTTGTATGTTTAAAATTAAGATAACTCATTGACGTTTAAATTATTCTTTATCTATTTAAATTCATGATATTTAAGAGTTTCATTTGAAGAGTCGTATGCTTAATTAAATGTTTCTTTTTCGATCTATTTTTGATATATTCTTAAGTTTTTAATGAGTGAAGGACGTAATTTGGCATTTTTTTTATAAATGAATCAAAGTGATAACAAGTGCTCCCTCTCGATCTCCCTGCATATTTGGCCGATCTTTTTACTTTGGAGTGTCTCATCTGATTTGGCCTATTTCTATATTTGGTGAGACAAGTCCAATTTAGTGTTAATTAAAAGTATATGGCCCATCATTTTTTTTTTTCAAAAATAGATTGTTTAAATTATTAACCGTTGCAATTAAAAGAGGTGGGTCACCACTTTTACCCCTAACACAATTTTTCTTATATCTTGTGCCCAAAAGGTGTAGGCCAAATCGAGTGGGACGGAAGAATTATGTACTAGCATATTTGATTTTTAACATACTTCAAAATTACTGTGATTTTCACCCACATAAATTTGCTCAAATTAAAATAGAGATTACATGAGCAACCGTTATACATTTGTAATGATATAAGAAGAGTATAAAATATAAAAAGGTGGATGGATTAAGAATTATTTGTCGAAAATGACAAAAACGCTCCGCTTTTAGACGGCCCCAAAAATGATTTTATGTATGATAAATTCAAACAGCCTAAATAATTTTCGTCGGGCCAAATTGGCCCCACCCAAAAGTAATCAAGGCAAATGTGGAGCGGTTCACTCCGAAATAGAGTCGGATCCGAATCGTCCGACCACTTGCCAACTCTTTTGTGTAATATAACTAACAAGTTAAAGAATTCCAATAAAAAAAATAATAAATTAAAAAAAACAACAACAAAAAAACCCTAATTACGTTCAAATGTAAGGTGTTATCATGAATTAGTATTTGAAAATGATGAATGTGGAAAATAATATCAATAAAACTAGCTAGATTATACAAAAATTCTGGTATCGAAATTCAGAGCTTGGCCTCATTAAGTGCAATGCAATAGATTGATATTATCCTGCGATTGAATTACAGATATTCATAATTCTAGGTGTAGAAGTTTTCTATATTTTAATTACTATTTGTTTTTTGAATTATATTCAAAGTATCCAATATATTCAGACAAACCAATTCGATCATGATAGTTTGACTAAAAAGAAAATTAGAAAACACATCAATCAGAATTTATTACTCCGTGTTGAAATTTCGCCGCATTAATTTTCTAATTTTGTTATCATTTGTGTTCAAAGTCTAGACCAACTTGACCATTTTATTTTCTCACAAGAGCGATGCAAAAAGAAATTTATTTTAATTCCATGTTAAAATATTTTTTTCCGTGTTAGCATTTTCTGGCGATTTTGTAGGGCGGTTAGGACATTAAATCTACTAATATTATTTATGTAATATCATCTATAATTTTAATAGTTTGTGTTGAAGAAATGATTAATTTATGTTTGAATGGCTAGTTACAATGAGTGATATATGCATTGTAAGTCTTGATAACCGATTTTGAGAGAAAATTTTGTTTATTCATTAATTGGAAAAGTTGACTTGCTACAGCTGCTAACAGTACATTATATACCCTAACTACAACCGACTAGTGGTGACGTGTACATTCAGCTAATGGCACAACTAAACAAATAAAAAAACGTAATAGCTAAACTACGCTTCTTCCACCTCTCTTTTATTCCTTCTTATTTCTTCATTTCACTGCTTAACTTCACCGGATTATCACAACTATTTGTTACTCCCCCTCAAGATGGGATCTATACAGATTGTAGAATCCCATCTTGCGCAAGATCCTCTCGAAGCCAGGTGCAGGTAAAGGCTTTGTAAAGATGTCTGCCAATTGAAGCTCCCCCTTAATGTGGGCTGGTCTAATAATTCCTTTCACATACTTCTCTCTTATAAAATGGCAATCTACCTCTATATGTTTAGTCCTTTCATGAAAAGCAGAATTTGAGGTGATATATACTGCAGCCTTGTTATCACAAAAGAGTGATACTGGTTTATCTTGCTTTACTCCAAAATCTGCCATCAATTGCTTTATCCATACAATCTCACACGCAGCTTGTGCCATGGCTCTATACTCTGATTCAGCTGAAGATCTAGACACTACATCCTGCTTCTTAGACCTCCAAGATAGTATAGATGCTCCCAAGAAAGTACAAAATCCAGTAACTGACCTTCTTGTATCTTGACATGATCCATAATCTGCATCTGAAAATGCACTAAGTTCCAATGAAGAAGAACTGGAGAATAACAAACCCTTTCCAGCTGAACCCTTGATGTATCTCAGAATCCTTTGTGCTGCCAGCATGTGATGTGTAAAAGGTTTTGAGACAAACTGACTTAGCTTGTGTACTGCAAAGGTCAAGTCTGGTCTTGTAATACAAAGATATAACAACCTCCCTATCAACCTTCTATACTCCTTCTTATCACAGACTTCATCACTTCCTTCTTGTTTCAACACAGAATTAGCATCCATAGGAGTCTTTTGTGGCTTACAACCCAACATTCCTGTATCTTGCAGAAGATCTAAGGCATACTTTCTTTGGCATAGAAAAATACCCTTCTTGCTCCTTGCTACTTCTAACCCCAAGAAATATTTTGGAGTTCCCAA
This sequence comes from Mentha longifolia, assembly GCA_001642375.2. Classification (NCBI taxonomy): domain Eukaryota; kingdom Viridiplantae; phylum Streptophyta; class Magnoliopsida; order Lamiales; family Lamiaceae; genus Mentha; species Mentha longifolia. The sequence continues at coordinate 13,051,288 of CM038116.1, read as the reverse complement.
ATCTTTATATTTGAAGTGCTTCCCAAGATAATCCTTGAACTCATTAATAAGAGTGGAGTTATCACTTGCTAATAATATATCATCTACATAGATGATTAAACCAAGAAAACCATCAGCATCATTCTTATAGAAAAGAGAGTGATCAGCACTAGATTGCTGCAATCCAAAACCTGTAAGAACTGTGGAGAACTTCAAGAACCACTGTCTTGAAGCTTGTTTCAAACCATAAAGGGATTTATTCAATTTGCAGACTGTAGATGATGAAGCATACTCCCCCTGAGTTACCAAACCGGGTGGTAACTCCATATAAATGTCCTCTTCAAGCTCACCATAAAGAAAAGCATTGTTTATATCCAAATGAAACAAAGTCCAACCTTTTGTAGCAGACACAGCTAGCATAAGTTTTACAGAAACTAATTTTGCAACTGGTGAAAATGTATCAAAGTAGTCTATACCAGCCTGTTGAGTATAGCCTTTAGCAACGAGTCTGGCTTTATACCTCTCTACAGAACCATCAGAGGCAAACTTAACCCTGTAAACCCATTTGCAACCAATGGGGTGCTTACCAGCAGGTAAAGATACAAGGGACCAGGTATTATTCTGAACAAGGGCATCAAGCTCAGCCTTCATAGCAGTTTGCCATTCTGGGTATTTAATGGCTTGAGAGTAGCTATGTGGTTCAGGGACTGAAGAAATAGAGGCAACAAAGGAAGAATAAGAAGGAGAGAGATGAGAGGAAGATACAAACTGGTGAATAGGATAAGGAGTAGAAATTACAGAACCACACAAATAGTCCTGTAAGTGTGTGGGTAGTTTAGGCTGTCTGCGAACTCTGGAAGTGGTTAAAGAAGGATGAGAAGAAGATGATGCTGGAGAAGAGGAGAGTGGAGGTGGCTGTGGGGTGGTGTAGGAGGGAAGTGTAAGAGGAAATTCTGGAGAATCTTGAGTGGAGAAGGGAAAGACAGATTCATGGAATACTACATTCCTACTGATAGTGATGGAATGTGTATCAAGATCTAACAATTTATAGCCTTTGTAACCGGCAGGATAACCAAGGAAAATGCATTTATGAGCTCTTGGTGAGAATTTGTTTCTGTTTCTGTCAAGGGTAGAAACAAAACATAGGCAACCAAACACTCTAAGATGGGAATAGGAGGGAAGCTTATGAAAAAGAGCTTGAAAGGGTGTTAGAGTATGGTCAGAGAAAGCTGTGGTTGGAAGTCTGTTGATTAGGTATGTAGCAGTGAGTATGCAATCACCCCAGTAATCTATAGGAATATGAGATTCAAAGTAAAGACTGCGGGCAACATTAAGAAGGTGTTGGTGTTTTCTCTCCACTCTAGCGTTTTGCTGTGGAGTTTCAACACAAGAATGTTGAACCAATGTACCATACTCAGTAAACAAGGAAGAAAGGTGAAATTCACTACCATTATCACACCTAACAGTTTTAACCTTAACCCCAAACTGAGTATGAACTTGTTGAAAGAAGGTTTTGAGAATTGCATGAACTTCAGATTTTGAAGCCATAAGATATGTCCAAACAAATCTGGTATGATCATCTACTATAGTTAGGAAATATTTGTGACCTTGAACTGTACATGGATTGAAAGGTCCCCAAACATCACAATGAACCAAATCAAAAGCATGAGAAGCATGAGAAGTAGAAGAAGGAAATTTCAATTTTCTTTGCTTTGCAAGAGGGCACACTTCACAAATGTTATGAGTAGTGTGAGAAACAGGAATTACATTGGACATAGACTTCAATTTCTCAAAAGAGAGATGGCCTAATCTAGAATGCCAAACATCAATAGTGACTGAATTTATTACAGGATCATGAACAAGCTTAGAAACAGGAACAAGCTTAGAAGAATCAAGAACATACAAATTACCTAGTCTATGACCCATCCCAATCATCTTCCCCATGGAAGAATCCTGAAAAACACAAGAATGTGAAGTAAATTTCACAGTACAGTGTGCAGAAGATATGAGTGAACTGACAGAGAGTAGATTATAAGAAAAAGAAGGGGCAAACAATACAGATTGAAGAATGATATCAGGACTAAGTTTTACTGTACCAGTTTTGAGAATAGGAACCTTATGATTGTTAGGCAAAGTTATGAAAGAATTATGTAAGGTATGAGATTCTGTAAACAAAGAAATGTTGCAACACGCATGGTGCGTAGCACCTGTGTCAACTAACCATGTAGAACTATGGATATCAGATTTGGAATTTTGAAAAGATGAGGCAAAGAACATACCACTAAAATTCAGATTAGGTTCAGGAATGGAAGGCGTGAGAGTGTTGGGTTGAGTAGAATGAGTAGGCAAAGGCTGCTGTGAAGATGAGCTGGTACCAGTATTCAGGTGTTGCTGTAGATAAGAGATGAACTTGGAGCACTGATCTGCAGTAAGAGAAACAGCTGCAGAGGAATCAACACAAACATCCTCAGATTGAGAAACATGATGAACAGACCGAGTTGCAGGACCAGTAGAAGTATCAGTATATCGTCCTCGTCCTCTACCAAACCCTGGAGGAAAACCATGAATCTGGAAACATTTGTCTACGGTATGATTTGTCTTTCCACAATGTGAACAATAGAGTCTATCACGAGTTTTCTGGAAATTTGCTGCATTTGTAGATAAACCAACATTCTCACTCACAGGAGCATTATAACCAGTAGAAGGTGGTGGAAAACCAATAGACCTCTGACGTTCCTCTTGAAGAACCAGAGAAAAAACCTTAGTGAATGAGGGAAAAGGATCGAGACTCAGAATGTGAGACCGAAGAGACGAGTATGAATCATTCAACCCCATGATAAACTGCATACAAAACTCCTTTTGTTGAAATTCTCTCCACTTACGAGAGCTATTGCAACGGCAACCACCACATTCACACCAATGCACAGGCTGAAAATCAATAAATTCATCCCACAAAATACGAAGATTGGTGTAGTAAGAGTTGACATCAACAGAACCTTGTTTCAAACCAAATAATTCTTGTTTTAATTGAAAAACTCGTGCATCATTTCCTTGTGAAAACCTATCCTTCAAGTCAGACCAGATCTGAGATGCAGTATTCAAATAGAGAAGACTAGATTTAATCTGAGGTACAGTTGAATTTCGCAACCACGAGACCACCATGCTATTGCATCTAATCCAAACACTCAACAAATCAGCATTTTCAGGTCGATTATCAGGTCTAGGAATTGATCCATCAATTAAACCAACTTTGTTCTTAGCAAGTAAGGCAGTGTGCATAGATTTGCTCCAGCTCAAATAATTGGATCCATTGAGTAATTCAGTGACGAGAATGGAACCTGGATTGTCATTGGGATGAAGAAACAGAGGATGCGACGGATCGTCGGAAGGAGAAGAAGAAATCTCACGATTTGGACGAACCATGGTTGAAGGCGATGAATATAGCTTGAGCTACACGCAGCGGAAATTCGCTCTGGATACCATAACCGATTTTGAGAGAAAATTTTGTTTATTCATTAATTGGAAAAGTTGACTTGCTACAGCTGCTAACAGTACATTATATACCCTAACTACAACCGACTAGTGGTGACGTGTACATTCAGCTAATGGCACAACTAAACAAATAAAAAAACGTAATAGCTAAACTATGCTTCTTCCACCTCTCTTTTATTCCTTCTTATTTCTTCATTTCACTGCTTAACTTCACCGGATTATCACAACTATTTGTTAAATGGATTTGGGCAGCTTATAAAATTAACGTTGCCAGGCTCTATATAAGGGATCACGAAGAGGACCATGGGTGAAGTTGTAGTGATATGCAAAGAATTAAAGGTGGGGAAAGAGCAAATATAATGTTATCACTATCAATGGAAGCATCAACGAGACTGATGCTAGAGTTGTCGTAGTTGATAGTATATGATATAGTAACACTCCAATGCTCACAGTGGGCAACGTATAATGTACGCACAGATGACGTGACAATAGTTTAAATAAAGAATTCCATAAAAATCATACAAAAAATTAATTAAGTCCTATAAAAAAAAACTAAACCCTACTTAAAAAAAATTAAACCCTAAATGGAAAATTACCAACGTGGCACTGATACATAATAGTGGGCACATTAAGTGTGTCTACAGTGGACAATGGAGTATTTTTGACTGTACATTATAGTAGCAGAGGAGGAGACGACCGAGTCTTCTCCAATTAGAGTAGCATACTACTAGTACTGCAGCAATCACCAAACTAAAGAGCCTGATCAAAGACTTGTAAGGTCCACCATTAATTATTGCAAGCTCCTCCACAAAAATTTCATTTTCAATGAACCAAAATGGATATTTATAAGTGTGTGTGATTAGTGTTGAAGCTGCATCAGGCCAGACTGCGGCCTGGCCCGGCCCGAGCCCTCTAGGCCGGGGATAAAACTAGACCGGGCGTTTTGAGTCGTAGAGAAACTAGTCACGTCCGGTCCAAAAATGAATGAGAGTATAATAAATATAATTATTAGAAAAATAAAAATTAAGAAGAAATGGCAATGTACGCTAATTCTACATTCTTTGTCACAAGTCTCATTCAAAATGTAGAATTAGTGATATATTTTTCTCAATAAAGCCCCCAAATGAACCCAGCAACAATTAATTAGGTAAGAAATAAAGGCAACTTTGCTTATAATGCATTCAACATTGTCAAATGGAAACAAATACCAAAACTAAAGGCCATTGTCCACTATGGCCTACTCTGTGAATCTTGAACAACAATCTCAACACTGAGGGAAGCATCATGATGTAGCAATGACGCGGAATCGGCCGAAGATGAAATACCAGTTCGATACATGTACTTCAGTTTGGGTAGACTGAGAAGGATAATTTGGGATTCGTAAACGTTCGACATCAGCTTCCAACATTTCCAATACTTTGTTCATTGATGGACGATCATCCGGGTTCATTTGTATGCACCACAATGCAACAATTGTCATCTTACGAGCGAATTCCGTCATACTACCATTGTCGTCATTTTCATTAGCTTCCATGAATTCAATATCCTTGCCTTGGTTAAAGCAGTCATATATCCAATACGGGAAATACTTACTTGAATTACCATTATTTTCAGCCAAGTCTCTATTTAAACTCACCATTTCCATCAGCAGCATCCCGAAACTATACACATCAGCTTTGTAAGACACTGCCCCAATACTTCTGCTGATTAGTTCTGGAGCAACATAACCAATGGTGCCTCTCACAGCTGTCATGGTCACCACATTCTTGTCGGTGGAGTATAATTTCGCCAATCCAAAATCTGATATTTTGGGTATGAAATTTTCATCAAGAAGTATATTATGAGGCTTGATATCAAAATGTAGAATTTGAACATCACAACCTCGATGCAAGTACTCAATCCCACGTGCAACTCCAATTGCAATCTTAAACTTTGTATCCCAATCTAAGGAACTCATATTTTCTCGATTGTAAATGTACTTTTCAAGTGAACCATTGGGCATGAAATCAAAAACGAGGGCACGTTTTGAGCCTTGTGCACAATATCCAACTAGTTTCACCACATTTACGTGGTGTATCCTTCCAATTGTTGAAATTTCATTCATAAAGTCTTGGCCACTTGTTCCAGATTTTCCAAGTAGCTTGACTGCAACATGGTGGCCACTTTGGAGCTTTCCTTTGTAAACACAACCATATCCACCTTCACCCAGTTTATCTTGAAAACCTTTCGTCATCTTCTTAATATTTGAATACGAATACCTGATTGGTGTGAGTTTGCTGTCACTTCTTAAGAAACTTTCTATACTACTATATATGGACAAATGCCTTCTTCGAAATTTGCAGATCAAAAGCCATAGTGCAATTGGAAAAATCATGATCCTTGGAGCCAAGATAATGAAGCCTGCCATGACATGCATGCAAACAATTAATCCACAAAGCATGAACAAAGTTGTATCTTTTATACATTTATAACAAATGAAGAACATAAGATTATCTTGGTGTTAAATGAAACAAGGGTGGAATAATACAGGAATCCAATAGATGGGACCACACGCACTAATTGGTCCTCTTCCCACTTTTAGTTAAAGCAGCTGTTGGAATCTATATCCCCAACATTTTACTTGTTTACTAGTATCAAATTCATTATTTTTATAATAGTGTTTTTCAAAACAAAACTCTTACAACACAACAGAGCTTAAAAAAAACTAGTGCTAATATATATATATATATATATGTATATATATATATATATATATATATATATTTATATAAAAAAAAAAAGCTATTTAAGATAGTAAACAATAAATGCTGGCCACCAACATAAGAGAAATGATTTATAGCCAATTTTGATGTGAAACTATTAAGAATATATTGAGTTATTGAAATTACTTTACAAAATATTGCTATTAGTTCCAAGTGCAACGTCCAGCAGAATATTACTACCGAAACTACGGAGTATTTTATAAAATCGTTCCAACCTTCTCAAATCTCCAAGAAAATAGGGAGAAAAAGTGAAAATGTGGCACCTAAACTCACAACTCCACTTTTTGTTATTAAGGTACTAGTTTTGTAGATAAATCACACAATTGGCAAGAATTTATATTTTTGGGTAATTTACGATTTAATTGCCAAACAATTTATATTTTCGCAATTGTATTCAAAACTATACGAAATAGCAATTAAATATCCAAACTATTAAAGTTTTCATAATTTTGTTTTATACTTTAATTTTCGACTATGAAAAACACCCATGGACACTAAAGAACACAAAAAATAATAAGTTATTTACCTGTATCTCAGTTTCAGCTCGCTCACAGATGTTTTTCGTCATCGAAAATTAAGGTATATAATAGAATTGTGAAAATGTTGATAGTTTGGACATTTAATTGCTATTTCGTATAGTTTGGAATACAATTGTGAAAAGTTGAATGGTTTAGCAGCTAAATCATAAATTACCCTTGTATTTATTATATTGGTAAACACCATTTATGTACACTATTTTAAATGACTATATCAGATTTTTGCCCCAAAACTATGTACCTTAATTATGGAACAAAGAACTCTAACAATCAATTATAAAAACTAAAATAATTGCTAAAAGTTAGCTATACTAATTCCTAATTGATACAAAATAAAACCAAAATTAATAATTCATGAACTTATGATTGAACAATTGACGAAAAGAAAAAACTAATTTTTTTTAGCAGATTGGATCTAACTATAGTGTCCCAATCATGTATTGTACCAAATATTAATTTTTATTAGTTTTGTAATGCTTTTACAAAAATAAAAATTGTTATATTATGATAAATCATAATAAACATTTATAAGTAAAAAATGGAATTTTCAAACACAATATACCCTAATTTTGGATTTATCAACCATATTTTAGTTTTTTTAATTGAAATAAATGTTAAAAATAGTTATAAACCCAAATTGAATAGGTAAATCCTAGAAAATAATTATAAAATTAAACTAAAGTATTATAAATTAAAATTTAATACACGATTGGAATACCAAAATGAGTATAGAGAATTTAATTGTTTTTTTAAACATACAATTAAGAAAGCGGAAATAGGATAAAGTAAGAGCGCACCGGCTACTAATCGGGCAAATGCATTGGTCGAATATTCTGGAAGCACAACCAAAAGGAGATGAATATATAAGTCATTAAATATACAGATATATCAAAAGACTAATTAAGGAATGTCAATATACGGTTCAAATTCTTACGAGGTCTTTCAATGGCGATTTGTATAAAAGCGACAGCATTATATATGAGTAGTGTTAGAGCGGCGAATCCAAAGATGGTCATTGCAGGAGGGCTTACCATTCCACATAACAGACCTGCAACAATTGTGTGTGTTTTTTTTTTTTTTTTTACCCCAATCAAAAAAATCAGATTTTATGGCGCATAATTTTTGATATTCTATCATTAATCATATCATAAAATCGATAAAGACAACAAAATGTTGGGAATATTAGCAGCTCACCTACAATAATTACAGCATATAAAAGAAGATCTGCAGGTAAACAAGAAAGTGTTAAATTTAATGGTATGGCACTTGTATATATGTACGAACGTAACATGATAATTCATGCATCTTTCATTCTTACCCCAATCATTGAATGGGTATGTTGAACCTAAACCTATACACTCGGGACAGACGGTGAGTTCAAATCCATAGACGAGAGAATCATGGATTTCTGAAAGCGAAACGTTGTTCACATCCTTGAATTCCCACGATGTCATCGCTATCACCTCTATCATGCACGTTTCTAGTACTACATCAGAGGCTTTCATGGGGCCGATCTTGACATACACATATCTACTCCGGGATGGATAACAATGAGTGATATTCGTAAAAAGGGAAGAATCGTAAGCCTTGAATGGATTTGGGCAGCTTATAAAATTAACGGGCCAGGGTCTATTGTCGAGGTAATCGCGAAGAAAACCATGGGTGAAGTTGTAGTGATATGCAGAGGAGGTGGGGAAAGAGCAGATGCTATCACTATTAATGGAAGCATCAACCAGCCTGATGCTGCCGTAGTAATCGTAGTTGATATCTTTGACATAGAATTTATGAGAATTGTAGTAGATGGAGGTGACGTTATCTTCGCATGCTAATTCGAGCTCTCTGTAACCACAATGGTTAGGGTCATTCTTGAGGCGGAAAGGGTACCTAATATCGGTAATATTCCCACATGCCGAAGGGCTGCAGCGAGTATTAGAAGCTTCGGTTGTTTGAAAAAAATAATGGAGTAATAATAGTACAATCAAGAGAGACGAAGAAGATGTAATGATTGAATCCATAAGGGAATAGATTAGAGATGATGAGCAGGTTGAGAGGAAGTTAGTGCATAATAGCATATAAGTAGTATAGTATAGTATAGTATATTATAGTATAGTATAGTAGAGGAGGAGACGACCGGGTCTTCTCCAATTGGAGTAGCATACTACTGCACCAATCACCAAACTAATTAAAGTCCACCAATAATTTAGCTCAAGCTCCTCCACGAAATTTCGTTTTCTATATATTAATCGATATGGATATCTTTAAGTGTATGTGATTAGAGTTGAAGCAGTCAGGCCAGACTGCGGCCCGGTCTGAGCCCTCTAGGTCGGGGGACAACACCAGACCGGGCCTTTGGTCAAGAAACTAGTCCCATTTGGTCCAAAAATGATTTAATGTGTATGAAAAATTCAAATTTCGTCCGGCCAAATCGGCCCGCCGTGCTTGGGTGGCACGACCCAAAAATAATCAAGGCAAATTCCGGTCCACACCAAAATAGGGTGGGGTCCGACCAGTTGCCAACTCTTTGTGTAATACTCCCTTCGTCGGGATGGTATCTTCTATCCCCAAAATGGTGTGCCAATGGTATCCAATAATTCAATTTTTACTAATTTTATATTATTTTTTATAAAAATAAAAAATACTATAGTAAATCATACTCCCTCCGTCCCGCGGCAATTATCCGCAAGGGAGAATATATGTGAGGTATAAAATAATACTTGTGGACAATTGCCGCGGGACGGAGGGAGTAATAGACATTTATAGGGAAAAAAATGGATTTTTATAAAATAATATACTTTAGTTTTGAATTTTTCAACTCTAATATACTAATAAAAGCGAAATTAAATATAAAAAATAATTATAACCCCTAATGGAGATGGGTGAACCCTTGAAAATAATCATTAAATTAAACTAAATCATTATAAAAGAAATTATAAATTTTTTTTGCATAAAACTATTAAAAATTGAATTTTGGGACACCATTTTGGGAATAGTTGATCTCAAGCCCCATTCGTCTCATTCTACTTAAGCTCACATTAATAAACTTGAGTCTATTATAATTAATAATGAAATGATTCAAGTAGAGTGAGGCGGAGAGAGTAACTAACAAGTGAAAGAATTTCCATCAATAAAAAAAAAATACTCTAATTAAGTTCAAATGTAAGATATTATCAGGAATTGTATTTGAAAATGATGAATGTGTAGCTAGAATTTTACAAAAATGGTATTTATATTCGTATCAGAGCTTCGCCTCATTAAGTGCAATGCAATATATTGATATTATCCTGCGATTAAATCTATATACTAACTAATAGTAGCTACGGAAGTCAATTTATGGTAAAACAGTTCATTAATTGCTAACATTAATTACTACATAAGCCTACATATAGAAAGTTCAATTTATTAAATTTATGCATTTATATACATATATGTCATTTACTAATTATATAAATAATATATAATATTAATTTATATAATCTTTTAGTTTATTAATTACGTCAGATTATATACATTTATGTGTCAATAAAAATATGATAAACAATATATAGCAGTAATGTACATATAATTTTATACACACTTATATACTCGCAGTTTTATAGGCGTGTTTTTTATACTTCGTATTATTTATTTTGATTTAGACTATACATTATTTTTTTTCACTCTTTCTTTTTAATATAAATATTATACTTAGGTTGTACACTATTAATTAATAAATTAGAAATTTTCCTTTTTAATATAATTAAGGATAAAGACAACATAAAACTGCAAGTGCAAATATTTAGCAAATTAGATATAAATTTGTGCCCTAATCATGCTCTTTACTTATATTTTCGGCATTTATTTAGCTATTACTTTAATAACTATTAACTTCAGAATTAATTCAGTCAATTAAGAGGAACGTTATAAAATTAATCACATTAATTTTATATTATCTTTCAAAATTTATATTGTAATTTACCTATAAATTCATGTTTTGGACATTACGAACTTCATATGTTTTTCGATAATTTTGTAACTTCACAATGGAACATGAAATATATATGAGCACGAAAAAACTCTCACAAATTTCAATAGATGGTTGGAAAGTAAGGTTGACCGCAACAATGGTTTCGCTATGTAATTTCAACAATAAAATTTTTAGTGTAATAATCATGGACCACCAACAAAGTAAGATATATTTAATTTACTTTAACTATTAATTTCCTATAGTTATGCATTTTCTTATAATTATGAATAACACATTTGATAATAATATTATCACTCAAATTAAAGATAATTTCCTACTTATTAAATTTTAACTTATTTATATTGTTTAATACGGAGTATATATAAGGGGAATATAAATACAATTGGATAAGGCATTGGTGGACATAAATTGTAAATTTCTATGGGAAATACAAAATTAACTAAATACTTTCTTAGTCTAAAAATTAATTAAACATACTTTTGTTGTTTCTTGAAATTCTAAAAATCAAAATAATTTATATAATTTATAACAACTATGGATATCTTTTTTTTTTTTTTAGCAATTTCTATTATTCATTTTCTTCATTTCTAATAATAATATATATATATGGTATGTCATAATTGTATATTAAAAAAATTGTGCCTAATGCAATAGCTTATTCATATCAATAGACAATAGTCAATCACTTAGCAGTTGAATGTTACTCCCTCCGTCCTCCAATTCTTGACCCAAAATCCTGGGCATAGAGTTTAATGTGTTTTGATGATATATTAATAAATTAAGTATTAACGTGTTAAAGTGGAATAATTATGGGTCAAACTAATATTTTTAATGGTATTAAAGCGTTAAAGTGTTAAAAAGTAAAGTGATAAAGTGTTAAAGTGATAAAGTAATTGTGGGGTCTACGCCCCAAAATAGAAAGGGTCGAGAAATGGAGGACGTCCCGATATAGTATTAGTGTCAAGAAATAGAGGAAAGAGGGAGTACAATTTAATATTTACTAAAATTAAAAGGTAGATAAATCTAACCTAAAAATCCAACACTTTTTTGTATATAAATAATTTATTATAATAATTATTTGGTTGAATCCCATTCGATATTCGAACATGCATCAGATAAATGTGTGCGTAATATAACAAAACTATGTAATATCAATAATTTATCAATTTTCAATATCAAAGACTATCAATCCTAATAATTATAGGCATCTTTTATAAAATTTTGGATCTTTTCTTGGAGTCAACGCACAAGGAAAAATTATCTGAAATATATATTTTTTTTAGAGGTGCCATATTGAGAGATTAGACATGCATGCAAATGCAAGACAATTGATTTTATTTTTGTAATGGTATTTGGACATGATTTCTTAAAACCGAAGAAAATTACAACTTTGATTAACACGATATTTTAGCACATGCTATATACTCCCTCCATCCCAAACCAGCAGACATATTTCTTTTGGGCACGGAATTTTAGGAGAGTATGCATAGAGATAAAGTGTAATGTTTAATATTTTAATGCAACTTCCATTGTTTCAAAACTAGACCATCATAGATGAATAAAAACATATTGATGTTTGATTTTAAATGAAATATCGTATCAAGACCTTTAATTTGGTATAAAAATTAAAAAAATTAAAAAACAAACGAGCAAGTTATGATAATTTAAACTTTTAGGATATAAATTATATTGGGATACGTGCTGAGAGGTGAGTGGATTATGAGATGATTAATGGTTATTTGATGGCTAATTCTTTCCATTTTAGGAAACAAGCCAATTGGTGTGGGACAGCCCAATATAGTATACATGTCTATTGGTGTGGGACAGAGGGAGTTAGATACTGACATTGTATAAATGTTATTGTAATATTCAGACACCTCAGCTTTCATGCAAATTTAAGTTGAGATACAATCAGGTATCATGAAAAATGAGTGTAATGAGAAAATTATTTCAATTTAAAGGTAGAACACTAGGCCTCAAACAAGACTTCTAAAGTGAGTGGAAGCATATGGAAGCCTATGAAGCAGAGCCGGTGAGGGATAGGCGGCAGTGATCGCGGTGGTAGTGATGATTTTTGACAACTTCGAGCCGGCGAACATAATGCATACGGAAGAAAAAAAATGACCATTTCATATAAATGACTGACTATAGATCCGTGATTAATTTCAAAATTAGGATGAAAATTAAAATGAAGAAGCTCATAATTTTGCCACGGTTTATTAAGCAAAAAAATTGGAAAAGTCATAGAACAATAAGTGAAGCATGCATGGACATGAAATTGAAAATAGAGAAATTTAGGAAATAGGCAGAGATCAGCAGTGGTTATCGGTGGTGATCGGGCATGTGGTTGCCTCACCTATGTTGGCCAATTCCATGTCCTACCATGGTCATCCAACTTCTTCCAGCGTACCTTTTGGACTTTTAAGCTCTTTGTATACTTGAAAATGGACATGATAAAATGAGAATTTGAAACCAAATAATGAAATTAAATGTGTTTATGACGGTCCTATAGTTTTCAAAAAAAATGGCACGCCATACAATAAAGTAACTGAATACCATAATTCTTCGATACAACTTCCAATTTTGAGAGATCCAAGAGTTTATAAATTCCAAATAAAAAACTTTTCGATCTAACTATAAGCAAGATTCAATTGGAGATGCATAAATATTTAATTTGATCTTCTTTTTTTATAATTACTTCAAAAATATTTAATTTTCGTTCACTCAAATAATGAAAACAAAATCATACTAAATTACAAAAATACAACTCATTTTACCCCGTGCGTCGCACGGGTGTATTACTAGTTATGAAAATTCATAATTCTAGCTGTTGAATTCTTCTACTTTAATTATTATTTGTTTTAATTGTATTCAGAGTAACCAATAAATTCAGACAAACCAATTCAAGGGTGATAGTTTAACTAAAAAAGAAAATTAGAAACACATCCATCACATTTTAACTCCGTGTTGAAATTTTGCCGCATAAATTATTTTCTAATTTTGTCATAATTTGTGTTCAAAGTCTAAACCAACTTAACCATTTTCTTTTCACACAAGAGCGATGATTCATCGATTCATTTTAATTCCATGCTAAATTTTTTTTTTTTTTTTCGGGCAGTTTTGTAAAATATTTAAATTAAATTAATTGTGTAATTAAATATCAGAAGATTTATACCATAATCACCACACGAAGTCGTCCGGAAAGTATTAACCGCATGTGAAATGCCACCGATGGTTAGCATTTTCCGGCGATTTTGTGGGGCGGCTAGAAATGTGCTATTTTTTTTAAACTTAATGTCAACTATAATTTCAATAGTTTTTTTTTTTTTTGAACAAATGACTAATTTATGTTTAAATGGTTAGTTACAATGAGTGATATTCGTATTGTAAGTCTTAAGTCTTGAATGGATTTTGAGTGATATTTAATTTATGATTTTAATTTATATAGTTTTAATGTTCCAGCCAATTGATTATAATTTTCCGGTCATCGAACAATTAATTTCCTATTGCGGACTTTAATTTTTCAATCCTTACTTTTTCGAATTATTGCACAACACTCCGAACAGATATATAATGTGTAAGAACTGTGTAAGAAGCCGTCACTATCAACACAACACAACACAACACCTCAAGTTTTTTGTCCATATTTAAGGGTGTAATAGTCAATTACTTAAAAAAAAAGGTATTTTTGCAAATTTTTTTATGAAAGTGGTTAATTTGGTGGATGTATTATGAAAAATGGGTATTTTACCACAATACCACTTAATTACTAAAATACAAGGTGTTATCAGGAAGTGTAATGATCCAATGCCCACCATGGGCACACTTAATGTGCCCACGGATAACGTGACATTGGTATAAATATATAAAATAATAAAAGACACACCAAAATTAGTTAAATTTTATTATAAAAAACTAAACCCTACCTAAAATAACTAAATCCTAATGGGAAATATTGCCGACGTGGCATTGCCACATCACCGGTGGGCACATTAAGTGTGCCCACGGTGGGCATTGGAGTGTTTCTGTTATCAGGAATTAGTATTCGAAAATGATGAATGTGAAAAATAATACCAATAAAACTAGATTATACAAAAACTATAGTATTGAAAATAGATTTGACATTATCCCGCGATTAAATTATACATATTCTTAATTCTAGTTGCTGAATTGTTCTATCTATCTATATCTATATACTTATATAAAAAGAGTGTTGTGTACTTAATGTAGATTGATTATTATATCCCTATACATATTAATTAATTACGGTAATACAATCTAATACATCTTAAATAGTTAATTACGGCAATACAAAATACATATTAAATGTAAATGAAAATTAGGGGGTGGCTGGTATGCGGGAATGAAATTCAGTAGGAATTGAATGAACTCAGTAATGGAATGAAATTAGTAATGAAATTCCTATGGCTGGTATATACAGGAATGTAATGACCATTCCTGTATTGATTCCATTCTTAAGGCTGATATTATTAGAATTGCTGTAAACATTATTATTTATGATAAAAAAAATATACAGAATAATTAAATATTATTATATAAAAAATTAAGTAGTGTGGACTCGATTCTAGCAAACTTTCAACACATATAATATTTTTTTTGATAATTACAAACTCTTTGATTTTGTAGAATTCATAAAAAAATCACATAAAACTAAACATAAAAAAAAATAAAAAAAATAAACATGTTATGATTGCAGTTTTTGTTAGCGATGAAAGAAGAGGCGATGTAGAATACGATATTATGATTGATTATGTTAATTAGGTTAATATCAATTTTAATTTATTAATGGTAATTAATGAGAATAATTTTGTAAAAAATATTAAAATTTTCATTACTGAGGTTAAGGATTATGTAATACTAGGGGAAAGTGGAGGAATGGTTAATCCTACACTCATGGCATTACTCATTCCTAATGGAATGACCATTCCTAATCAAAAAATTATACCAGCCGTGTCATTAGGAATAGAGTCTGGAATGTCATTCCATTCCTATCTCATTCCCGCATACCAGCCACCCCCTTAAGGTTATACAATCTGCACTAAATTTTATATGATTTTATTAAATTAGTTGCAAATTTTATATATAGTAGTATGCAAATGTAGTCAAACCAAAATATGATCGATTTTATTTGATTTTCAATGGAACTCGCCATTTATTCTTTCTAAACTCCTACTTTTTTAATTTTATTTTTTAGGATAGTGATGAATGTAATTTAAATTTTGGGATGAGAATTAGATTACTAAGAATGTATGTGCCAAATATATTTGACAATTGTGATGGAAAATTTGTAAAGCTTTTTTTTTTTTTTCCTCTAACGTGTGTGACCTAATGTTGATTGAGTCCGAATTCAAATATTATCCAGAAACATCCGTTAATAATAATAATAATAATAATAATAATAATAATAATAATAATAATAATAATAATAATAATAATAATAATAATAATAATAATAATAATAATGTCCTTATATATATTGCTATATTAGTAGTAACAAGGTGATAATCCCACATAAAGAAGGAGATCTCTAAAATGTTTGAAATAAGCAAATCAAACTGATTAAATTTTGTTGGATGATTAAAACGAATAATCTACAATCATACTTTTGCAAGATAATAAATACGGAGTATATAGTAGCATGTGCACTTTAATATACTATAGTAACATACTAAATGAAATCAATCATATTTTATATCATAAGCTTGTAAACGGTCTATAGTACTTTAATTAAAGATACATTAGATCAATAAATTAAAAACTAAGTATGTAGTATAAGAATATAAAAAAAATGATAAAAAAAATAGATCAAAATTGAAATCGAATAATTGTATCTCTGCATACATTATTCCATTTTATTTACACTTACTAGAAATATTGAAAGATTACTAATACCAAACAAATTGAACATATTGACTATTCTTTGTTTTCTTTAGTCAATAGTCATATATAAAATTTTCGAAAATATTTATAAAAAAACAAAAAACATTAATATTACCATAATAGTAAAATGAATCACAAAAATTTCTAACACAAACAGAACGAAATGAGTATAAATGAGAGATTAAACATGCAACGCACGTACACTTTGCTAGTATTTTAAAAGTACTCAATAAATTAAGACAAACCAATTCGATCTTGATAGTTTGAAATTTAGCCGCATTAATTTTCTAATTAATGTGAGGGAGTGTTATATTGAAGTCCGAGTTTTACTTAATACAAGTTGATACGGATGAATATTAAATTGAAATGAATATAAAAATATATTTTAATTGATTTTTAAAGTGAAATTATAATAATGGATGCGAGACTCACGTCCAAAAATGAATAAAGCACATAAAAATGAATAATGGCCGACCACATTATGACCAAATATCATTATTGATTATATATATATCCGGAAAAAAATCATATAAGTGATGGACAAAGAAAATCATGACTTGCGGGTGTTATAGTAATGAAGAGATACGATACTGGTTAAATGATTGTTAGAAAAACATATAGGTATCTACTTCCTTCATCCGGAGACAGTTGATGCGTTTGTTTTTTGCAAGGAAATTAAGGGGTGTTAGGAATATAAATTGTATTGTGTTTATGAATGTAAAGTAATCTATGTATATAGGCATATTTTAAAATTAGAACATCATAAATGTATAAAAACATATTAATGTCTTATCTTAAAAATGAAAGATTGTTTAAATACCTATGATTTGGTATAAAAAATCACAAAAAACGGAGAACAAACGAGCAAATTATGGTAATCTAAACTTTTAAAATTCAAATTATATTGTAATACGTGCTGAAAGTTGAATAGATGATGAGATTTAATTAGAGAATGTTAAATATAATAAGAAATTACTAATTATACCAATTAAATTCTAATTACTACCTTAATCAAAAAAAGAGTAGATATGTGGCTATAATCAATTTTAGGAAGAGAGAGAGGGTTAATTGTAGCTAATTATTTTTTGTCATTTGAAGAAATGGGACTAATATGATGAGACGTACCAAAACGGAAAAAGAAACTAATATAACGGATGAATGTAGTATTATTTTTCAATATAGAAATATGTCAATCAGTGTGGAACGTCCCAAAAAAAAAAAAAAAAAACGTCAACTATCTTGGAATGGAAGGAATAATATTGTTTTTTTTTTTTTTTTAATATAAATAATCATAAAGGAAGCATATAAAATATAAAAAGGTACTTGAGTCATGAACAAAATATAAAGGACAAAAATGACAAAAGAAGACGGCACTCGGCAAACAAAGGAACGATACTCTTGAGCTCGTTGGCAATTGGCAAGACAATAGTAGCTACTGCACTAAAGCAATGTAAAAGGTAGAGCAACAAAGATGGCGGTGCAACTGTTCTCGCCTAAAATGTGTACTCTCATCATTTATCAAGGCCGCATAATCAACAAAACTGGGCTCCTCTGCCTCTACCTTAATTTCCGCCGGTATTCTCACAGCTCTCCACAAATTGAAGCCGCAGCGGCGGAAATCTGCAAGATTCTGAACCACAACAACTGGCAATTTCTCTTGGAATCGTCGCACGTTCCACAAGATTTGAATCCAGATGTGGTCCATTCGGTGCTGCAAAGAAGCCATTTTTCTCTTCACCCGCGGCGCCTTCTCGATTTCTTCGACTGGTCGAATCACCATCTCGGTACTCGTCACCATCTCCATTCTTATTCCATTCTTGCATTGGTTTTGTGTAGTTCTAATCTGTATGCACCTGCCATAACTGTGCTCACCAAAGTCGTCGATGCCCGGGTTTCTGTTTCTGATGTTCTTGACTCGATTTTGAGACTTTGCGATGAATGCGAGAGGTTTAGATTAGGGGGGATCGTGTTTGAGCTCTTGATTGATGTGTATAGGAAAAAGGGTATGTGGAATGAAGCTGTTGCTGTGTTTTTTAGCGTTAAGGGCGGCGATTTTAGGATCAGTCTGTTGTGTTGTAATTCTCTGTTGAAGGATTTGATGAGATGTGGGAAAATTGAGTTGTTTTGGGAAGTGTATAATGGAATGTTGGAAATGAGAATGAATTTAGATGTATATACTTATGTTAGTGTTGTTACGGCTCATTGCAAGGTTGGGGATTTAGGAGAGGCTAAAAAGGTTCTTGTTGAGATGGAAGAGAATGCGTGTGGTCCGAACCTGATTGCTTATAACATCGTTATCAAAGGGTTATGTCGAAGTGGTGCCATTGATGACGCCTTGCAGCTGAAGATGGCAATGGCTGAGAAGGGTTTGGCTCCTGATCAATATACTTACATAACATTGATTGAAGGGTTTTGCCGGCACAAGAGATCTTCTGAGGCTAAGTTAATTTTGGAAGAGATGTATGAGAAAGGCTTAAAGCCTGATTATATTGCATATACTGCCTTGATAAACGGGTTCATGAAAGAGGGTGCTGTGGATGAGGCCATTCGAGTCAAGGATGGAATGGTTTCGTTTGGAATTAAGTTGAATTTGGTGACTTATAATGCTATCATATATGGTCTCTGCATCACCGGTAACATGGAGAAGGCGGAAAGTGTAGTACGTGAGATGACTAGATTAGGAATACATCCCGAAACCCAGACATACAAATATCTGATTCTTGGGCATAGTCGAATGCGTAATATGGAGAAGGTCTCTAACGTTCTGGATTGGATGAATGAAAGAAACTTGGCACCTTCGGCACACACCTTTAATGCTATAATAGATGAATTAAGTCACACAAGAAATGTCGAACAAGCCAATCTTTTATTAAGTCATATTACTGAAAGAGGTATCAAGCCCAATATCGTTAGCTATGTGACCATTATAAAAGGTTACGTGAAAGAAGGTAAATATGAAGTGGGAATGATGATTTTAGATGATATGTGGCAGAAAGGTATTTTTCCTGATGCTTTCTGCTATAATTCTATTATTATTGGTCTTAGTAAAGCCAAAAAGATGGATGAAGCACAAACATGTCTTATTGCAATGGTGAAGAAGGGCGTAACTCCAAATGCCTATACATTTGGGGCATTGATTTCAGGATATACTGAGATTGGTGAGATGGAGATTGCAAAAAGATACTTCATGGAAATGCTTGATCAAGGTACATCTCCTGATCTGTATACTTATACATCTTTGATTGACGGGCTCTGCAAAAACGGGGACATTGTAGAGGCTTTTAATGTATTCAATATAATGCTAGAACGACATCTACTTCCAGATATACACATTTACAGTGTGCTCATAATTGCTCTTTCAAAAAATGGGAGATTGGTAGATGCAATGAGAATCTTCTCCAGCTTCTGTGATATTGGGTTGGTCCCTGATGCTTACATTTACTCTTCGATCATCTCTGGTTTCTGTAAGCAAGGTGATATGCCGAAGGCTTTCAGTCTTTACAATGAGATGTCTCAGAAGGGTATAACTCCTAACATTGTCACTTATAATGCCTTGATTTCTGGGTTGTTTAGATCAGGTGACGTAGATAGAGCTACGGAACTATTTGTTGGACTGCCCGATAAAAATCTGATCCCCAGTAAGGTTACATATGCTACAATGATTGATGGGTACTGTAAGTCTGCAAAGATGGATGAAGCATTTCGCTTGTTCGAAGAAATGCAACTTAAGGGTGTTTCAGCCGATGGTTTTGCATACAATTCTCTTCTGAATGGATGTTGGAAAAATGGTGATGTAGAGAAGGCTTTGTCTCTATTTAATACAATCAAAGAGAAGGGTATGGCATCTGTACTTACTTTCAATACAATGATTGATGGATTTTGCAAGTCGGGAGATTTGAATGAAGCAGTTGAGTTGATTGAAGACATGGTTGATAAGAAAATCATGCCTAATCACGTGACCTTCACAATTATTATCAATCACTATAGCAAGATGGGTGATATGGATGAAGCAGAGAAGCTTCTTTTAGAGATGCAAAAGAGGAATGTAGTGCCGACAATTGTCACATACACTTCCCTTTTACATGGTTATGGCATTGTAGGGGATAAGTCGAAGATGTTAGCCATAGTTGAGGACATGGTGGCAAAGGGTATTGAGCCTGACGAAGTTGTGTACAAACTGATGTTTGATGCATTTTATGAAGGTGGGAATTTGAATAAAGCATTGAAGCTCCGGAATGAAATTTTGGGCAAGGGGGTACTAAAAAGTAAGTTCAGTCAAATGCTAATCGGAGCATGGTGTGGAGACGAAGATATTTCAGCAGTACTAGCATTGCTTGCTAAAATGAGAGAAGAAGGATATAAGCCTAGTGTCACAACCTGCAGTATCTTGGCATATGGTTTGCAAAGAGTCGGACACAAAGAAGAACTGCATAAAGTTGTTGATGCTATGGTGAGCCATGGATGGGTTCCTCCATCGATGAGTTTGAACGACTTGGTCAACCAATATGAGCGAGTGGATATCCGAAGTGATCATTCTATCTAAGCAGCACCTGAAGTTGTTTGTTAGATTTAGTCCTAATTGATGGAGACGAGAGGACAAGACTTTCAACTTTTTTTTACCACATGAAGCATCTGATGTTGTCCTGACCTTTTTGGTATGGAGTACTTATCACTTTCCTTCGAGAGGTATGTTGTTTTCTTGATTTGCATTACTTTTCTTTTTGAGAAAATATATTTTTCTTACCTGACCATTGAGGGCCCAAATCCTTTAAAACTACCAATTTGTTCGTAAATCTTGTGCTAACTTTCCAAAATCTAAGGCATGAGCAAAACTACTCTGGCATCTGAAAAGTGATGTGTCTAGCTGGAGTCTGATGTGTATTTTCAACACAAATTAGAATAATGAGGTGAAAAATAATATTAAAACGAATTTAAACAAAACAGTTGAAATCACATTCTTCCCCAAATTCAGCTAGCCGTGTTAGCTTTCAATTGCTGGGCTTTCGCTCCAATCATAGATTTGGTTTAAGTGTGCTAAGGTCGTTCTATATAGAGCATTTTCCCTTTCTTCCTTATATATCTTTCTATAGAATGTCCACTTTCGTTCTAACATACATTTGTTCTTCTTGAAAATTGCATTTCCCGAGTTGATACTGTTGGGTTTGTCGAAAATAAATCATCTATCACTGGAAAACTTAAATAACAGTGAGCAACATTTGTGCAACCATTTGAAACCTAGTTATCTGTAGGAAAAAGTATTTTGGTAAACTAGTTCTGAATTTCTGATTATCAGATTCACTACTGACATTTAGTCGTTAATCTTGTTTTTCTCTTTCTAGCAGTGAGATTTGCTGGTTTTTATCAGTGGTCAGGGACCTCTATGCATCTATGCATTGAATTAAGACTCAAGAGGATTCACTCACAGTTAATAATTTGGTATGAATATGATCTGAACATTCTCCTACATGTACTGCAGTCTGCAGCGAAACTTATATGGCTGTACTGTATCTTTTTTCATTACAGGTCCTTTGATGATCAAGTTTTAACTGGTCACCAGCATAAGCTTGCACAGATTCGATCGAAGGTAGCTGCACTAAAGACCATTTTCAGTTGAAAATCTTGACAAATGACAGTTTTTTTGTCACTGAAGAGCTAGTCCCCCTATCCAAGGTTTTTCCATATCTCATCTTTTATGAATAGGAAAGCATTAATTAGTCCAGTCTGTGAACAACTTGGTTTCTGAAATAAGTCTAAACTCCTCAAATCAAGTTGCATGAATTTTCTGGTACTGAATTCTTGTTATCATTTGATGCATGAGACACCACAGGAAAAGTAAAAGTTGACCATATCCTATAATCTGTTTTGACAAAAGAATGGTAAAACGACACTTTAGTTCTGTAATAGTCTTCGGTTAAGCTAGAAATTGCATTTCAGTGTCGATTAAGTCTATAGCTTTTCCTACTTTCAGAACCTAGTTTTGTAACCATTGAACCTGTCTAATTTTAAGAAACAAAAAACTCTGGTCAAATGTAATAAGAGAGGGTACAAAACAAAGGGTATAAAACATTCATTGTAAAGTGGAGTAGTATTTATTTGCAAACTAAGATTAGAAACGTCTTTACATTGTTTACTAATTAAATAACTTGGCGGTTATATATACATCAAATAATAAAGCAATCTATAATATTAATATTATTTCATCTTCGCCCTGTATGTATATTTATAATTTACTGTAGGATCTCAATTTTCTTCCTGGTATTTCTTTGGTATTGTTAATTGATTTTGCAGAAGTGTTATCTGGCAACAGTTTTGATGAGAGCAAGGATCTCAACATCATCAATTGCTGATTCTGCTAGGAGCTGAAGAGGGGTTTTACCTTGCTTGTCAACTGCTTCTGGGTTGGCTCCCCTGCATAAATTTCATTAATTTTTGAGTAATTGAATAAGAGGATTATTCTTATTTGCTGGTAAATAATAATAACGAAAAATACCAGGCATTTAATCACACAGTAAAAGGTTCCACAGGACAGGAGTGCATATTTTTTGAGTGTATATTAGACAGATTGATAGTTTATACTTACATCCAATGTTCCATTGATTTCTTGAAGCTGTTCATAGAGGAAATAAACTAACCCAATATACCTTGCCAAATTGAGACAAGCAACATTCATCTTAGAGAAATCAAGTACTCCGACATGTTTCTTAAATATATGTGAGTACCCTCTGTCCCGTCCAATTTATCTTGATACTTTTGGGCACATATTTTAAGAAAAAAGTGATTAGGAGTTAAAAGGTGGTGTCTCACACCTTTAATTACTTTGAGTTCACCTTTAAAAGGTGGTGTTCCACACCCTATGTGGGCCGAAAATAGAAATCAGACAAATGGGCGGGACACCCCATTCAAGAAACCAAGACAAATCGGGCAGGATAGAGGGAGTATTTAGAGAAATCAAGTACTCCTTCTGTTCCATTCTACTTGACACGTTTTTTGGATGTATGTGAGTATATAATAATAAAAACGTGTCAAGTAGAACGTGACGGAGAGAAAAATACTCTTTTAAAGTATTCTTGACCTACCAGCGCGAAGGATACTTATCACACCAGGAAACATTTTGCCATAAGAGAATACTCATAAAAACACAAGCAGTAGGTTCTTAAATTTGAAATGTTGAACTGCAAACATGATATGCTGATTATAAGTGAAGAAACTATAAATCAGAAATTTGAAATAAATCATAGGAGTAGCATAGCAACACAGAAGCATATACCTCCTGAGCAACAATTTCGTGGTACCGGTTCTTCCTCTTGTGATGCTATAATGCAACGGAGTTTGACCTTTTGAATCACAAGCATTAATATTTGCTCCATGCTGGAGAAGCAGCTCCACCATGCCAATCTCAGCTGTTTGACAGGCCAGGTGAAGTAATGAACAACCATTAAAAAGCTCGTCTTCTTCTAGGCCCAAGGATTTCGAACTAGGGACTTTCTCGTCAGGATTTTCCAATTTCATTACATTGGCTAGAGTCGGACATGATGCTTGACCATAGACTGCATTTACATCTGCTTCCGACACAACAATAAGGCGGTAGACAGCTTTCATGTCATTTATACGGACACTTTCCCACAATTGTTCAGCAATAGATAGAGGATGCTGACTGTCCTTTAGCTTGAGAACATGACATTTTTCTACATACTGCAGATTCAGACAGTGTTAGGATTAGAGTGCATAACTTAGAAGCTACGTACTTCACCTTATAATCAAATCGAAATGGAACAATTAATCAAGAACATGAATTTCCCATTTTTGGAAGAGATGAGGACACAACAGATGCTAAATTCATACGTTAGGAGCTATACCTTTGCATTAATGAACTTTTCCTTAAGCGATATATGACCGGTGTGATTAGGTTTGCTGAAAAATTGTTTGTATTTCTCAGATTCAAACGACCTGTGAAAACATTGAATATTTTGTTACTGAAAAATTATGAAGTGAGCAGGTACATATTGAAATCTTTTTTTCTTCTTTGAGGAAGTACAAATCGAAATCGAAATCTTGATCGCTGTAATCTTTACCGTATTGGCATTTCATCAGCTTGTACTGTTCTAGTTACTTGCAACAACCCTTCCCATATAGAGTTCACAAAGACATTACCCAGGGCTTGAAACATCGAAATGACGGAAGGTTCCCAGACTTTCACATCGAGTGTTAAGGATCTTACCTGAAAATACCAAAAAAGGCATAAGTATTGCTGTAAATAGAAATTGTTCATCACTCAAAAGCAGAACTAAAACAAGGAGCAAAACTCATGACAACTTGCCTTGGATATGTGCACCCCAAGGTTGCGATGAATACCGGAGCATTCAATGCATATAAGAACACCAAGATTCAAGGAAGCCCAATCAGGTTCAGGTGCACCACAGTCGGCACATTTATCATTTCCAGGCACTTTACCCAATGCATCGATTGGCTTCTCCTTTTTCAAGTTGGCTTGAAGCTTTAGGGTACTTCTGGTAGCTCGCATTATATTCCGAGTTGAACGATCCTTCTTGGTTCTACTATCTTGGGTAGTCTTTTGATCACACTCTGGACTTTCTACCGAACTACTGTCGCTACCTGGACTGAAACAAAACTGCCGGTACACAGATAAGACACAATCGCAGCCCTTCGCAGAAAAACTGTTAAACACAAGCTATAAAAACGATGAGTTATCCATCTTTTTATTGTTTACCACTTCAGGTGCTTGCAGCAAAGAAGTAATAACTCCTGTTATTTTTTCGATCCAGTCCATTTGGTCTGCTGCATTTTCTGCCTGCAACAGTGAGCAACTTTAAAGAATACTAAGCATTATGTGTGTTGAGGTACTGCTGCAAGAACGTCTACAATAAATTAGGAAGAATCAATATCCAGAATGTTTGGTGAACGAAAGATTACCTGTAAAGTGTAGTTTTTGGAAGGTGAAATAATCCTGAAACAAAATCTCAGGTCTAACTGCTCCGCGTCCACTTTAATTGTCGATGTTAGCAGGTTCACTGTATGACGTGCTACTGATTTTTCATCGTGTACACCACCATGGTAGTGAGACGAAAGCCACCTACTCAACAGCCCAGATCCTGAATCAGAGGGTGCACTTCTATGCACGGGAGTTTGATTGCTGCCTCCGTAGAACTGAGGCCCAATAATTTAGTTAACAAAATATGATGCCATATAAAAGAAATCTTACTCAGTTAAGAGAAAATGGCTAATTCGGTTTGTTTCTTATTACATGACTTATTGCTGGCCTGCTCCATTGCTTGCGATAGTAGTAAAGCATTCCACGGCTGTCAAGAACGAAAAACCGTCTCTTCCAGTCACCTCTCAAATTGGAGGAACGTTTCGAGAGATATCCTTGTTTGATGGTTTGTACCTAAACTACTGAAGTCTAAGCTACAGCCTGGTAAAACTAAATGTAATAATATCGTTGGAAAACTAATGTATAGCCATAAGGTGTACCTTTCCCCCAGCAGCAGAATGCATCACGGCTTCTATCACTTTCTGAGAGTTTCTAAAAGCAGGTTGAAAGGCATCTACATTTTGAGATTCACCAGGCTTGCTAAATGATCGTTTCCTTTCTTGATCAACTTGCATTACGTACTCTTGCATCCGTTCATTGAGAGCTGCTAGCTCTTTGTTTGAATTTAGCCTTGCATCTTGTGCAGAAGCCAGGACCTGCAGTAGAGGACATTGGTAGGAATATGACCCCTAGTTCAAACTTATTATGCTTCCCAAATATAAAGACTGAAATATTATAGGTTAATCAGAATTTTCGACTGAAGTTGGTGACTTGGACTAGTTAAGAAAGAAAAAAATGCTCTATCACTGCCTAGTTTATAAGTTTAACACCTTGCTCTTCATCTTGCAACTACAAGAGCTTACTTATGTATGAATCCTATTTACTTATTTAGTGAATACATTGCTGCTATAGAGAGCGAGTTACCAATTACAGTATGGCAATAGGAAAAAATGTAGAATTCAAAACACGATTAAAGTCACTATGGATTCTGCTTGGACAAAAGTTCCTTATATTAAAGGTGAGGATTACTAGGAAGATATGATGGCTCGTGTCGTTAATTCTATACTGCACTATTCAAATTAGACATGTCTGACTTCAGAATTTAACCGCACTCGGGTCTGCAACCACCTTAATTTTCGCATCCCAAAACATGGTTGTTGCATATGGGATCGAAGCGTTTCACGTCTCTCAACTGAAGGAAGTAATGGCCTACCAGACTTGGCTCAAACTCACCAAGTGCTGGTAGCTTGGAGGGGAACATGCCACTTGGGTGGATCTTCCCAATTTTCGAGGACAACTCCAAACTTCTTCAGGAGGGCAAGGCTTTTAATAGCATCATTATCTATTGTAGCTGGGGGAAGAGAGGGAAACCAGCGCTAACAGAGCTCTACGATGCTAGAGTCATTCCATTCTATTATTTATTTGGGGCATTTTTCTTATAGCTTAATAGGATTCATATCAAAACCTTAAATTCTCTTGAAATTATGACCAACTCATGCATTATTATGACAATAATTTAAACTCAATATGCCTCTATCAACTTAGACGATACGCAATTTGAAGGGAAGATTGAAGGATGTTGCACCGTGAATCTGCCTGCTAGATTCAATGAAAAGTCAGAGACTGAGAAGGTTTGCATGGCTACACAAGAATTGTACGAGTGATTGTCATTGATGAGATTGAGTTGAAAAGCTTCAACAATTCTAGCTCATGATTTGACATCAAGAACTCAGCCTAACACGAAGTTTTTCCACTGCTGGAGTCTAGCTGAATGAGGCTATTTTATTTGTCAACACAAACATGCATATGCTTGAATATACATGATGGGAGAGCCTTAGTTGTTATAAAGCAGCAGAAATACCATTTGTGACCTTTCTCCAGTAATCTACTTCATTTATCATAGGTACTTGTGATTTTGATATAGTAAATATTAATTACACCATTCCATATTCAATCATATGTTTGATACATTCCATGAAGTAAATATTGTAGAAAAGGTTTCATCCAACAAATAAGAAATGATATGTTAATAAACTCCAGTGAATATAAGAAAACAAAACCTGATTAATGCAGGGCTCCATTTGATGCAATAGCTCATACCCCTGACATGGGAAAGAACATCAACATCAATTTATATATCTGCGGTCCTTTAAGCAGTCATTCTCAATAAGTAAAAATTAATTTTAGCCCCTTATAAGTGAAAATGTAAAAGGTATAAATTTTAGCCGCTCATAAGTAAAAGGTATAATTTTAGCCGGGTGAACCCGAGGTCATGGTAGTGCGTCACGACCACGGCACAATCAGAACACATGGTCGTGTGCCATGACAATGACCATGTGAGGTCATGACAGTGCCCACGATCACAACACGACCGCAGCACATGGCCAGGTATCACGATCACGACCACGACCACAACATATGGTCGTGACTCGTCATGTGTCACGACCAAGACTTAGGGTTTATGCAGCTAAAATTATAGATTTTACTTATGAGGGGCAAAAATTACACCTTTTACTTGTGAGGGTTAAAACTAACACTAATAAACATTATATATTGTCAACCGATACGAGAGTTCCATAGCACATCATACTTGCTTGAAATAACGAAGATGAGCATCCATTGTATTGCCAACAGCTTCTAGAAACTCAGACCTCTTCTTTGCCTCGACAGCTGAAACTGCGCCAACCTAATTGTAAACACGTACTTGATTCAAAACATCTTGTTTTTTTCCCTGACTAATATCACTTGTTCTGTGACACAATGCAAATCAGAAAGAGGGCAACGAACCAGATTAAAGCGTGCTTGCTCAAAAGTTGATCTTGCATTGTGGAGTTCCTGGAACGTCTCTCTACCAAATTAGTTAACAACTGGTGGTTACCCATGACAACTATCTCAACGCTTACACCCACTTGCGAGAGGTATAATCAATCGGAAAAAAAAATGGGAAATGATTATATACCTCTTCTAGGGCGCTAGCTATGTCTATCTTTGCACTTTTTCTCAATGATAAAAATTTATCTCGAACCTGCCATTTAATTGTTAATTATCAAGCAAAGTTTATACAGACGACATATCCATGAATCTGAATTATGATGAATCTGGAAAATCCAAGGTATCTTTCTTTTCAAAATAGAAAGTCGATGACAAAAATCAAGGACTATATTCTTGTTATTGAGTTAGTTTAGATAACAAAAGGAGAGTACTTAAAAATTTACAAAATTATTGGCATTTTTAATGAATTTTTCTATACTAAAGCCCCCATCAACGAGTTGGATTTTAGGAGTGTTGTGTCAAATTCGAAAAATTTCAAAAGCTCAGCCCCTATTGAGCAATTTTTCTACGTAAGCCCTGCTTGCGGCTATAAAGTAAAAGGAAAATAATTGACGCTCTTTAGTTATATCAAGATACTTATGCTGGGATTACTCGGCATCATCACATAAATACAACATTGAGTTGTTTATAAGAATTAATGGATTTAGATCATTAAGGTTCTTTGCTCTATTTGGTGGTATAATCTAGACCTCTAATTACAGTTATTAGATCAAACTAACTTTAATAAAAATTAGATAATCTCAATAATAATTATAGAAAGACAGAAAAACAACAACTTGTACCATAAGTTCATGTCAACCACTGCATTGTTTTTTCATCATACATACCTGATCATAAACAATGGTGGCCTTGTCAAAGCGCTTGCGGGCATCCTGATTATTTTCGCAATATTATTTTGTGAGGTACACTTTCGTTAACTTGCAAAGAATAGGAATAAATCAAAAGAAAGTACAAGTAGACATAACACATAACTTTCATTATGCAATGCTTCATCAAACTAATTAAAATCACTCGAAACAAATAGTTCGTTAACCGGTAGATATACCTAGTTTTTCTTACTACCAAATCAGAGACAACTTCAGAAAAATGTCCAAATCTCAAATCTCAAGCAAAATTAATTATAAAAAAAAGAAAAAAAGAAAAGAAGACATGCATGCTCAAATCTCAAGCAAAATTAATTATGAAAGATGATTATTTACTATGAAATTTAACTAAAATGTTTAATTTAAAAGTGAGTATCAATTTCGAGAAATAATACTTGAATGTTTGAAAATTAAGATTGTCTAGCTAATATCTGACTTACGCACAACAATTTTTAAATAACTTGCACAACCATTCATTCAAGTAAAAATGCCAGATACATTGGGACAAAGAAGAGTATCTGAGAATGGAAACATAAGAAAATCTGAGATAAAACATGAAATACATGGAAACTAAGAAAACCATAGGAAGTACCTTAATGTCTTGAACATCAACATTAGCAAATTGCATAAGCTTGTCATTCAGCACAAGCTCTACCTGATATAAAGGAGTAAATCATATTGAAGCAATAAAACACTAACTTTCATGCAAGAAGTTCAAACTAGAACAAATTGTATAAGAAGAAACCAAACAGATTGTCTCAAGCAGCTAAGGTTACATGAAGACTCAATCAGATTACTCAAGATACGATAACATTAGCGTACTGAAATACTCTCTCCGTCCCCGAAAACCATGCCCTTAATTCTATATTGGTCGTCGCCCAAAACCATGCACGGATGCACCTTCCATTTTTGGACATGGATTGACCGTAGCAATACCTTTTATACGGTTTTAACATTACATATTTACTACATTTACAATCTAGTACCGCCACTTAACAATCTCGACTCACAATAAGAGTGGAAATGGAGGAATTAATATACTTTGATTGCCCCAAAAAGGTGAGAAATGGAGGATCCCCCACTTGAGGGATATCTAGTTACTATTCGAGATTTTATAACAAAATACCAAGCCTCTATATTTCATTTCTTTCCCACCAAGCACCCTAAGTATACAAAAGAAAACTTATCCCCAAGTATTGCATTGGAGAAATAAACTTATGATGCTATTGCATTTAATTAGACGTAATAGTATGAGCAATAATTATGATAAAGAGAGAAGCCTCTACCTGTGACCGAAGAGTTTCCTTGTATGTTCCCATTTCTCTCAGTACAATTGCAAATTTTGCCATATCAGGGCCTAAAAGTATAGCATAACTCAATGAGGATCTACTAAGAGAATAAACTTTAGGAATAATTAAACACACTTTTTTCATGTTTCTCTTCCGTTGTATAAATAGCTTCTTTTTTTGTAGATCATGCATGTAATTAACAGCTAGGATCACTATGTTGTTGAGTCTAATTAATTAATAACTTGGAATCATAAGAATAAACTGAACTACGATCTTCATCTGACATGAAGCATAAAAATTTTATAAGAGAGGAAACAATGCAAAAGAAGATCATGAAACAGTACAATGAATAAGTCATCTGTTTTAAAGTGAGATCGATCCAATCTTAAACAAACTATTCCAGTCTCCAACTAAGGGGGCGTTTGGCTAAGCATATAAGCTCTTTAAAACAACTTATAAGCTATTCAAGAGCTTATAAGCTCTTAAAATGTGTTTGGCAAAATAAGTTTCCCAATAACTTATAAACTCCAATAATAAGCTATAAGAGCTTATAAACTCTTTAAAAATAAGTTTCATCACCCCAACTTAGTTTTACATCTTATAAGTTGTTAGTGCTTATAAGCTCTTTCAGATAAGCATAGCCAAACACCCCCTAAATCTAAAAGAAAAATGGCCTTAAATTCTTTATGATTAGAGACCATGAACCAACACTACACTTAAATATGTCTCGTACATCATCTGGTAATCTTAAGTGCAATTTTAATATATACTACAGCATATGTCAAAGACGGAGCCAAATAAAAATATAGGCCGTGATCAGGAATTAGAAATTCTGATAATGTTATCTTACACCCTTTCGAGAACTTTTCCCTATAATAAGCAAATCACACAAGTTTAAACCGCTAGTCTAGCAAAACTGAAGATGTTACTACTTCAACCAAATTACTTTGTAGAAGCTGCTCACGAACTTCAAACCTTCAAAAATCTACCTTAATAGGGAAGAGGATAATCTTTTTTACTTTCATGTTTCTTTATTGACATACAACAAAATATTTTTTTAGAAATCTTTCCTACCTCCAAAAGTCACAGATATAGGATCATTATGTCCTCCAGCAAAAGTTTCAAGGGCGCTTGCAAAAGAAATATCTCTATCGCATGATTCTCCAAGCCCATCTCTGTGAATCCCAACCACATAAAAAATAGGGTAATAATCGGCAGAAGAAAGAGGCAATTGTTACTAAAATGTGACCACAAACATAAAAAATGTGGACGCAAAAGAGATATGCGGAAAATATAAAATCATTCATCATGTCACGATGCATAGGAGACAAAAAAAAAATCACAGATAACAAAGAAATCAACAAGATAAGGATGCTTCATCAGTCAGCATCACATAACAGTTTTAAGAAATACTACCTCCGTCCTACCCCGTTTGGCCTATTTGTTGAATATATGTGAGATATAAATATACAAACATGCAAAATAAGGTGGGATGGAGGCGAGCACTATAAAGAAGAAGTAAAGAATGGCATGAAGCTTAAAGCCTCGTGTAGAGTTCGTCGACAAAAAATCATACTATATCATTAAATCAAAGTTAACACCTTATCTATGTACCTTCAACATAAACATCATATATCCATCATGTTCATATTTCCCTACATATATGCTAATCAAGAAAAGCTTATGGTTATGTTAAATGGGACGGACATGGATATTACTAGACAAAGTATATGATATTGAGCTTAAGAAAAGAATTGTGGATATTAAGAGTTTTGGCCTGCTTAGCAACAATCAAGGAAAAGGAAAGTAATGATACATCGAAATATATTAGATAAACTAAATCTCTGATTAGTGGAAGAAGATAGTTTGATACATTACGGGTGTGTTCCCTTTGATAGAAAAAGAAATGGAGGGATAAGAAAACCTCACTTTATTTATCATATGTTCTGTAACGTGGAAAAGAGGTTTCTTATGTGGGAATACATCATCACTCCAGATGGGTGAGAAAATTTTATCTAAATTTGAGTGAAAGTATGGGAAAATAGTTGTATGCCCCGAAGATAATTAATTATTCATCATAGAGAACAAGGTATAATGGTAGAAAGTATTTCCACATCCTCCCGTCCATCAAAGAAAACAAACCCTAAGTAAAAAAAAAAACCCTGTCAAGAACTTACACGTATTTTCGACAACCTTTATGAAACTTGAGACTTCTTTCCCTTAATGTCTCAGCACTTTCTTCCATCAACTGGATCTGCTTTTGCAATCATGATAATGCATGTTAATTGATGTTCTATTACCGAGTAATGGATAACTTTCATGCAAAATTGAACAAGAAAAACCAAGAGATAAATTCTGTAATTCTATAATGCATTGCATATTTAAATTCTGTAACTTGAGCACTTGAACTAAATTGTTGAAATTGGAGTTAGGAGTCATTCATAATTCTACATTGTATAGTCAATAAATCATATGGCTGATGTTCGCGCACCTTATTTTTCCCTCTCTTATTCGTAATTTGGTGTTTCCCACTGGGATGTTAACATACATACATGGCTCTTCACAAATTAAATTCGAAAATAAGAAACAAAACGACTGAAAAATACAATTGGGCATTACTTCAACATAATGTAGCCACTCCATTGTAACATGTAATGCACAATAAACATTCTTATATATGTGTGTGTGCGCGCACCATGTAGTACTCCCTCCGTCCCAACGAACTTGAGGGGTTTCTTGATTATATGTGATGCATAAATTAATGAAATAACTCAAGTTCGTTAGGACAGAAGTAGTATTATTACAACAATTTGGGCATAACCTACAAATCCCTTATAACTTCTACGGATGAAAAGTATGATTCACCGTAAGAAAAATAATGATATGATGGCGAGACAAATTGCAGACTGCAAAATTCATTCTATCGATTCTAATATGCGTGTGAAAATAAAAACAAATGCTGAATATTTGTACAGAATCCCCTTTACGAATTTCGAAGTGGGAGAGGGCAAAAGAAAAGACCTGTTGACGGAACATGGGCGAATCATCTAACCTAGCGAAAAACATCTTTCCTTCTTGCATATCATCAAATTTCACACAATATAATTCATCATTTGATCTAATTTGTCATTTCATCTCGGAAAAATCTAAAATGGCGATCAGCAAATTCAAGATCAACATCACATTCCTAGGCAAAACCTTGATGTAAAACTGCTTGAACGATAAATTCTAGCAGAAATGATGTAAAAAGAAAAGCAAGAAAAAAAAAATAATAAAGGATAAATAGGAGCGATAATGGAGGAGAAAATGAAGAATGGATGGATACCTTGATGTGTAAAACAAACTGTCAGTGAGCGCCATAATCTCATTTGAGCGGGAAGCAGTACTCTTGCGTTACGATACGTCAATGATGATTGTAATAGTGCGGAGTATTAATTTTTTTAAATGTTGACGTAGGATTTCATTAAATAATATTCATTAATGATTGAGTCTAAATCTATATTTTTAAAACAAATCTCTTTTAATATAAACTAATTAGTGAATCTTTAAATAATTCATCTCTCATCTTACAATGAAATGTGTTTTTCACATTCTTCTTTGCAGAAAATGAAGGGTTTGATCAATCAAAGAATAAAAAAATACGGAGTACTAACAAACAAAAGTAAAAATATTAGATGTTAGACCTTTTATCTTCAAGTCTAATTCATGATTAAATAATTTGAGTTGAGTTTAGTAGTCTATTTTTTAAAAAAAATTTATTAAAACATGTATATATATATATAAACAAAAATTTTGAGGTTGCACTGAGCTGGAGCCCGGTGCGGGCAACACATAGATCTGCCCCTGGTTATATATATATATATATATGGAAGAGTTCGCATGTAAATAAATAATAGTGTGAGAAATGCGAATTATGCTCAAATTATGATTTTGTGTTTATGCTTATAAGCACAAAATAAGCCATAAACACAATTATGTATAGCTTTAAGCATGATTTTGTATAGCTTTAAGCATAACTCGCATTTCTCAGACTAGGATTTATTTCTATAAACCACAACTATATATATAAAAATAATATTATTGCGTTTCTAATTCTAAGTGGAGTTATTTCTAATTTTAAGTAGAATTTATTTTGTTAAAATTCTCGTGATTTTTCCTTATTCATCAATAATTAATTTAATAATAATTATATTTCACAAAAACTCTTGATAATTTATAGAAAAAATAATTAAATATATCTCTAGAACTCATTGACACTTTAAGTATACTTATATTGACCTAACAGTAGAGGGTTAATTATAACCTATTTTTTAATGGTACCCGAGAATTAGGTAACTATTTAATATCTCTTTAGTACGGGGCTTGACATTCAAAATACAATTCCCAGAGAAATACTATTACTCTTCTTGTAATTAATTTTTCAACAAATGTTCACATTTTTTTGTATATTACAATGAAAATTGGTGCTAGGGACGACAATCACTTAATTCATTCAATTTTCAGGTCAATCGAGCTTAGTTTCCAGTTTTCAATTCTAATTATGAGAGGAAGACAATGAAAAAAACTATAATCTTCCACACAAAGACTTCCATACACTCTGTGGCACGCTTTAAAAGAAAAAAAGAAAAAAAAAGATTGATACGTTGTATATAGTAGGCATTTTTTTGAAAGTGGCTGTTTTTTTTAAACAAACTTACAACACAACACTTATTCTTCGGTCATGGGTGGAGATTGTCTTTGAGTAGGGCTAACACTTCCGCTTCGACTTATCTTGAGTGCGTCGAGCGCCTTCTGTATCTCCATTGTCATGGCACTGTCAACACTGCCTGATGATATTTTCCTATGCGCCTTCTGCAAATGAAGTTTCAAAGAGCTGCTGCTCAGTCCAGCGTTCTTTCCACAGATCGGACAAACCTTCATCATTGGCCTCCGATGTTGCCATTCCATTGATACTTTTCCGTGCAACTTTTGATCCAAGTCCAAGAGAATCCGTGCAAAACCATCGTTAGGCTGGGCTCTACGGTGAGCTCGTTTCAGGGCATTCCACGCTTGCAATAGAGTAAAGTTTCTGCATTAGGTACAATCCCAAAATTGAATTTCTTCGAGAAGGACAGGATAAATATTCCATGCAATACAGAAATGCCAACTGATAAAGAGAGCATGAAAGTTTTATTTGAAGTTTTGAATGCTATTGAAGTACTAGAAAATATTCAAAAGGAGTTGTGAACATACTTTCTCAGCATCAAGTAAGCGAGAATGAGTGTTGCGCTCCTACTCTTCCCTTCAAAGCAATGGACCAGAACTTTGCCACCTATTTTCTCAACATGATTGATGAAATCATGAGCTTCTTGAAAAATATCACTGATGTTGGCATCTTCATTATCGCATATCTAGTCACAAAGATGAGTCAAGATCAAGAAACATGTCTAATTGGACAACAGATCAACAAAAAACATGAAGGGTGCCATTATGAAAAAGCATAAAGTAATGTAATCAACAAAATCAGATTTGACTTGATTGATTATACTCCTTCAGTTTCTGAACACAAGCTACATGAAGATTTCTTCAGGTTGAAGAGGGGGTTTCAGAGCATATAAGAGCAACTATATGTATGATACAAGCAAAATAAAAGCTGGAGGCATTACTTACTGAAAAGTTTTTGTATTCGAATAAATCAGGAAACTGAGAATCTGCCTGCCCAATTTCATTTGAGCAAAGGCACAAAATATGTGTAATCCCCAAAAGCTGCAGAGTGTATACAGATCTAGCTGCAAGTGCCCCACCAATAAACAGACTGCCTGATATTGGTGACGGTTTTTCTGTGTTTGCCGCTTCAGATATCAATCCTATTCTCTCGAGAATGTGCTCAAGCCTGACCTGATATCCGAAACTGTAGATTACTTTCAAGAAAAGACAAAGAGTGTAACAAATATGAAGCTGGCTCTAGCTCTTTAAATTATACCTTAAGCTCATAAGCATCAATCACATAGTTGCTATCACTGCCTTCAAAGAACCCAGTAGTGAAGTTATTCTCCTGGCACAGTTTTATAGCATCATTTTTAAGCATATCATTCCATTGTTCTAATTCTTTGTTGAGTTCTGCATCCACCTGAAAAGAACAGCAAAGAAACAATAATGTATAAAACTGCAAGGTGAGTTACTTCATGGGCTGAGTCCCCGCAAGACACAAGCATATTCTAGAGTACGGAGCTCCAAACACAACAATTACAGTATGGCAATGAGTTATCCAACTTACTGCCAAAACACTTCTCGTTGAAACCCAGCATAAGCATTGGCAAACCACAAAAGGCACAATGTAGTCTACTTAGGACAGGGTGTATAGATGAATGAGAGCAGAAATAGCTAACATGATGTTAATTGTCTTAAGCCACAAAAGATATAAAACCACAATCGCTCATTTGGTATGTGTTAATTTAGTTCTACACAATTAATGATAAAAACAAAGATGAAACAAAAAGAACCCAGCTTTTCTCAAGATCAACTCTAACTATCAATCTAAGAGAATCCCTAAGCAAATCTATTTATGTGACATAATAACTTCCCATTTCGATAACTTTTAAGTTCTTATTGTACATGTTGCACACCTTTGCAAATTTGTGGAAGTCACGAAGTTTTGATGTCAACCGCAAGCTGCGCAAGGGCTCTCCACTGCCCTTGCCTAACTTTCCATGCCAATTCTCACGTGACATTGGAGAACAATTATCTAAACTTTCTCTAAATCCACAAGATGGCTGTCTGGGCACTGCTCTCTGTGATTCTGAATCATTTCCATCTGAAGAGTTATCACCAAAGACCCGATCCCTACTAGGTGATGAGGGTGGAAAGTGGGCATGTGACGGTGATTCAGGAACCATCAGATCCTCTTTGTCAAGATCACTACAATTAGATTTATTAATAATATTGAGAAAAACTCGCAACAGGCCATCTAGTTTCTGGTGAAGCGTAAGAATGAAAATGTGAAATCCCTGCAGATCCCTAAGTGATGCTCGAAATCCACTTCTGAATGCTTGTACAATTGAGGACATTTCATATTCCTGTAAATCAGTTGTTGAATCAGTATTTTCTGGAGGAGTCCCCAATTTACCACTAGTTATATCAAACAACAGCTGTGATGCATACTCAGAACTGTTTATCAGGAGCTCAACTAACTTAGGGTAATTTGCTTGGTCATTTGCACGTTTTCCAGCTGGTGGTCTTCGAGGTACCCCAGAGTCTATTGCCAAAATATGAAGATCCGAAACTGAGTCATTCAAAGAGAGACTCCTTACGCTCATATTACTAGATTTTGGAGATTCTAGAATCTCAGAAACATCAGAACTCTGTGATACCAATCCTGGCTGAGGAGGGCTTAGTCTACTATCGACAGAAGTTGCTCTTCTTTCTTTTTGAAGCGCCTGAATAACTTTTGGTCTGTATCTGTTGATTGCTGAATCAAACGCCAACTCCAGTGCATCGATATTTGCAGTAGCAATTTTTTCAGCCAAGAGTAAATTTGCAGTATTTCCACGCCACCTGAGATGGCGACAAGGAAGCCGATCTTCATTTCTTATAACAAGGTCTAACATCAAAATCCTGCCAAGTGCTGCTGCAGTCTTTTCGGCAACTTCTCGTGACTCAAAAGCAGTCGAGCTCTCTAATAAAGGAGATCCGTGTACATAGCTGCAATGGCCATTACAAAATGGTATATAGTAAATGGATGTTTATAATCAAGATCCATGCTTTCTCATTTGTGCATCAGCTGCTATGAAATTGAATTAAAAGAAAAATGAGATTTATCTAACTCCCAGCTAATATCTTACAGGAAAAAGGTTCTAAGATTAGATTTTGATTTCTAATTCATCATCTTCACTGGAGATCTTTGACCAAAGAATCATGGCACATTTACACAACACACAATTTGTATATTACCCATCAAAAGCAGGTAAGATAGGTCCAACACAGTTGCATTAAATGCAGAAACCCCGTGCCCTCTGAAATCGGTCACCATCATGCCAGTTTCTTAAGCAGAAAAGCAAAAGTAAATTACTAGAAGCACCACAGCACTTGATATTTGATATTTCTAAACGTACTTCATCAATAGAAGGCAGCGGCTAAGCTCAAGAGCTTCCAGAAGTTCTGAACAGGTTATTTCACCAACGTCATCCCCTTCTGCAACAGCAGCTTCTTTTGCTTTTTCTGCAGCATCCTTTATCTGCTGCCACTCAGGACAGGCATTATGAATGACCCTAGCCTGCATTTGTACATGGTCAGGTATAAATTTTTATTTCATATGTAGGAGCAAATAGTATTTGAAGTAAGGAGGTACAACTTGTGGAGTTTTGACACCTAGCCACTTAGCAAATTCATAGCCAAGTCTTTCTGATTGGGTAGCCATCCTTGATGATGAGAACTTTATGACAGCCGCGGTTTCCTTAGGAGAAGACTCATCATTTTCTGGTTGATTAAATAGAGCGAAAAAAACAACACCGCCAGAATTAACAGTGACCTGCACCATTCAAATAACGGAATAATCAGCAGAAAGGCAATTACAACGCTCAAATTGCAATAAGAAAAATAATAGATTAAAGTATTCAACAAATCAAGCTTAAATTCATACAAGGGAACAGCCTCCTAGCAGTAATTATGGACAAGGTTTTTTCCTTCAAATTAAATCAATATATAGTGAAGGACAGAGGAAGTGTTGTAATGGGATATCTGACTAGAAAATTCAGTAATCTAATGGGAGTAGGTTGTGAATAAACAGAGGACAAGAAATGCTACATACCATACAACTTATTAGAATTGGGTCATTCACCCCCTTAAAAGGCCTTGTAATACTGTGAACAAACAAACCATCACAAATCTTGGACCGGCTCTGATACCATATCAGAATTGGGTTATTCACCACCTTAAAAGGCCTTGTAAGAGGGGAGGGTCATCCAATCTATATGTAGAGTCCGGGACCTTTCCCATGTCGATGTGGGAAATGAGTGGCTTCAACACAACTAAAATAAGCATTGTATGCATTTACAGGCATGCACATATTACAAGAGCATGGAGTATAAACTGAAGACTAAGCTAATAGCAAGATATAATTAGTCATTGATATCCTAAGCAACAGATACACGGAAAGAGTTCAAAGAAACATAAGAATTAATAACCATAAAAAGAAAATCTTATGTTTTCGTGTTTTCGTGACAAACCTCCAGTGGTTTGGTCATCTCATCCTCAGACTGCTCTGTACTACTGCTATGCTCAGTATGGTGAAGAGAGGAAAGTGTGTTCCAGGAGAAGGAGCTTGATTCAATGTCCAACATCTCAGCTTTACCAAGTCTTTCCCATAAGCTGATTTCTGTAGCTTGTTCAGGTGGGGAAGTTTTTATATCGATGTTATATTCTTCTAAACTGAAAGTAAAACATTCACCGTTAATCAACAAAAAGCAGATATTTTTTTACGCACACTCTAAGGGATAGAAAATCTCATGTGCTGCATTTGATGCCAAAAAGCATTTTTGAGAATAATTTCTTCTATCCTTGTCTGTGATCAACCATCTTGCTTCATAATTGACAGCAATAGATGCAGAGACATAAGTCATGTTGCTTGAAGAATGCATGTGTCCGCTGGATTAAAAAATCAAAACTAATCTAAACTAACCAATAATTACTAAATTTTACCATTTCATAGTACTTTATCTGTCAGTACACTAACTAGCAAGTCATTTCACACGTCCGAACTATTTTTCAGCACTCGTATGGTTACCAACAATAATAAACATAGCCACATTCTGGAATGAGGGTTAAGAACATGAAAGCATAGACAGACCTTATGGGCATACTCTTAGTGTGATGAGGAGGGCGGTGAGGAAACCCTGAGGCCCGATACTTGCTGCTGCGCTTGCGGACAAGCTCAAGCCATTGCGCGAACCGATAAGCAGGCCCTGCTGTAATATCCCCTAACATATACAATACCTACATAAACAAATATCATATTTTAAGTGCAAGTCCTCTTTTTTATTGTTTTCAGTCTCAATTTCACACAACAAAATTGTACAGAAAATTAAAGAGTATTTACCCTTGAAGTGACAGTCAGGGGCAATGGAGTCTCTGGCTCTGTGCTTGCCAGATCAAACACTCGTTCTTCTTCCACTTTCTGCATATATGTATGTAATGAATAGGGCACATTATATACCAAATAATCCGCTGAAATAAATCTCCTAATTCATATTACCTAGAATTTCTGAATTTTGACAAATGCATAAGCATATAAACAGAATGGAGCAAAATAAAAAAAAAATGGAGCAAGAAATCACAGATCTAAGCCAGTTACTAACATGTATACATTATATGCGATCGGAAAATGTGTTCTTCATGCTGAATACATATATATAAATACTAGCAGAAGCTTTATTCGTGCGTGTAATGATTTGATTGATGAAAAGTGACGTGGAGAAAAGGCAGAGAGAGAGAGAGAGAGAGAGAGAGAATGTACATGAAATGTTAAGCGGGGTTCTTCCTTTTGATCAGGGGCGGTTCTGGGCCCTGTGCAGCATGGGCGACCGCACAGGGCCCCCAAAAATTTAGGGCCCCATAATATTCTGGCCCATGTAGTAAATATCTATAACTATTTTGTTCATTGATAATCAATTTTGTGGATGTAGTGCAGTTGCTAAATTGCGAATATTTGCTCAAATGATCACAAGTTCGAAACCTGTGGAAGGCGCCCCTTCGTTCTTTTTTTTTAATTCATAAAAACGTGTTTTCCTTAACAGTGTTTCTTCGCAGGCCTCTTCCTTTATTTCTTTTCTTCCTTCATTTTTTTTTTCTTCTAAAAAACGTATTCTTCACAGGCCCCTCCCTTTATTTTTATTTTTTACTTAAAAGTATGTTTTCTTTTTATTTCTTCCTCAATTTTACGTTTTTCCCCTTTATGATTCCTCTTTCTTCATTTAATCTTCCTTCATTTAACCTTCATTTAATTATCTCAAATCAACGTTTTTTTCTGTCTCAAACTAAAGAGCCCCACACAATAAGCAGCAAACGTCATCTATTTATTTTTCTGTGTGATCATTTATTATTCTAAAATCACATAATATCAAACATCATCTAACCCTCTATATTCTCCCAATTTTTCAAAAAAAATCAAAAAAAAAAAATCGTTCTTATATGATCTAGCTAATTATTAGTAGTATATATATACGGAGTATTTTTTTTAAAAAAAACTACTCCCTTTGTTCTTGATTTACTGACCATGCTGACTTTTTAGATGATTTTGGAGCTTCGTGATGATAGATTTTAAATTGATTTTTTTGAGATTAGTTTTTTTTACATGATACTACAACACTCGTAGTACCTTGTAAAAAAAACTAAGCTCCAAAAATTCGATTTTAAATCCATCATCACAAAGCTTTAAAATTATCTAAAAAGTTAACAGAGTCAGTAAATCAAGGACGGAGGGAGTATGTGTTTTTAGTTGTGGAAAAAGGCCGGGATTTTGTTTTTTTTCAAAAAATAGAATTTTTCGTTCTTTTATAACGTAGCTAGTTATTTATAGTTGGTAAAAAAAATGTTTTTAGTTATGGAAAAAGGCCCGATTTTACAAATTCGCACGGGGCCCCCAATACGCTAGCTCCGCCCCTGCTTTTGATCATCAGCGGCCATTCTCTCTCTGGAGGGAAATTGGAATGAGAAGCGATAAGAAATTGGGTTTTCAAAATTTGTGGATCTACCGACTATTTTAGGATAGTCGGTGTAGATGCATTGAAGCAGTTTTCGAAGCAGTTTTATAATGCAACATATTCAGAGGAGTATTATTGTAGTGTACTATACTAGTTTAACTAGTAAATCACCCATGCGACACACTTGGTCACTTAAATATATATCTATTACAGTATAATTTTTCATCATAAAAATAAAATTTATATACATTTGAATATTTTTGTTTGAGTTTTGTATAATTTAAAAAGATGTTGCATATTCGTCGAAATACTTCATCACTCATGTGAGTAGATAAGTCATAATTTAGTTTACTTACTTATTGATAATTTGTAAATAAATAAAAAACACTTATTACAGAACAATAAAAACAAATACTAACTTTCACATATCCAAATAAAGTAATAAATAAGAATTCTTACATATATAAATTATGAAAAACTTCTTTATATATTACGGTCGTAGTACATGTGTTGTTGTTGCTATCTTTGTCACATTTTAATATCTTGAGCCACTACGATTTCATACCCTCAAAACAACAACATAAAGATGATCATGAGAAAAGGCTGGTTTCTTAAGAAAAAAATCCAACGTGTGAGAGGGGTTATCCTTGACTTTTGTTGATACACGAAACAATTGGGGAGGATTGTCTTTGTTCAAACTTAAATGGCATGTGTGGATCCGATGAAGTATGCGACATTCTCGGAATGAACACTTTTTTGCCAGAGTTATTTCCCGTTAAAATCTTAGCTTTTAAAACATGATTTCCCAATCCCGTGACCACCAAACGCGTACCATTGCACAATCCTAGAGAATGGTCAATATTTCTTAGCAACATAACCGGTGTACCGACCTTAAGATTAAGCTCATGATTCGGCATTCGTGAACATATCAAATCATTTAAAAAATTCAGGTGTGTTGACATCTCTTATAACATCGAGCATCACATCTGATTTGCAATGTTTGTCTGAACTTAAGTATTTTTTGCCCTCAGATTTATTCATGAAATTCATGTACTTATTCACCGAATCGACTACACTAAAGGTCAGCGCGAGTACTACTTTATCTTGAAGAAAAGATAAATCATCGGGCGTGGTCAACGATGATGGATAAGTTTCATTAACTACCATTAATTTTTGAATTACTTCAAAATTTTATACTCTAATTTAAGCAGTTATATGGTATTAGGGATAGTATTTATAGCATTTACTATAAGTAAGGTGAATGATCAGGGTACCAATTTATATTTGATTTGCAAAAAAGTTGCACCTGCAATTTTATCTTATCATTATTCTTATCCAATACAATAAAAATAATTAATATTGTAACATACTAATCATGAGAAATGTAAAAATAATATACTATTATTCATATTAAAAATAAAGATTGAAAGTAAATATAATACAAATGAAAATAATTAATTTTGTATATTCTAGTAGATATAATTTATTATTTATATTAAAAATAAATAATATATAATCTAAATAAAAATAAATAATATACAAAATACGCCTATGAAACTGCGATTATCGAACAATAGAGTAATGCTCCCATACCCACCGTGGGCATACTTAATGTGATGGCGGCATTATATTTAAGGAAAATTTTAATTAATATACCTTATAAAATAAATCATATTAAAAAATTAAACCCTATTAAAAATAACTAAACCCTAAATGTAAAATTTATTGACGTGACACTGCCACGTCAGCTAGTGAGTACATTAAGTATGCTCACCGTGGGTAGGGGAGCATTCCTATCGAACAATAAATAATATGCAAATGTGTATTCAATTACATTATTTATTATTTTTTTATTGACATAAATGTATATAATGAGACGTAATTAATGAACTGAAAAATTATTAATATTATATATTAGTTATATAATTAGTAATTGACATTAATGTAAATAAAGGCTACTAATTAATAAATTAAATTTTATATATATACGCTTACGTAGCTACTATTACATAATAATAATAATATATAGATATAGTATATAGATTTTGTTATAAATTTCTTATTCGGAGTATTATTTTCATTAATTTTAGATTTATAAATGATTGAGCCCCTGCACTGAAATTACAAAAGAGCAATAATGCCTAAACAAGTGGCACGACAGGGAATAAAGAATAAAGAACTTGCTATATAGACATGGAGCGAGGCGCGGATTTTTTTGTGGGAAATGACCAATACTCCCTTCGTCCCATTTAAACAGACCTATTTCTTTTTGGCATGAGATTTTAAGAGAGTGTGTGTAAAGATAAAGTATAGTGTTTAATATTTTAATGTCA
Source organism: Mentha longifolia (assembly GCA_001642375.2). Taxonomy (NCBI): domain Eukaryota; kingdom Viridiplantae; phylum Streptophyta; class Magnoliopsida; order Lamiales; family Lamiaceae; genus Mentha; species Mentha longifolia. The sequence continues at coordinate 13,006,613 of CM038116.1, read as the reverse complement.
ATTTCATTATTTTGAAATTAAATCATCATAAATGCATCAAAATATATTGATGTCTGATCTTAAATGAAAGATCGTATCAAGATCTTTAATTTGATATAAAAATCATAAAAATCGGAGAACAAGCGAGCAAGTTATGATAGTTTAAACTTTTAGAATTTAAATTATATTGGGATACGTGCTGAGAAGTGAGTGGATGATGGGGTGATTAATAGTGGGTAAAATTCTTTCCCTATTAGGAAACTGACATATTCTAATGGGACGTCCCAAATAGGAAAACTAACCTATTCTAATGGGACGGATGGAGTATTATAGATTCAGCTGGTAATATGTCTTTCTACCCAAATATTAAGTGGGTATGTATAAATTACTCATTCTGAAAATGCATATAGAAAAAATATCTATTTCAACATATTAATGTTATATTGTTAAAATCAATGCACAAGCTTTGCAGAGCCGCAGAGTTTGGGCCCCACTTTTTATATTTTTTATCTATGTCTCGATTGTAATTTTTATTTTTATTCACCAATTAGAAAATAAATTTTTTGGGGTGAAATTATATCACCGACACCAAACTATTCTAAATTCATTCAAATTTAATATAATAGGTGAAACAGTAAAATTATTGAATGCATTCTCTAAAAAATCATATTCACGGACAAAATAGTGAAAATAATAATTGTATTCGGACAAATTTGACTACTTTATCAAATTTATTTTCACAGCACAAATAATTCATAATTCATATCTATTTTATCCTATAAATTGGGTAAAGTGTAGATCATTTCTTCGCTCACAATACCTTAAAAATTATTTTCTTCATTTCTTAAAAGTGTACAATTTGGAGTATTTTTTTAGCACTAGAAGGCAATCAAAGACAATTACTGCTGGCAAATTAAGGAGGAAGAAAAAGCAAACCAAATTGAAAAAGCTCAGGAAATTATAGCTTTTAAGGTACATTATCAAGTTAATTATTCTATTTTTTCAATTTTATTTTTGGAATTTACATGCTCAATGTTATATTGATTCTTAGGTGTAATAGTATGATTTTAGGCGTAAGATATTTAGATAAATATGAAATTTTACTGTTTAAATAATTTTAATTTTATTTGTATGTGCTGTTTTATTTAAATTATGCTTAAGTTATTAACTCTGAATTTTAATTTTTGTTATTATTATTATTATTATCATTGTTATTATTATTATTATCATTGTTGTTATTATTATTATTAATTAAATCCCGTGAGACATCTTTTTAAACTATATTAATACTTTTTTTTAATAAAATAATTTGTTAATTCAGAAAGGTATTCCACGGTTAGACTATGATTTAAACCGTGAATTCACGGTTTAAATTGTAGTCTAACTGAGACGTCTTTTTAAACTATATTAATACTATTTTTTTAATAAAATAGTTTGTTAATTAGAAAGTACATCACGGTTAGATTAGCATTTAAACCATGAATTTCACGGTTTAAATGCTACTCTAACCGTGAGAAATCTTTTTGAACTATATTAATACTATTTTTTTAATAAAATAATTTGTTAATTAGAAAGGTCTTTCACGGTTAGGTTGACATTTAAACCGTGAATTCACGGTATAAATGCTAGTCTAACCGTGAGACATCTTTTTAAACTATATTAATACTATTTTTTAATAAAATAATTTGTTAATTAGAAAGTTATTTCACGGTTAGATTAACATTTAAACCGTAAATTTTACAGTTTAAATGCTAGTCTAACAGTGAGACATCTTTTAAACTATATTGATAATATTTTTTTAATAAAATTAGCACTTTTAAGCTACATTCTCAATGAGTCTACAATTAAAGTTAATTTAGGTAAGCATCTATTTATAATTTACCTTAGTCGAACTTGATTAGTTTCAATTTTATTTTACTTTCTGTGTAATCATTGTTTTTTATAAAATCTTAATTTTAAATTAATGTATTTTTTCATTTAATATACATCTAATGTTTTGAATTAAATTCATGCAGATGTCCTACGTTATCGTGAACGTAAACTATACGTTATCGTGAACGTAAACTATGGAGGAAATTGGGAAAGCGTTGAGTACGAGGGCGGTAGAGAGATGGATATCGTCTTATCAACAGATGTTATGACTGTCTCCAACTTGAGACGACAAATAGCTGATATAGTCTTATCAACAAATGCTTTCTTGGGTACTGATTTTGAGATCACCTATCTGAGGAAGACACCATCTGGACATCTTGTTAAATCACCGTTGGGGACGGACGAAGAACTCGTGCGCTTGTGCAGAACAGAATTGTCCCCAAAGGTATATATATCTTGGAACAACACGACATCGTCTTCTCACTTTTACAGTGAACGAGCCGGGGCGTCCTCTTTACATTTCCCTACGGGTGAGCAGACGTACCAGTATGGTGGCTCATTCGACTTCAGCTACCAGGGCACTGATTGGCACACATACCTCGATGAGATTGGCAGGGTCGCTACTTCATCATTTCCAACTAACGACGTGTATCGTCCAGATCTCAACCTCATAGCGAGTTCAGTCCCTCATGCCTCGAGTGCCCGAGAAAATTCAATCCTAGACCTCAATTTTGCGGCCGAGGATAAGCATAATGGGCGTAGCGAGGCGCGGTCTCGAGGCCACGTGTATGAAGTTATAGACGATGAGGACGACCCAGATTACGACATTGAATCTGATGCTCAGAGCACCGAGAGCGACAGAGCCGGAGACAATTCTGAAAGGCGGCTGAATAGGTCTTTGTTTGCTGAGTACAGTGTGGATACTAGACGAAGGCGGGACAGAAAAATTATTACGATTGATGTATCCAAGTCCGCACGATGATGATGCTAATAAGGATATCGATATAATGCATCCGAGTAATTGGATAGTCCCCATGGTCCCTATCCAACTTGAAAACTCTGCAGTATATGCGGGTGAGGTTAATCTGATTGTTGAAGGGCTTGCTATTAACGCCATGTACGATACAAAGGACGAACTCACGATTGCAGCCGGTCTGGGGAATTTGGAGAAGAATGCGGAATCAAAGGTAGAGAGGTCGGATAATGGAAGACTATATCTGAAATGCAAATCATCGAAGTAATGCCCCTTCAAGTTACACGCCACCGCTAGCGGAGGCGGCCATTTTTTAGTGATTAAGCTTTGTGGCGATCATACGTGCAATCAGGAAGTAATGGAAGCTCTGTTCTAAGGTCATTGGGGCGTACTTTGCGAAGCGAATTCTACGTGATCAGGAAATAGTGAAGCCAAAGGTCATAATGAACGAGCTGAAGGAAGTTTTCGGTGTCGACATCACGTACGATGTCGCCTTGAGGGGACGAAACCGCGCAATTCAGATGATTCATGGCGAGTACAAAGATTCGTACAAGATGTTGCCGGGCTACCTCGCAATGCTAAAGAAGACAAATTTAGGTACAATCACAAGGATCGACATCGGCAACGATGGCCGGTTCAAACAAGCTTTTGTTGCTTTAGGCACTACTCGAGTTGCGTTTTCAATCACTATGAGGCCAGTTATTATAGTGGATGGCACATATATGAAGGGGAAGAACAAGGGAATCATGTTCGTAGCCGTGACAAAGGACGCTAACGAGCAGTTGTATCATTTGGCTTACGGAGTAGGGCCTATCAAAAACCACGAGTACTGGACTTTCTTCATGCGAGGACTCAGAAGTGCATATGGAGCATTGAATGGCACGTTGATTGTCTCGGATCAACACATATCCATCATACATGCCGTATCCGTTGTATTTCCCGAAGCCTACCACGGTTTGTGTTTTTACTACCTAAGTAAGAACTTGGCACACTATGGTAAGTATGACATCGGACTGTTTGTACGAGCTGCATACACATATGATGTGGAGGAATGGAATACGAGAATGGATCAAATTCATGATCTGAACGCCACCGCCCATGCAAAATTGATGGAAATCGGCCCTACCAAGTGGGCTCGATCGATGTGCCAACCTCGATGTTTCAACAATATGACGTCTAATGCTGCCGAGTCTTTCAATAATACCCTCCTAAAGGCTAGACGTCTACCAATCTGCGCTTGTCTCGATGCTGTGAGGCTTGTAATCGAATAGTGGTTCGATGAACGACGCATGGCCTGCCAGCGGGACAATCATCCAATAACGTTGGATGCGAGGCGAACAATAGCAGATCAGATAGAGCACGCACAGAAATACAGGGTCGTGCAAATATCTCAATTCCAATTCAATGTTTGTACATCCCAAAGGACACTTACTGTGAATCTTCAACAGCAGGAGTGTCAATGTCTGCGTTGGCAGGGGGACTGTCTGCCTTGTTCACATGCCATCGCGGCAATCATGTAAGTCACCTTCAAGATATCATTTGAATACAATAATCATAATTTAAGTACTTTCAACTTAATTATATTTTTTTGTCTAATTTTAGGTACCAAGGGGAGGAAGTCGTGCATTACGTTTCACCTTACTACCAGCGAGGTACTCATGCAAAAGCTTATGAGCTTCCAATTTTACGTGTACCTCATATATCTACTTGGCCCAAAGAGCTGCGGAGTGCGGAGGTATTGCCCCTAATAAGATTACGTCTACCGGGGAGGCTGAGAGAAAGAAGACATAGAGGGAGAGGGGAAGCACGCCGACGGGCAAGCCGTGGTTCTCGAAGATGTCCACATTGTGATATGACAGGTCACGTTGGAGCCATGTGTCACTTGTGGATGAAATCATTCAATTAATATAATTTGTTGCAGAAAATGAAGAATATATTATCCTATTATTTTATACATAATAAAAATCAAGAAATATGATATAATATAACTTCAAAACTTAGGGTAAATTATATAAATAATATACAAAAAATTAATAATCATTTGTAATGTATCCAATAACCGTGAAATCGTGAACTCACGGTTAGAAACAATTTTAAACGTGAATCACGGTTTATGTATGAATCAAACCGTGATATCACGGTTTAAGAGCTAATAAACCGTGTAATAACATTCAAAAAATAATAAAGAATTTAACTACACGGTTTATATAAGAATGAAACCGTGATATCATGAATACCGTGAACCCTAACCGTGGAATTTGGTCAAAATTAAAATCCGGTCAAAACCATTCCTATTTTCACGGTTTGTTATGTTTTTTACCGTGTAAGCACGTTCCAACTCGTGAACCCTAACCGTGAGACACTCTAATTTGGTCAAAATTAAGGCCAAATTTCATTTTAATCCGATATCTAATGCTTCAAATCACATATTTTGTTAAATATTTATACATATAATGATAATTTAACACCTATTACAGCTCGAATTAGAAGAACACGGTCATTAATTCGACTTTATAGAATAAATTTATCAAAATATTTCCATAATCCATCTTGTGTACTATACTTGTAAGTGATATATTCTAATGACATCGTGACTTTTAAATGCAAACATTCTAATTAATTAATTATGGTAATATTTAAATAAATACATTCTTATATTTAAATCGAATATTTAAATATTCGAACATATGTTCATTTTGAAATATAATGTTCACAGCTCGGCACCACGTCGTGAAAGGGAAAATATCCGTTTTGCGACCTCTAAGCGAAACGCGGAGAGGTACCTCACGCCAATCAGGTCAACTCGCGGCTTCTTCAGGGTGAAAATACGATCGATGTACATACACGAGAACGGTCCGCATGAATACTCGTCCTTCTATATGTATTGCTGCTCTAGGGGGATCTAAACAACCTTCAGAAATTCAGTTTGTTTCGTCATCCGTGGATGTTGTTCCCAATATCCAACCTTTTGCAACACTCTGGGCCACATTTTTTGGATCGGGTAGAGCTAGACCTTCCGATGTATTCTGTCGGCTGCATTAAGGAGCGTATGTAGCAGTGAGTCGTATACCTCCATCCTCCACTCGTCAGTCAGTACTCGACAAATAACCCAGTGATCGGAGGATACGTGGCAAATAAACACAAACTGCAAATTAAACAACACATGAAAAATGGGAAACAAGTTCATATTAGAATTAGTGACTCAAAATCAAAATAAAATATCAACATATTTATATTATTTTAACTACATCCACACATTTTGCTTCATAAAAAAAAAGATCAACATAACATTTTGATATTAATCCCACTACTCACGTTAAATCTCACAATTCCTTAAAAATTAATTTGAATAACACTAAAAAAAATAGATAAAAATTCGTCTCTTTAATTTATGTTTTCCAAAACATCTGATGCATTTAGTTTTATATAATTAGTATAATGCATTTAAGCACTAATAATAATACGTAATAAAAACTCAAAGTTCAAATGAAGAAACTTACACAAGTTGCGTTCATCCAAACATCGTACGAGCCGACGCCGTGAAACCAATTCTCGAGATCATCTGACCGCTTGTAATCACGATACTTTAGATTTGACTTTGTCATTGCCGTTTGATCTCCCTTGTGAAAATCCATCAGGGCCGTCCTCAACTCGTACTGTCAATAAATATTTTGATTTAGAGATTACACAAAAAAAATAAAAATATATATATACATTTAAAAAGTATAAAAAAAAAACTCACATATACGCCCATTCTAAGGAGAACGGTGCATCTCTCAGCTAGAGACGGACACAAAGAAAGTTCATCTTGGAGTCGACTCCACCAATAAACAGTGTACAGTTCCATGATCTATAATGCACACAGAGTATTAATGAAAAAATAATAATGGACTACGTATCATAAATAATAATAATATAAAATAAGGAACGTTCTAACCTCGGCTGAGAACTGAATATGAGGGTGTTCGATCTCATTGAACAAAGACTGGTTCATCTGAAAAGGCGGGTCCTGCAGGTTCCAGATGTAGGAATTCGACCCACTGAGTCTGAATTCTTGATACATCTATTTGATCGTCGGGCCGGAATACGGTGTCGGAATACGGTGTCGGAATAGTCGGGACAAAGGGGCTTTGTAAAGCAGCCGATGGCCTCACGGTCCGTCCCCCAACACGGACCCGACGCACAGGCATCACTCCTGCAACATCTGAATCCGCATCACTGTAGTCACCCCCCGCAGATTGTCGGGGTCTGGAATTACCGGTTGATGGGCAAGCACTGGCTGCAGTACGGGATGTACCCAATCCATCAGGGGCATCTTGTCCAGGTCCCTGACAAAAGACGAGTGCGATGACTCCGCATCCTCGACATCAGTCTCTTGAAATGGAGGCATCCTTGATCTCTGCCTTACTGGCTCTGTAAAAAGCCCAAACATGTGCTCAAAACCCGGAGTGGCCTCGGGGCTAGGTGCCCTCTGCTCAATGGCACCGGCGTCGTCATAACGAATTGTGTGGGCCCCGTCAACTGAATGTCGGCCTGCCAAGGGGACGTGGCTGCCATGTGATGGTACTCGATGACGAGAATGCATGCCATGGCTCGAGAAAGATGACGACTTCCCGAAGATCCCCTTCAGGTGCCCTGCCATGAACTTGGCGATACGAGCCATGACTCCGGTCTCCGATGTATCCCGAGCCAGGCGTTCCATGACCTTGTCAGCCCACGCATCGTTATCACATCCTTGAGGGCACGGATCCCTATGTATGTAGCAGATGAGGCCCGAGGACCTATCGGGGAGTGAACTATCAACCCTCGGCCTCTTCGACGTACTCGCACGAGCCGTGAAGGCCGGGATAGGTGCTCGACCCTCTGAATTTGTCCGGGTGGCACGAGGATGGCAACGTTGGGGCTGGACTACTTGCCTCGAATCACGGCACCTCAACTTATCAATCACTCTCGCCCAGTGTTCTAAAAGTCGCTAAACGCTAGTAGGGCGGTGAGGGGGCGATTAGCGTCTAGGCGGCCTAGGCGGGAGTTTAGGCGGTGCCTAGACGGATTAGTATAAAATCAAAGTCTACGTCAAATTTTTCATATATTTAAACATGATAACCATAAATTAAAGTATAAAATCAATGATTTTTTAACTAAAATTAAATTTTATAGCCTTTCGAGCCCTAACTAGCCCATCTATACTCTCCTATGATTGTCTAGACATGCCTAGGACTACCTAGGCACCTGCCTAGATGCTGGTTAATTCGCTGCTGCCTAAAGAAAACCGTCTTGCCATTAATCGGGACGGCTCGGCACCTTCTAGCGCCTAGACGCCTTCTAGGCGGCCAAGTCGGTCTTCTTTTAGAACACTGCTCTCGCCATATCTCTCGCATCCTTTGTTTGCCTCTGCTCTGGAGGCATTTTTTTTCCAAGAATGGCGTGTATTCGGGTTAAACCGAACTTGTAACGGGTCTTGGCACTCGAATAGGGACTGAAAGTCATAAGAGGTTCGTTCCTCTTCATCAGGTTCGACTGTGGGGTTGACTTCGAGCTGCATAAACAAAAGAAAAATGCATAGCCATTATCAATTTTCTGATCTTCACCTATCTGAAATAGCCATTTTTTTGAATTAAAAGCATGTTACACGGTTTGAACTTAAACAAACCGTGTGATCACGGTTTCAGTAGAGATCAAACCGTGAAAAATCTTTTTCACGGTTTAAACTAAATGAAACCGTATATTCACGGTTTAATTTAAGTTCAAACCGTGAAATAAATATTTCACACTTTAAACATAAAAAATTGAAATTTTAAATTAAACTGGTATCCAAATAATTATTATGAAATCAATACTATTATGAGTAATTAACTAATAATTAATTAATAAAATGTACAAAAAATATTTTACTTACTTTATTATTGATAAACTATATAATCCATAAATATTATTTTAAATAATTAATATAATTATTAATTAATGCAGTAAAAAGAGTAAAAATAGTATATATCTCTGGATTGTCAAAGAAACCAACGAAGTCTGCATGCGACGACCCAAGTTCCCATCTCCTAAGTCTTGGGGTCTCGTACTCATTGCGACGTAACCTAATTGCATGCCCTAAAGTAGGAATGGCCTCGACGACCCAAATGAACATCGCCCACACGGGCCCGTAGAGATGGTAGACACCCCTATTTTTTGGCCTCCTATTTCTGTGGGGTCCTTCTTGGCCACTCCGAGCTAGTGGCACATGATCTGGAACGACCATGATCCCCACGGAAATTCCGCCCATCGTTGTGGATCCTCTACTAATGTCCATGCCCAATCATAAACATGTCTGTCAGGGTCACGGCATAGTAGCACGTAGTAGTAGATAATGAGGTTGGTTACACTAAAGTATTGCTCCGGAGTCCCTATGACTTTAGATGCATCTTTAAAATGATTCAAGAGCTCTTTGACTTGCACCTGACGTCCGTTGTAATAAGTATGGAAGAGGCTCGACTGTGGGATGACGTGATTGCGACCGTGGGGATTAAAGGTCGTAGGCCCAAAGCATAATCCAGTCACAAGGCAGAATTCTTGAGGCCCAAACCGAATATCCCGTCCACCTACGTGGAACAACCTCTCGAATTCGTGTTCTTCACCCCTCCACAACTCCCTAGCCAATAACTCGTGCAAGGCACACTTGGCATTGCCGAACTTCCTAAGCATGAGGATCTTTCCAAATGGAGATTCGTTGCCAAATCGTCTCAAAAGATCATGTCCACCAATGCAATTTAAATGATAAATTACGCCTTGAATTACATTAATTCTGTTGTAACTAGTTATTTCACCCGGGAATCCTTACATACGAGGCTTGTACCATGCGTACCTAGGCTGCAAAATAATAGTGCAAATTCATTAATTTAGTAAAGTATCAAATTTTCTAATCTTCTCTGCAATGCAATGCAATAGTGGAAATTAAACAAAACCGTGTGCTCACGGTTTAATTTAAGTAATTTCACAGTTTCTACTTAAAACAAACCGTGACTTCACAGTTTGATTTAATTTAAACCGTGAAGTTTGATGACTCAACAAATTTCACGGTTTCTACTTAATTTAACCGTGATACCACGGTTTGATTTAAATTTAAACTGTGAATGATGACTCATCAATTACACGGTTAAATGCTTATTCAAACCGTGAGGACACAGTTTCAATTAAGTTCAAACCGTGAAATATATATAATTTAATTTGCGGATAAATCCATATATATTTACAATATTTACAGAGATTTCGACTTCATAATTTACCCAATAAATCCCAATAAATCCAGATTTCTTGCATACAAATCGAAATATTAATGCATTTTATACACATTATAATTTATAATTCTATTCAAGAAAACATAAAATCATTAAATCATTACATACAAATTGATTAAAGAAACTAAAAAATACTAAAAAATCAATTACTTTTTAAATAACAAATAACAAAGAAGAGAAGAAGAAAATTAGAAAAATTACCGGAGGCTGCGGATGAGGAAGGCTTCGACGTTCTTCCATCGTCGGAACACGACGTACTTGAATCGGGACACGACGTACTTGAATCGGGACTTGGACTCCTTCATCTTCGGAACCCGAATTGTTATTGGAATTGGCCATACTTTTGTCTTCTTTTCTCTCTATCTCACGGTTGAAAAAAAAAATGGGGGCTAGGGTTCACGGTTTGTTGAATCGTGAGAGTGGGAGAGATTGAGAGAGACCCGTGAGATATCTCACGGTTGAAAAAAAAAATTAGGGGCTAAGGTTCACGGTTTGTTGAATCGTGAGAGTGAGAGAGATTGAGAGAGACCCGTGAGATATCTCATGGTTGAAAAAAAAAAATTGGGGGTTAGGGTTCTTGAATCGTGAGCGAGAAAGAGAGAGATTGAGAGTGACCGTGAAGAAGAAGTAGAAAAGGAAAAAGAAACCGTGAATTTAGTCCAATTCTGCGGTCAAAAGAAAACAACAACCAGATAAAATAATATAACTTTCGATAAAGTGCACATAATTATTTGTAAAAGAAGGGGGCCCACACCAATATTTTAAAAAAATGGGTATTTTCTTCACATACATCTTAAGAATGAGCATATTATGAATACCCATTTTAAAAATGGGTATTTTGAATTTCTGCCCTAGATTCAGATGGTAACAAGGAATGCTTGATATGCGTGAGTTTTGATTAATAAAGTATTTGGTTTACTTCTAGTACCATCATAAGCAGTTGAACTTCGAGCCTTCCAAATGAAGTACATGGTCGTGGCCAAGGCAATCCAAAGGCTTTTGTAAAATCATTATAAGTTCTCGAATCTATTTCGAACCATTTAGTTACACTCGAGAGGGTTGTGGAATTTTATACTCTCTTCGCTCAGGATTTACGATTCTCTTTATTATTTTATACTTTAAATGGATTATGAATCTTGAGCCGAAAGGAATAGTAAATATAGCCAAAATCGAATTGTCAACGATTCCGGTTCCGTACAAAAATAGCATGAATTATCAATAGATAATGAATGTGATCATTAGTCTTGAATTTTTCTATATGAATTAAATATTGGGCGGGATGAAACATTCCGAGATAGTTTTTTTTCCAAGGTTGCAGAATACCTTGCCTAAGCAAGGAAGATATGATAAATGGTTGATGTTTATAATAGCATCTTGTGTCTGGTGTTGGAAATGGAAAGCAATTTCGTAGAGTTATTATTGGTTCTTTCTTTTATCTTTTGTCCCACATTGAATTTGTGAGCTTAAGTGGGAGGGATTGGAGTATTATATATATTGTTTCATTGTCCCACATCGAAATTGTGAAGAAAAACTTAAGAGGGATGAGCTTATAAATATTTTCCTCCACCTCCTTTTCAAAACATACAAAAAAGGAAAAATTACCATATTTCTCTAGTTTTCTCTTTTCCCTTTATTTTCTTATCTAAGTTTTCTTTCCCTCCACGTTTCTTGTCGTCGGGCTTCGTGGGCTTAGTTAGTGGCTAGGGTTTGTGGGGGGCGTTTAGAGCCATATATATATATGGTTGTTCTCTTCATAGAGAGACACGAAAACCTTACTTGCTTTAGCCATAGCCACCATCGACTTCCTTACCGCAAAGCGTCTCCATCTCAAAACTCACGAGTGCACGTGAGATTTGAGAGTTGTGTTAACCTTTGAGAGTGATTCGGCACTGAGACTTGGCACCGAGGGTCTGCCGGAAATAGCTTTTAGGGCAGTGGTTTGGTCATGGCACAGCGATAATCTTTCTCTCATTTTCTTGTGTTTGCGCAAGTTCTTTCGATCCTTTTGGCTCCAGTTCTAACAATCTAAAAACTATTCATGGCCTCGTCAAACCATATCTTGTCCGATTTGTCGAAGCTGGAGCCTGTTGATGGTTCAAAATACAAGATATAAGGCCTCTAACTCTGTAAATTATGCTTCTATTATTAAATTGCGTACTATGGGTCTTATTTCTGCTTTAAGTCACAAAGATGATCTAAACATGTGTTGAAGCAAAGTTTGCTAAGAAGTCTTTTAAAGTTGTAGAACTTAGATCTTCTATTTTTGTTGAGCTAATTTACACAGACATAGCAGAATTTAGAAGCACTGTTAGTAGAGGTGACAAGATATACTACATCTCTTTATTGATGATTTTTCTATATACACTCGCTTATATCTGTTGGGAACTAAGGATGAGGTTGCTGATATATTTCTTAGATATAAGGTTAAAGTAGAGAATTAGTTGACTTTGAGGATTAAGAGATTAAGATCCGATAGAGTATGAGAACATAGTACCTTGTTCCTAAAGAACTTTTGCGAGAAACATGAGATCATACATGAATTTACTGTTCCTTATTCTCTTGAACATAATGGTATTGCTGGGAGGTAAAATAGAACCCTTAAGAACATGATGAATGCTCTGTTGCTTAGTTTGGGTTTACTTAACAATATGTGGGGGAAAGCTGCCTTGTGTGTCTGTTATGTTCTTAATCGAGTAAGAAGTTAGACAAGAACCCATATGAGTTGTGGAAGGGTTTTGTGCCCACTTTAAAATTCCTGAGAGTGTGGGGGTGTCTAACTAAGGTGAGGTTGAATAATCCAAAGCAGGTGAATGTTGATTCTAAGACTTTTGATTGCATGTTTATTGGTTATGCTCATAACTCTGCTGCTTATCGGTTTTTGTCCATTGGTGACAATTCTATTTGTGAATCTCGAGATGCTGAGTTCTTTGAGGATGTATTTTCTATGATGTCTAATATTTCTATTGAAAAGGTTTGTGGTAAATGATTCTCAATCATGTCTTTATGCTAAAACTCATGGATCTGAATGTGTGCTCATATGCTTATATGTAGATGATATGTTGATCTTTGGCACTTGCCTTGATATTGTGTTAGAAACGGTTTTGATATGAAAGATTTGGGTGAGGCTGATGTCATCCTTGGTATCAAATTGGTGAAAACTAGTGATGGATATGGGTTGAGTCAGTTACCTTATGTGGAACAAGTGCTGAATAGGTTTAATTGTAGTGATCTGGTTCCTGTAAGAACTCCTTATGATTCTAGTGTTCATTTAAAGAAGAACGATGGTGATGTTGTTTCTCAAGAACAATATACTAGAATTTTAAGGAGTGTGATATATCTGACAAATTGTACTAGGCCTGACATTGCATATGCTGTGAGTCGATTGAGTCATTACACTCATAAGCCTAGTAAGGAGCATTGAGATGCTTTGTATCGATTGTTGAAGTATCTTAAAAGAACAAAAGATCTTTGATTGTACTACTCCTGTTTTCCTGAGGTGGTAGAAGGCTACTGTGAAGCGAACTGGGTTTCCGATTATGGTGGCATAAGCTCCACGAGTGGATTTGTGTTCACTCTTAGTAGGGTGCTGTATCTTGGAAGTCTAGAAAACAGACGTGCATTGGAAGCTCGACCATGGAGTTTGAGTTTATTGTTTTAAAACTTGCGAGTCATGAAGCACAATGGTGGCAAGAACTGTTGACTGATATACCATTGGGTAAGAGGTCAGAAGCTCATATTTCTCTTTGTTTGTGACTCCCAGTTTGCTATTTCTATTGCGAAGAATAACATATATAATGAGAAAATGAGATATGTAGTGAGACATGTTGTGGTGAGAGAAATGATTGGAGATGAGGTTATTTCTCTTGACTATGTGAGGTCAGAGAGAACTTGTCAGATCCTTTCACCAAAGGTCTCATAAAATGTCAAGTGCAAGAACTTGCTGCTGGAATTTGTATGAAGACATTGAATGAAGAAAGTTGACATGGTGGACACCTAATAGGTCAAACGAAACTTTGTTTTCTTATCTTTATTCTATTGTCTATTTTTCTGTATTAACATATGTTAATTACAGTTAGTGGTATAGCGTTGAGCTATATGGTTCTGCTGCGGAGAACTTTGGACATAGAAGAATCATCACCTTGCAAGGTAATTCTACTGCGGTAGATTTTGATTGTTCTATGATTTTGTTGAGGTTGAGCATTTGGGCTCTTAATGATTCATGCAGTTATATTTTGCGAAATATTTCTGATATATTATATGCGTATAATATATTTAGTGCCTTGGCGATTGCACTTTCATAGAATCACCTAAGTGTGTGTGAAGAGGTGGCACTCTTCTATGAAATAATTTTCTAGAGCACACATGAGAATCGAAGGTATTTGCCTTGATATTATCGCGGAGACGTATTACTTAAGGAATGGTGTGTGTTGTGGGAGTGAACATATGAGCTCTTAAAGTTCAAGCTGAAAAGCACTTTTCGAGATTTATATGTTTTCCTGCTTCACTAACATATAAATTCAAATCAAAAGATATTTGTATCTATGCATCAATATTCCTTTCCTTAGACTTTCCATTTGTGGGGGATTGTTGAAAATGGAAAGCAATTTCGTAGAGTTATTATTGGTTCTTTCTTTTATCTCTTGTCCCACATTGAATTTGTGAGCTTAAGTGGGAGGGATTGGAGCATTATATATATTGTTTCCTTGTCTCACATCGAAATTGTGAAAAAAAAAACTTAAAAGGGATGAGCCTATAAATATTTTCCTCCACCTCCTTTTCAAAACATACAAAAAATGGAAAATTACCATATTTCTCTAGTTTTCTCTTTTCCCTTTATTTTCTTATCTAAGTTTTCTTTCCCTCCACGTTTCTTGTCGTCGGGCTTCGTGGGCTTAGTTAGTGGCTAGGGTTTGTGGGGGCGTTTGGAGCCATATATATATGTGGTTGTTCTCTTCATAGAGAGACACGAAAACCCTACCTGCTTTAGCCGTAGCCACTATTGACTTCCTTACCGCAAAGCGTCTCCATCTCGAAACTCAGTGCACATGAGATTTGAGAGCTGTGTTAACCTTCGAGAGTGATTCAGCACTGAGACTTGGCACTGAGGGTCTGCCGGAAATAGCTTTTAGGGCAGTGGTTCGGCCACGGTGCAGCGATAATCTTTCTCTCCTTTTCTTGTGTTTGCGCAAGTTCTTTCGATCCTTTCGGCTCCAGTTCTAACATCTGGATGATATGCATCATTAAGGGGAAGCAGTTTCTTTCGGAGTCCACATATACTTAAAGAGCCATTTGATCCACAAGGAGTCCCTTTCAAGATATTCCAAGTAAAGCAATCACCGATGTCAATCCCCCCCCCCCAAACCATTTTTGGGGACGCATTGCTCATCCTAGACAACAAGTGAATATCTGTATGAGATTTTGATAACAGATTGCATCTTCGATGTTTGGAGTAGATTTGAACCTCATTATTTTCCTGTGTAGGAATATGTGATATGTCCTAATGCACTACACGTCCAACAGTTAATAATATTTGAAACTTTCATTGTATCTAGTGTAAGCTCTTAGATGTTTTTATTTTTTTGTGATGTTATATCTTGATGTCTTTTAGAACAAGCCCTTGGACCGTTTTTTTGTCCGTTTTGTATCTTGGCGATATTAATTTTAGTTTACAAGAATCTTTTTTGGATCTCCCTTTAATTGGCAGACTCTTCTCTAATGATCATTATCTTTATAATTAATGAGGATAAATATGTTCATCCTCCTTGATTTATTGATGTTCTTTTGTGTTGTGGCTTACTAATACCACTTCATTAATTTCGTATGCACATAAGATATCATTTTTGCTGATACCATTGTTATACGCCTTCTGACCTAAAACAACCAGTTTCAAATTGTAAGAGGCCATCAATTTCTTTCCTTTTCTCCTCATCGTATTTTTCAAAATATTCATCTTCTAAAATATATATATATATATATATATATATATATATATATATATTAAGACATTTTAGAAACATGGATCAAACTTATAAAATAATATTTTAATCAAATATTTTAATATAATGATACTTGACGTTCAGATAATCGAGACTAAAAATATAAGTACGAATTAACTTTCAATCTTTTACACTCTTATGATATCAAATTTTTTTATTTTAATCTTTAAGAGTTTTCAGACAAATAAATTATACAAAAAAAGTACTTGAAAAATATGGGTAATTTTCACATATTTTGGCTTCACGCTCATTTCTCTCGCTAACTTAATTCTAACCTTAATCAATAACTAAGTTGACTTGTGTAAATAATCAACTCGGTAAATAAATAAAGGAAAGAGTAAAAAAAGGTTTTACTCAAACTTGGACTGAAAAATTCACCACTTTCTTCGCTGTCCATCCCACGCGCCTATCCAAACTGTTGTTTTCTCTCTCATCAGCTACTAGCTCCCCGCGTGCTTCAAGATACACTCCCTCCCTAGCACACAAATATAGGTTGAAAAATTATTACCAGAGTTTTCCCCAATTGGAGCCTAATTCTCGAAATCCTTGCCTTTTCCTCTTCTTCGCCGGCAAAGTCGTGCCGATTGATGCTTGTGAGTTTGTTTTCCTGCGAGGAAATGAGAGATCTGAGTTGCAATTAGCGTCTGAAGAAATGGCCGCTTCCGAGGCGTCGATCAAGGGTTACAATGATGCAAACGACTATAATTCCGGTGCCGATAAAAGAAACTCCGTCGCCGGCAGCATAGGTCTGTAACTTTTTCTCTGCTAATTGTTTGCTGTTTTGTTTTTACTCATAATTTTGCTTGGTTTTGAGCAGTGGATGCTGAGACGGCTTTGTACACAGAGCTATGGAAGGCCTGCGCCGGCCCTTTGGTTACGGTACCTCGTGAAAACGAGCTCGTCTTCTATTTTCCTCAGGGTCACATAGAACAGGTTTGTGTTTTTATTTTACTTTTTTTTTTTTTTTTTGGGAAATATTGATTCGGTTTTAGGTTTTATGAACGAGTGGGGGATAATGATTGATCTAAATTGTTCGAGGTTTCTCTAACTTGTGCTTAATTATTGATAATTTTAAAGAGATTTGTACTCTCCCCATCGCTGTATATCTTTATTGGCTTGAATGTTGTGTTTTGTGTTTTTATTTTTCTCTTAATAGGTGGAGGCATCTACTAATCAAAGTGCAGACCAGCAGATGCCCGTATATAATCTACCTTCCAAGATACTTTGCCGAGTGGTTAATGTCAGTTTAAAGGTACTTACTGAATTTATTTTTGATGATTTAAGCAACTGATAAGTTTTAACTGCACATTTCTCTTTGATTTTTTGAATTTGTTTGTGTGTTTGGTATTGATGCTTTATTTCCTCTGTGATAGGCTGAACCTGATACCGATGAGGTGTTTGCTCAAGTTACTTTACTGCCAGTGCCTACTGTAAGTGAAATCCCTGGTGCTGTACATGTATATGGGTTTGGGTTTCCTTATACCTTACTCTAGTGAGATTTGCTTTGCCAGCAAGATGAGAATGCCGTGAAAAAGGAACCACTTCCAGTGCCACCAAGGCGGTTCCACGTCCATTCTTTTTGTAAGACTCTTACTGCTTCTGATACAAGCACCCATGGGGGATTCTCAGTGCTCAGACGGCATGCAGATGAATGTTTGCCACCTCTGGTCAGGATGAGTCCAGCTTAACTTGTCAAGTGCCCTATGGGCTTGTTGTTTTGGTTTTGCTAAGGCTTGGTTATTTCTTTACCGTGCGTGACAGGACATGTCGCGGCAACCCCCAACCCAGGAACTGGGGGCCAAGGATTTGCATGGAAATGAGTGGCGGTTCAGGCATATTTTCCGTGGTAAATACTGAATGGATATCTGTTCCTACTTCATCACAGTATCATTATTATATATTCATATCATTGGGAGCTGTCTGCCCTTCGAAATTTCATCTTTTCAATAAATTAAACAGAACAATTAAATGCTGTATTTCAACCGCCACTGGTTCTCTTTTTAATGGAAGTAAGGAACAAAAAGCTGCTATGTTTCTTCCTTTTATTCTTCTTTAAATATTGATTGAGTGATGTGATTGGTGTCTCTCATGGGATGATAACTTTGTTTTGAGGTAATACACATATTGGCTTGATGCATGCTGGGTGGTAAATTTGGTTTGTTGTTGATTTCCAGGCCAACCGCGCCGCCATCTTCTCCAAAGTGGTTGGAGTGTCTTTGTTAGCTCGAAGAGGCTTGTAGCTGGGGATGCCTTTATATTTTTGAGGTTTGATGACTTGTTTACTGTGCATCCGTAATTATAATTATACATCATAATTTGCTGAATGAGTTCTATATGCTAGAGGAGAGAATGGGGAGCTGCGAGTTGGAGTTAGGCGTGCTATGAGACAACAGAGCAATGCTCCATCATCAGTCATATCCAGCCACAGTATGCATCTTGGTGTTCTGGCAACAGCGTGGCATGCCATTAAGACTAAGACCATGTTCATTGTATACTACAAGCCTAGGTACTTGACATGACATCTTCCATCCCTCGTCTCATGCTCTGGATTGCGGGATCTGATTTCCAGATCCTTGAAATAACTCCTAAAACTCTAATTTGCTCAAAATAATACTCCCCCCCCCCCCCCGTCTCCAATATATGTGTGAAATTTCAACCGGCACGAGTATTAAGGAAAATATGTTAAAATAGTTGATAATAGATGATAAAGTTGTTGAGAGTGGATAAATCGTAAAGTTGTTGGGAGACGGGATAAAGTGGTGGGCTCAAGTTGTTATTGTTGTTGTTTTTTGTTTTTTGTTTTTTTTAATTATTATTTTTTAATTTATTTTTTAAATAAAGCGTAATTCCAAGGTTTAAAAATAAGAGGGTGTAATATAATAACTTCCATATTTGGTAATCATATGCATTTGGAGACGTCCCAAAAAAGAAAATTTTCACACATATTATGGGGGACATAAGAGTATTTGTTTAGTTAACATGGTCTATGGCTTCTTTACTCCATTCTTTCTCTATCTACTAGATGTTGTAGGATCGGCATAATACTGGATGATCATGTATGATTTGCCTTCACAATAGTTTTGATGTATAATAAATGTGATGTTGCTAATTCAAATAAGCATTATGATTCCTAATATGTGTTATTAAAGATATATAAGTTGTTAAGTGCGTATAACTTGCTGCCATTGTTGTTATAGGAATAGATTGTCATCTTGTCTGTAACCCTTGTTCATACTCCTTGCATATATAGGAGCCTCCCTTCTTGTTAATACACAACATATTTTACTCTCCTATGTTTGTCTACATCACAGGCTATTATACCTGTTTTGTGTTACAGGGCCAGTCCTGCTGAATTTATTGTCTCATACGATCAGTACATGGAATCTGTTAAAAACAATTATTCAATAGGAATGAGATTTAAAATGAGATTTGAAGGTGAAGAAGCTCCAGAGCAGAGGTATACTATTGAACAATGATCTGTGATTCTTAATGAATTGTATCAATATTTTTCTTAAATGTAAATTTGAAATGTTAATTATGCAGGTTTACTGGAACTGTTGTTGGTATTGAAGACGCGGATCCAAAAAGGTGGCCAGAATCAAAATGGAGATGTCTCAAGGTATCATGACGTAACACAATTATAGACTGACATGCCCCCAGATCTTTCAAATGTTAATTTCAGCATCACATTCTAGAATTGATCACTATTGTGTTTTTAAAGGTCCGATGGGACGAAACTTCAGCAATTCCTCGACCTGAGAGAGTCTCTCCCTGGAAAATAGAACCTGCTCTTTCTCCTCCTGCAATGAATCCACTTCCAGTGGCAAGACAAAAAAGACCTCGATCAAGTGTCCTGCCTTCGTCCCCCGACTCATCAGTCCTTACCAGGGAAGGTTGTCACTAATTTACTCTGCTCAAGGGTTTTTTTTTATATCTATTTGTTCGAAATCAATTAAATCCATCATCCTTGATGTACTTTAGGTCCACCTAAGATGGCAATAGACCCTTCAACCCCCAATGGGTTTCCAAGGGTCTTGCAAGGTCAAGAATTGGTGACCTTAAGAGCAACCTTTTCTGAAAGCAATGAGTCAGAGTCTACTGAGAAGCAATTGCTGTGGAATCCCTCACAAGATGAGGAGAAAAATGATGTTGCTGCTGCTTCAAATAGATACGGATCAGAGAAATGGTTACCTCTTGGGAGGGCTGAAACCTCTTTCATGGATCTGTTGTCTGGTTTTGGTTCACAGCTAAATGCATCTCGAGATTTCTGTATGCCTCCTGGTGATCAAGCAATTCCAAAGACACTAGCTCAAGAACACGACATGAAGTTTAGCTTGATTGGGAATACCTTGTCTACAATGCCTTCGGGTCTCTCACTTAATCTGATGGATTCTGGCTTAAAAATCCCTAGTCAAGGCACAGATACTGCTTG
Source organism: Mentha longifolia (assembly GCA_001642375.2). NCBI lineage: Eukaryota > Viridiplantae > Streptophyta > Magnoliopsida > Lamiales > Lamiaceae > Mentha > Mentha longifolia. The sequence continues at coordinate 12,986,078 of CM038116.1, read as the reverse complement.
CCAGACACATGAGGATGCTAGATATGGCACTTTTAGAGAGTTTTCCTTGATTTCTGATCATAGAGGTGACAATCAACAAGCAAGCTGGGTGATGCCTCCACCTGTTTCACTGTACCTTCAAATGCCTCCTGCTGACACAAGAGAACCGATGCCAAATTCTGGATTTGTGCAAGCACAAGATACTAATAGGTCGAAGGAAGGGAACTGCAAGCTATTTGGCATTCCACTTGTTAGTCACTTGACATCATTGGATGCTGTACTTTCACACAGAAGTGCGATGACCGAGCCATCATCTCGTATGCAACATGAGATGCATTTTTTTAACCAATTTCCTGTAGCCAATTCAGATCAATCAAAGGGCTCAAAAGTGGTCAATAATCCATTGGCCGCCTGTGAGCGGGAGAAACAAATTCTATCCTTTCATACAATAGCTAGAGATCGAGAAAGCAAAGCCCCTTCTGGTTCAATACGAAGCTGTACTAAGGTCTGTTCCTGAGAAATCATCTACATCCTAGCTACTGCTATCACTTATTTCCACTTTTCCTTTAAACAAAAATATTTATAATGCCTTAATTTCAAGCAGGTTCACAAACAAGGTACTGCCCTTGGTAGGTCTGTGGATCTTGCCAAATTTGACAACTACAATGAGTTGATTTCTGAATTGGATAATCTCTTTGAATTTAATGGTGAACTTAAAGCACGGAACAAGAATTGGCTTGTTGTGTATACTGATGATGAGGAGGATATGATGCTCGTTGGAGATGATCCCTGGGAGTAAGATATCTTTCGAGTCTCTGGATAAATTGGTGCATTTTGCTGCTGTGTGCTTATCACTAACAACTCCCTTTTTTTCTTTTATGAGCAGAGAATTTTGTGGCATGGTTCATAAGATCTTAATACTCACAAAAGAGGAGGTGCAGCGAATGAGTCCAGGGACTTTCAAAGGAGAAGTGAACTCAATAGTTGCAGAAGGCACAGATGCTGAAGAGATGAAGAGTCTGCCAACTTCGTCATCTGGCCCAGATGATTGATAGTTTTCCACTTTTCTACGGGTACTTTTCGTCTCTTCATTAGTTTATGTTTCTGCATGTACTTTCCGTCTATACTAATATTATATGAGCATAAAAAGAACACTATCTGATTATGCTTTTGTAAACTTTTTCCCTGACAGGTGTAATACACAGTCAAGGACACAGATGCTAAACTGATCTAGCCGTTGAAAGAGATCATACGTGTGTACACAAAACCATCAAAATGAGTTTTGTGGACATTGGAAGAGATGCGGATATGAAGCCTGGACTCGAATATATGGTATAGTTGTAGTTTTCTACTGTTTGCAATTTTGGACTCCCTCATTTGGGTGCCAATCTATGGTGCATGGTAGTAGCATGCGTTATACATAATGTATTAAACACATGAAGAGAGCGGTATGTTACCTACTGCAACCAACCAGTCAATTTATGTAAATAGCCATTACAATTCTCCAGTAACCATCCATGTAAGTACGAGATCAGTACGGAGCTTTGGTACGTCTGCAGATTGAATCATGATTGAAGGTAGTGTATTGCCGTTGCTTCGTTGGTGTCTACTCGTCGAAGGTACTATTACCTTAGCAAGTGTGCAACTCTCTGAAGATTGATATCGAAGTGTGTATATGTGAGAAGTTTGATAGATGCTACACTAGCTGGAAAAGATTTTAAGGCAATATTACTAGATTTGTGGTGATTAATTATATTACTCCCTCCGTCTTGTTCGAGACGTTATGGTTTTTGAATAGATCTTAGATACAAAATAATAAAGTGTAACGTTTTGAACTAGACAGAGAGAGTACTATACTAGCATTATACTCCCGTTTTTTTTGTGGGGGGGGGGGGGGGGTTTAGAGTTATATAAATATATAGAAAAACTAAAGTCTATACTAATATTAGAAGAGCCTTATTAATTTAATGCATAAAGCTTAATTGAATACAATTGCAATTATTAAAAGAGGCCTTGTATACAAAATTTGAATACAATTGCTATTATTGAAAGAGTTGAATACAAAATTTGCAATGATGATATTCCTTCATCTTCTCTAAGTGCAATTGTTATTATTATTTTTTCCTACCATTTTCCCTCATTTTCTCTTGTTCTTTATGATAAATAATAATTTTCTTGTATTATTTTCCCGTCTTTCCACTTCAAATCATGATAATATTTTCTCACTCATTTGGGGTGATAATATTTTTCTGATAAAAGAAATGAGGACTACATTATGGGATAAAATTTTCGTTCTTTTTAATTTTCCATCAAACCTTGTTCGGAGAAATGGCACCAACGGAAGAGTTACAATGTCTACTTTGAGAAATACAATAACTGCCTCTTGAATTAACCACCACGTCAAGATTTAAATGTATCATTAAAAACATGCATCATCAAGATATTCAAAGATAAAAAAGAAGAATTTCTTTTCACAAATTTCAAATTCGTTTTAAAGAAGAAGAAAAGGAAGAAAAATAATGATCGACTACCAAATGTTGGAAATGAAGTCAGAGCATCCCATGAAAGCCAGCTGAATCAAGAAGCACTGCCTTAATCTGATCAGGGTTCAGCTCTTGCCCTTCTCCCCATAGCTGATCATAAAAAATAATTAAGGTAAAGATTATAAAATTGCAACATTATATTTTAGAAGAAAGACTTACATATAAGTAAAAAAAAAAAAATTGAATACCTCAGCTCGAAATATATCCAATGCGAAGCCATTGAAGCAGCTGATAACAGCTTGCTGAATGTCTAGACCAAGATTGTCCATTGCACGCAACGTTGACAGTAGAATCCCCGGTTTACGGCCACAAAACATGTGGATGTTCACTGCTCTGCCTTCCCTTAGTCTCACCTCAACCTATCATAAGTAAAAGTTATAATTTTAGCCCTTCACAGTAAAATGAATAATCAGAATGAAGTTTTTAAGTAATTTACCCTAGCCGGTTGCCCAGTGGGGCTAGACATTGGGCTAGCAAATGCATTGGGGCAGAGTTCTTCCTTGATCCTAGGAGGAAGTCCAGGAGTAGTGGGTGTCAATGGGTAGAAGCTCGTATTCGTATTCGGTGTGACTGATGAGGTGGTAGGGATGCCCTCGAGTTCGTTATGGAGGTCATTGATCTTCTGCAGAAGCTCCTTTAAGTAATCAATTGCATCCCCTAGTATTGAAGCCCTGTCCATCTGAATCCACAACAACAACATATATAGTTCTAAGAAACTACTATCCTAGCTAGGGATCATAGGCATATGCACAAATTTTATAGGAAGAAGCTCATATAAAATACTCTCTTATGGAGTATAAGAAATAAGAACAAATTTGATCCATTCATGTATGTAGGTTTTACGGTTCAAATTGACGGATGCATTACTTCAAGGCATACAACGCGGCAAAATGATGAAGCATATTATTTTAACAAAATCTCTTCTTTACATTATGGATGTTAGAAAAATATTTTATTTTCAATTATAGGAAAAAAGAAAAGAAAAGAAAAAGAAAGGAACTATGTAAAGATAGAACTAAAATGAATTAAGAGTTCAGGTTATAAACCGAACAAAGATTTTATTTTTTAAAAATGAATGAAAGTTCAAGTTAATAAATCGAAAAATATTCAAAATTGAGGTCATAAAAACTATAAAAACCCTCCAATTTTTAGCAGTTAGAACTATGTAAACGTTGTTGAGCGAAGCTTATATTAAAGATCTCATAACAGTTTAAAACATGCATTGTGACAATACTTAAGTTGTCAAAGTTGTCTGTGTAATATGAAATCTATTCTATGAAGACAAAAATCAAATGGAAAATATAATCCCGGAAAATATAAAATACAATAGGGATATATGGTGAAAATATAAGATATGCATCTATTTTTTAGAGCTTATAAGCTATTCTTTCGAGGAATATTTAAGCTAGACCATAAATAACTTATAAAGTATACTCTCTCTGTCTCACAAATTCAGTTCTATACTAGCAGAAACCGATATTAAGAAAATAAATTGTTTATAGTAAAATTGAAAACTTAAAGTAGTATTTTAAGGATGTTTTTTGTTGAATTTAAAATAGGAAAGAGAAAATATCAATAAAGTAAAACAATTTTTAGTGGGGTACAATGACGTATATTTTAATTTAAATAAATTTTGAGGATGTTTACTTTGTGAGTGTGCTATTAAATTTCTATATTAGATATCTGACTAAATTTGTGCAACGTCCAAATATAATAACAGGTCTAAACTTGTGGGAGGGAACGAGTACTAAAGAGCTTGCAACCACATTAAAACGCCCTCTAAATTGTGCCATTTAAAGATTTCTTGATTATTTAATCATCTGAATTTTTTTCAGTTTGTTATAAAAGGGAATTAATAAGTAACAGTAAATAGTAATGCTTGTTGTCTGTGGTCCTAAAGGCAGCATCTATTTTAAAAATTAGTTCATAGATTCCATGTGAGCGAAATAAATGCTATCACACCACTTTAATGTACATGCCTCTCAATCACTACTACATGCCAATCAAAATCCACTACTCATTAATATTCACACCAACAAATCTACTCGATCAACACCAAATTGAAACTCACAAGAGATCTAGAGAGAGACCAAGAATCAAAACAAATTAAAAAGCTCGTAAAAACCGTGAATGGCTAATGAAAACTATTTCAAATGGCTGAAACACGCCGGTAAAACTCGATTCAGATTCTCTATTACAATCCCGTGTCACATCTTTTATTGCATCAATAGATGATTGTTACATGTTCATAGTATTTTTTAAAACCAGTATATTACAATCATCCATTAAATTACACATAATTGCAATAGAGGATCTGAATCGGGAAAAATTTGTAATAGAGGATCTGAATCGAGGAAAACTAGTAAAAACAGATTCAGATTATCTATTGCAATTCCGTATGACATCTAATATTGCATTAATGAATGATTGTTATGTGTCTACAATATTTTTAAGATTAGTCATTTTTTTTTGTTATCAATTTTTTTAATTATTGTTGATTTAAAAAATATTATGAACACGTATTGCAATAGACGATCCGAATCGGGAAAATCGAGTGTCGAAAGAATTTCCATACCTTACTAATCTTGGGCACAACTGATCTCAACATGTAGAGCCTATCATTGAGCTTCTTCCTCCGGCGCCTCTCCGCCATCAGATTCTTCGCCGGCATCCCTTTCTTCTTCCCCTTGTGATCGCCTCCACCGCCACCGCCCTTCGTACTCTCGGACTCCGCCTTACTAACACCACTATTCTCCAAGAACTGATCATCGGAATCATAGTTGAGATTGGAGCCATCAATGCTCAAATCCTCCAAATCATCTCCACTACTTGTTTTCCTCTTCCTCTCATTCATCTCCTCATACATCAACTCCCTCTCCTTATCATCATATCCCTCCACATTATCCAAGTTCAAAGACCCTAAATTACTCCCAAGATTCTTCCTAAGAGCCCTCTTTTGAAAGAGGGTTGGTTGAGATCCAAAGTTATGATCAAGGGGTTTAAGAATCTTGGATCTGTTCAAGAAAAAAGAAGAGTTCGATCCCTCACCAAAACCCATGTTCCCTTGTGGTAAATGAAGAAAACTATTGGTGGAAAATCTTGAATTTGAGGCTAAATTCAAAAGGGAAGAATGGGAACTCAAGTCATTGAAACCAGAATTTAGATACCCAGTCTCGCAAAGATCGAAGCTGTGGTTGTTTTGGATCGGGTTCAACAATGGCTTCTGCTGCAGAAAGTAGTTTACTTGATGCTGAAGAGATGCATCGAGATTATTGTTGTTGTTGTTGAAGACAGAGGCCGAAGTCGGAGAGCATGATGCTGAGGAATCGACCGGCTGCAGAAGCAGCTGGCTGTTGACGCCAGCTGCTTCAGCGAAGCTTGTCGGCGAGAACGAGATGTCGTGCATGGCCGCCGCCGCCGCCTCCGCCTCGGACTGATGGTTGGTGGCGCCGGTGGTGGTGATGTACCAGTCTTCGTTCTCGGCTTCGAGCATGGATTTGAAGGTGGAAAGTGCGCCTATTTGATCCATTTCTTGTTTGTTTTGATCTTGATTGTTGTTGTTTTGGGGCCAAGAATTGGAAGTCTGCTCCTCTCCTCCTTTGCTGCCATTATTATCCATCCAAACCATGCTATTAACTCTTGACAACATCTCCTATTTTACTTAACACACAGATAGAGATAGAGGCATAATCAGTTAGGAAAGAGGCAGAAGGAAAAGGGAAGTAGCTTTATGAGAAAAAAAAAAGGAAAGAAAAGAGTCTTTGTTTGAGCGAGGCAATACAATAAGACAATAGTAGTACTAAAAGCTTCCAACCTTAAGTTTTCAAGGCTGCACTCTACCTGCCGTATTTGTCATGTACATAGGGAATAGGGTACCTATATGTGTAATATATACTCCCCCGTCCTCCAATTCTTGACCCAAAATCCTAGGCACGCAGTTTAATATATTTTGATGATATATTAATAAATTAAGTGTTAAAGTGTTAAAGTTAAATAATTGTGGGCTCAACTAATATTTTTTAATGGTATTAAAGTGTTAAAAAGTAAAGTGATAAAATGTTAAAGTGATAAAGTACTTGTGGGGTCTACGTTCTAAAATAGAAAGAGTCAAGAAATGGAGGATGTCCCGATATAGTATTAGTGTCAAGAAATAGAGGACGGAGGGAGTACATATACTCTCCACGACGATATTTATGCACATAATTTTCCGGCATAATTTTTAATATATATAATGAGTGGATGTTAAAGTGATATAAGAATCATACTTTTTGTAGTGCATGTTAAAAGTGAAATGAATATTAAAATGTATTTTAATTGACTTTTAACATATGATGGAGATGGCGCCCACGTCTAATAATAGGCTGTGCACAAATATTGTAGATAGACAAAAAGAAGAAAATTATGTATAAATATTGAGGACGGAAGGAGTATTTTATGTTCTCTCTGTCCACAAGATTTCTGCACCATATCTTTCGAAACGTATTTTTAATATTTGTAATGAGTAAATGTTAAATTGAGTTGTTTTTTATCCTATTTAATGTAGGTAGAGTGAATATTAAAATGGAAGAGAATAATAGATATGAGGTCCAAGTCCAAGAATAAGCTGTGCACAAATATTATAGACAGACAAAAAAGAAAATTTGTGTATAAATTAATATTGTGAACATACAAAAAAGAAAAATTGTGTATAAATATTTTGGAAGGGACAAAAAGAGAAAATTATGTATAAATATAATGGACCGAGAGAGTATATCATGTATGTGTGTATATGTGTGTGTATGTGTGTGCAGTTATGTCGTCATAGTTGGAAGCTTTTGTAGGAATTTGTGGCTTTTGATGGGTTATGTCACGAAGGTTGTTAAGCAGCGGACACCTGATTTATGATACAGTTGTATTTTTGTCTATAATTAGGATGGAAGCAAATGATTACAATACAGCTAATTTTGGTGAGTATTTCATATCTTTGTCATTTAAATCTGCATAAAATATGCTCCTTTTGAGGATTTGTGTGAATGTATGCCCTTTTTCCTTCACTTTATGGAATGATGGTATCTTTTTGTTACAATTATAAAATATTGATTTAATATGCTTTAATTTATTTACATTAATCACCAGAGTTCATTGATTTTATTAAGATACTATAAATAAGCACATATTTATTTATGAAATTATTTATTCTTGAGTAATGCTCCCCTACCGATCATGGACATACTTAATATGCTCACGGCTGAGATGACGACATTATATTGAGGGAAAATTTTAATTAATATACTTTATAAAAATAAACTCTACTAAAAAAACTAAATCCTACTAAAAAAATTGAATTCTAAAAAAGAAAAATTATTGACGTGGCACTGCTACGTCAGCTGGTGAACATATTAAAAGTGTCCACGATAGGTAGGGGAACATTCATAATCTATTCTTTGTCAACGGAATTTAATGTTCTAGATGGAATCCCACCGGAATAATTTAGTAGTAAAATCTGGCGTCGGCAAATCTTTGCCAGCTGTTATTTCGTAAGAAAAATTTCTTAACGGAATTACTACATACGCATTCCATGATGTCATAAATGACCAATGTTCGCATCGGATTCTCGACGGAATAATTTATTTATTTTTTATTTCTTAGTTTTGTATAGTTAATACTACTTCATCCGTCCACCAATTGTTGACCCAAAATTCTTGACACATAGTTTAATGTGTTTTGATGAGGAATTAATAAATTAAAGTGTTAAAGTGTTAAAGTTGAATAATTGTGGACCCATATAATATTTTTAATTGTATTAAAATGTTAAAGTGTTAAAAAAAATAGAGTTATAAAATGTTAAAGTGTTAAAAGTAATTGTGCCTACGTCCTAAAATGGAAAGGGTCAACAGATCGTAAACGTTCCAATACAGTATTAGTGTCAACAGATCGTGAACGGGGAGAGTATTACTTAACATGTATAAATACAACAAATAGCAAAAATCTAAGAACTCAAACAAATAGTAAAATTGAATTATATATAAAAATCATCTCACATATACAAATGATTTGATATTCTAACATCACAAAGAATAGATATATGTGCCTCTCCATTCGCTCCGCTTTATATCAAATTGCAAGATTTGTTCTTGTCCCAACGCCACGGAGAGGAGATCAACTCAAGTCTACCAAAAATGAAGCAATATATATACATACTCAATAGCTTATCAAGATTAAAATTGGCTGTCAAGATATGAGATATTTAGCTCTTTCACTTATTTTTAGAGTCAATTTAGAAGAGCATATTTTATTGTGATCCTATTAATATGTTCTACCATATCAACAATAACTAGTGATCAAGAAATCACTACTGTAAATTTTGCAGTCTAAATCGAAAATTTTGCCTAAATTGTCTCGACTGTCGTATTCAGTTTATATTTCATGAGTCTTTCTATCATTGATCTTCTAGAACATGAGATAATGGATTTATTCTCTTTCAACAATATTAATTAAATAGACGATTGTAAGTAACAGAATAAATAACATTGTATACATCAAAACTGCTTTGTGTATAAAAATCCAAACAATCTCTTACTTATACCGAAGTAAAAACTTTAAATGTACAATGTGTCTACTAGAAAATACTAATGATTATCATTATCACAATCATCTTCTCTCACTTATACTTAAATATTGTACTGTGGGATGCTTTCCAAGCCCATGTCACCTGCATGCTTTACAAAGCTCTTGACAAGTAAACTCTTAGTGAATGGATCAATCCTATTATCTTTCATTGCTATCTCCACGATCTCGACATTGCCTCGCTCTGCACTTGAGTTATCATAGTTAACTATGATAGTTTTAGGCAAATTGAGGATGACAACCAGTTCATCCAGGAAGAACTTTAGCCATACAATTTTGTAAGCGGCCTCGTCATCTGCCACATATTCTGATTCTATGGTAGAGTCTGCAAAATATCTTTGCTTTAGACTCCGTCAAGATATGGCTCCACCTCCTAGGGTGAACACATAGTCCGAGGTCGATTTCCGCTCATCTTGGTCAGCTTTGTATTTAAGTTCGTATACATTATTGGGATAAAGCCATTTGAGTAGTATCTCATTACATAGTCACGTGTATGCCTGATACGAACCTTGATAGATCCGTAAACTCACGCACGCAGAAGGAAGAAATTCGAACCGATGGAAATCCCAATATGTCTACGAACTAAACCCCCTAAGTAATATAGATAAGCCGAAACCTCTATATCCCAAAGAGACGGTCGCCGAGCCACACAGGACGCTGAATGACACACAATGAGGGATGATGAACTGGTTGATTCGCCGGATAGAGAATTCAGTCTTGGAATAATCAAGAAGAATTCGAAGAACTTAAAGAGAGAATAAACTCACAAATATTATTGATCAAAAAGGTGATTTTCGGCCATGACATAAGGGTCATATATATAGTGCTCAAAAACCTATCTAAACTAGCCCAACTATGAAATAACTTAAGTATAGTCAAACTATGGGTCAAACTCATCAAATAACATAGTAAAGCCAAAAAATAAAGCCTTTTAAGGCACAAAACGTGAGCTGCAAAATAAAGTGACGAAAATAATAACTAAGTCTTTAATCTTCAGCCCGATCACACTTGATAAGATTAATAACTCGCGGGCTGTCCGGTCCTGCCATCTCTAATGGGCTTTCTCATCACCTCTTGAGCCCCAACTTCTTGGATCAATGCTTGCAATGCTTCCTTGAATTTTTTAGCTCGAGTTCTTGTCATCGCCCACTTGGAATACGAACAGGATCTTAACGAACCCTGGACTCCATCAATACCTCACGTACTTCAAGATGTATTTTACTGCGGTCTAATGACATTGTTTGAGATTTGACTGATATCTCGCAACCATGCCCAAAGCCAAACAGATATCTAGCCCCGTGCACAATAAAATGTACATTAAACTTCCTATGGCCGAAACGTAATGAATGTCATTCATCTTGTCTATCTCCTTTTGTATCTTATGACACATATCCGTAAATGGAGGGATCCCTTACCTGAAGGGTAGTTCTCATTCTTTGAATTCTGCATGCTGAATTATGCCAGATAAGTGTTAATGTAGGAAGATTGAGAAAAGACACAACATTCTCTTCCGACGATTTCGGATAATCTTAATCCCGAAAATGTATAGTGTGTCTCTCATATCTTTTATTCTGAATTGTTTGAATAACCAGATTAACCACGCTGTATCCTTACATAGACAATATATACATTTTTTTTAATTTTTATTTTTTAATTTTTTATGTATACAAACCCAGAGGTTTTAATCGTCTTGTCAAAAGACTCAAAACAAGTTTCATAGTCTAGATGCCTACTTAAGACGATCGATCTCTTCGTGATTTCTTCGAACTGAAAATCAAATAATTGCCCAAAAATATTAAAAAGTTATTATTGTAAAAATTAATTAAATTAAAATGTTAGATAATGAAACAAAGTGATGAAAATTACGTAAGATTGAAATCTAGGGCATGAGTTCGGCCAGCTGCAGAAGAGAAAAATGAAGAGATTTTTCAAACCAGTAGAGAAAGATGGCTCTTTCAAGAAACAATCTCTCTCTCCTCTCCTTCTCCTTCTCCTTCTCTCTCTCTCTTCACCAGAAAAAGGCTCTGAAAAACCAACTCAAAATGCTGCTGCTGTAATTGAGGAGAACAACGAAACGGCAAAAGAACCCTCGAAATTCTTAACATGGAACGCAAACAGTCTACTGCTAAGAATCAAGAACAACTGGAAAGAGTTCTCCAACTTCATAGAGAATCTTGATCCGGATGTGATTGCTATACAAGTAACCCTAAAATCTTGCTATGTCTTTTCTACATATCTGTGTGGCAATGTGATTTCTGGGCACTTTGCCTTCTCATGCATTTCATAGAGATTTCGCATTACTTTTTTTTTAATTGATTCTTTGTTTTATTCTGGAGATACAAGTATAATTTGTCAGATTCTGAGTTTTTTGTTCCTTTTTCTCTGTCCTTGATAAATATGTGATTGATTCTGGAAAAAACTTTTTGTGATGTATGAACTTGTACAATGCAGCAGATGTAAAATGTTTGGTTGGTTGTAGATTATACATGACTGTTAACAGATCATTTAATTAGTAGGTTGCCTTTTTGGGATTGTTCTTGATACTGTCTGTCTATTTATGCATCAATGTTATTCAATTTTTTTTTTGAGACAAAGTATGTTTGTACTAACATTCCATCTCTCAATTTTGATTTTAACTAAAAGATTGCAGATAGTTAGTTTTACACAAAATGCAGGGCAATTAATCTTAAAGTATTTGTTGATACCGTGCAAGCTTCCTTCCACTTTCGACATATAATATTTTGATAATCTGGTCCTCTTTTCTGAGCTCAATGGATGCTTTCTTTCTTTTCTTCTTTCGTTTTGCGGGATGCATCTTGTACATTGAGTTTTCTTCTAATGGCTTTTGCATATTAATTGATGCGAACTTTAGATAGATTTTATCTGACTTGGCTATGTTCATAGGAAGTCAGGATGCCTGCAGCAGGTTCTAAAGGTATGCCAAGAAATCCGAGAGAGATAAAAGATGATACTAGCTCCTCACGTGATGAGAAGCTGGTAAGCTGCAAACTCTGTTTCCAACTTCTTGTCTAATGCTCTCAAAGCAGGTCATTTTGAGAACTGAAACAAAAGGCAAAACGACTCTTATGATCCTGCATTTGACATTTTTAGCATGTATTTTGAATTTATGTGTTCAACTAGAATAGTGAATTAGTTTTGACTATAATAGATGTTTGGCATTTTTTACTCTTAAAAGTTACTGTATTTCATAATGGTGTATATGGGCTAATCCTAACTTTTTTTGGCTCTGCAGATTGTTACACGTGCATTATCCTCTGGACCATTCAAATCCTATAATGTATGGTGGTCTCTTTCAGATTCAAAATATGCCGGAACTGCATTATTTATAAAAAAGTGTTTCGACCCTATAAAAGTGTCTTTCTCACTTGATCAAACAGGTTCGTTGTTGAGGTTTTCTTAGTCTGTTGCTGTTTTCTGTACTGCGCATGTCTTAACTGTTATATGGATTTCATACAAATGCAATGTATTAACGCTGTTGAATTAGGAAAACCGATACCTGAAGTAACTTATCTCTAATATGGAGCATAATGGACATAATTAACTTTGAGCACATGCACCTGAAGTAACTTATCTCTAAAGTGCAACATCAAGGAATACACAGTTCCTTTAAGAGTTAGTTCATACTTTCTTGCGATGTGTTCCTATAGATTTTGATGAAGTTTACAAATAATTTCTTTTTAGGTTCGAAGCATGAACCTGATGGCAGGGTTATTTTGGCTGAATTTGAATCATTCCGTTTATTGAATACATATGTTCCTAACAATGGATGGAAAGACGAGGAATCCTCATTTCAGAGGAGAAGGAAGTGGGATAAGAGGATGTTAGAGTTCGTCCTCAGAACATCTGATAAGCCTCTTATTTGGTGTGGCGATCTAAATGTCAGGTTACTAATTCAGATTTGATTTACATAAATAACTTCTTAATTCACTTTCCTTCATATTCCATTTAACTGTTTAGTTCATTGGATGGGTGGGTGGAGGAGTTTGTTCAGCATATGGTTTTTTGGCTTTAGTACTTATGGTTCTTCCCCTTCCTAGTTTATTCAAGGTTCACTGTGTTCATCTGTGTAATTTCTGTTAGTTATTTGCAGTAATAAGATTGTGATAAGATAAATATTGTAAATTTTTGCAGCATTTATTTCACATCATCTACTGAACCTTTGACTAAATTGATTAACTGTCTAATGATAGAGTGAAGGTGATGGGAGAAGTAAGTGAACAGAAAACTTAATGTAAAATCGAAGAAAACTCCTTGAAGAGGCCCTACAGCAGAAATCCAGAACAATAATCAATACCAACGCCAACAACAGAGAACATATTTACTACTAAGTAAGCCCAAGCACACACACACATGTCGCTGGCCTATTACTAAGCGAAGCCCAGCGAGACTTAATTAATAAAATAAAGACTCCATAATGGAATATTCATAAACAAATCAATAATTAACTACTGCTCTTCTCACCTGCAAGTACACTATCCATGGTGCCTGCACTAGAGTGCTATCATCCAACTTATCCCGTTGTGATATTTTTATTGTTAATATTCTTATCTTCCAGTTCTAAGTTATAGAAGTTATCCATCTGCCTTGGTTGTCTATTTCATGCATCCCTCGAATTTTAGTAAAAAAATCATGTCAACGCATCTTTCAGTCCTCAGAAAAGTTGGGGTATGTCTATGTTGTTACAAATTGAGCTAGGACATTACTGCAACATTTCCATAAAGTGTGTCCAAAACCAAAATGGGGTCAAACAGGGTGAAGTTTTTGGCTTCTAACCTTAAACTGCATTGTAAATTAATGCCCTGCCATGCGTTAAATCACTTAATGACTGTAAATTAAGTAATTCTGCTTAAGCTTGTGTTCCCACTTCCCATATTGTGCATGAGGTTCAATTGATTTGTTTAGTTCGTTCGAAAATTTGACTTCCTTTTATCTAATATGCTCTGCAGTCATCAAGATATTGATGTAAGCCATCCAGAATTCTTTAGTGCTGCAAAGCTCAATGGTTATGTTCCACCCAACAAAGAGGTGAGGCTTAATAGCAGCTTCTTGATGCCTATTGTGTTTCATATCTGCTCTCAAGTCTGATATTAAAACAAGAGTCAGGAAGTCTTGTTATGGATAAATAGTGCTAATCATGTTGTGTAACTCGGCAAGTATAAACTGCAGCAAGATAATATATTCTTTGGTGCCTGTTGTGCTTTGTATCCACTCTAATGTCTGATATTAAAACAAGAGTTATTAAGTCTCGTGAAGAAAATAATAGTACTCACCATGTTGTGAAACTCTGTAAGCATAAACTGCAGCAATATATATTCTTTGGTCCATACTTTTCTAAACTTACAATATATTGGAAAGTTATGAGTAAAGCATAAAATAAAATATCTATTTACAAACTAATTTCTTTAGATTTATATCAGCTTGAGCAACTGACATCAATCTAATAATACTATGCAGGACTGTGGCCAACCTGGATTCACATTGTCAGAGAGGATGCGTTTTGGTTCCATTCTAAAAGAGTAAGTATATAAGTATTTGATATATCATTCCAACGTTTTTCTCAAGAAACTTTTTTACAGTATTGAAACTTATGTTAATTATAGCCCTATTGAAACACTGGCTTGTTTCTTTTTCAACTACAGCCCATCTCAGTTGCCTTTTCAAATTTGCTCGGAATTTTGTTTGATCCTCATAGCATGAAATTTCGTCGTCTTCAGTCAGTCTATATCCTGTTTATTCTAATTCTACTCTTACACATAGATATATATGAATATAGTAATGGTCTAATAACTTTTACTTTTCTACCCTTTTTCCCTATTCAATAAAGGAGATTAAGGCCGGCCATTATGTGGCCAAATAGCATTACTCTTTTCTGTATTATCCTTGTTGTCTGTGTTCAGATTACAATATTTCGCTGTAACTTATGTGTCTGTTGATCTGCTTGATTTTTTATGTATGTAACAAAAATAATCCAGAGCTGTATATTTTCTGTCTTGATCAAATTAAAAAGTAATATTTTTGATGATACAAATCAATGGCTAGTGATTGCTAATGTGCTATGCCTTTGGTATCTGCTGACAGAGTTTAGATAGGAAAGATATATAGCATAATACTCCTTCTGTCTCAGCGAAAGTGAGGTGATTCTTGAATATATGTGAGGTATAAAATAATGAATCGCTTCACTTTCGCTTAGACAGAGAAAGTATATAAGTACCGGTATTATAAAATGCAGCGAAAGCATCAGGAAGCTTGCATTATATGTATTGAGTATATTGTTTCTACAACAAATTCTACAACAAATTGCTTGTATTGTGTATCCCCAGGGGAAGTCTTGTGGATGCATATAGATATCTACACAAGGATAAAGATATGGAGCGTGGATTCTCCTGGTCAGGGAACCCTGTCGGGAAGTAAGAAATTGCTATCTTTCTTTCTCTCTCTCTGTTTTTTTTTTTTGTTTTTTTTTTTTTTAATTTTTTGGTTGTTGTAACTGCTGGTAACTATAGATATGTGGCTCTTGGCAAAATTTTGCTGGGGCTACCAGATTAATAGAAAACTATGGCTAGCACTCTTCATAAAATTTCAGTTTGTATAGGAGCTCATGTGTCCTGCTAACAACTTGTGCAGATATCGTGGGAAAAGAATGAGAATCGACTACTTTCTTGTATCAGAGAAATGGAAGCAGAGGATTGTCGCTTGTGAATCACATGGACATGGCATTGAACTAGAAGGTAAATATCTAAAATGAACACATAATTTAGATCCATTTTAGTTGCTAAAATTGCTTCAGCGTAAAGCATTATGAAAGGTAACAAGTCGTTCAAATCGTCCATTGGTAAAACCTTGAAGAAAACCAAGATAAATATCATAACACAAGGCCTCGAGTCGAGACAACATGAACGCGAACGATGATGTGAAAAAAATTTGGTGCATGTATACTGTATTTGTGCTTTTAGTTTACATTTTCATAAGGTATGTTTGAATTGGTGCATTATGCAGGTTTCTACGGAAGTGACCATTGTCCGGTATCTTTGGAGCTTTCTGAAGTGTCTCCCACTTATAGTGGAGACTAGTGTTTCTTATTATTTTAAATTCACGTATATTCAAGAAACATGTCTAATTGAACGGGACATTGAATGGGACGGATGGAGTGCTACATTTATCCAATACTCCCTATCTGGGTTGACTGTTAACTAGAAACTGAAATGAATTTCAAACTGTTGGGCACGCTATTAATTTACCAACATTATTAGCATTTTTATTAGTATTTTCTAAAATATTTTGCATTTAATTTCATGTGTAAAACGTGAGTTATTGCATTTAGACGTGGCATCAAACAATCTATCAATATAAAAAATATGAACTAACACAAATTAAAATAGAGGTAATACATGCAACACCACGTTACATTTGATAGTTATAGACAAAAGTATTAAGCAACTAAATTATATGTGCTCGGACAAAAAAAATGATATGTAGCTCATAGAGCCGGTAGTTACACAGATTAAAAATTGACTGCGGTTTATTTGCTCAGCGCGAAGACATTTTTCAGAGGCACAATATTCTTGGTGTGTGTTAGTCGGTGTTAAAAAAAACATACATAAATGAAACCAAATAAAAATGGATTGAGAAATGTTTCATGCATATGTATTAAGATCTGAATACACTATACATGTACATTATCAAGTGTAAAATTGACGACGAATATGCGGAAGGTGGTTTAAGTCAAATTGTTGAAAAGACATAGTATTTCATTTTTTAAGCCCCAAAACGTATATCGAATTTATTGAGAAGATCGAAAGCGAGCTCCTCCGCTTCCATGCTCTTCTTGAAACTCTCCGCATCTTCTTTGTTACGAACCATGACTTCAATTTGAAGGGCATCATTGCCATAATTCTCCAGCTGATCCTTCTTGATTTTCAATGCTGAAATCGCGACTGGATCTTTACAGCGTTCCACACGAATAAGTTCAAGGTTTGGTATTTCACCGATTTCCTTTCCAGTGGGATTCCTTCCAAATCTTGCAAATAACGAAGAACAAGCTTCTCCAGAGCTGGGAAATGGGAGCTGTCTGCATCCCAAGAACAAAGGTAACAATTATCAATCTTCAAGTACTTGAGGTGAAGAAATTGTCCGCTGATGGGACTCCACCGATTTCCCTTCGAGAAGCCGCCGTTGCTTAGGCGGAGAACTTGGAGTTGGGGCAACGAACCGATCTTTGACAGATCTTCCCAGCAAAGTCTGCAACGGCCCAAGCACAGCTTCTTTAGCGAAAGGGGGAATGCGAGCTTTGAACTTATCTCCCAATCCAACCTTTGTTTGAATTCCATGTTGAATGATTCAAGTGTATGCAAGCGATCAAGATTGCGGAGACACTCAGTCAAACTGTCATCATATCCCCGCAATTCAAGGTCGTAGATTAAACCCAATTTCTTGATGTTGGGAATGATCTGACACACCTCCTCACTCAACCTCAAATCCAACGCTCTTTTAAGTGTCTGCAAGTTTTCCATGCAATCTTGCCTGTTCCGAGGATGGGGAAGATAAACCTTGTTGATCTTGACATGCCTAAGCTGTCGCATCTTCCAAATTTCAAGAGGTGCTAAAACTATTAAATCACTGAAAAACAGAGAGCGATCTATCATTAAAGTTTGAAGATTCCACAAGAGGCATGCTGAAGATGGAAGCTCCATCGTGTACCGGCGTAAGGAGGACTGCCTTTTTAGAGCAAGGTAGCGCAAGTTAACATTCCCACATACTTCTGCCATTGACTTATCATCTCCATTTTTTCCTTTACCCAATCCTCTCAGCAATTTGCACTTGCCAACCTCGGCCGGATAATTACTCTCTGCTGTCAACATAGAGCGTGCAACTGCGTTTGCAAATTCAGCTGCATCGTTATCATAAAAGATGCGACGCTCCGTACCTTTTCCCCTGTCGTCCAAATCTTCTATCACGTGAAAAAAATCTGTCTGCTCAACCACTTTTACACACATGTCTCTTAAAATATCGTGAATGCTAAAAGACTTTATTGTTCCATTATGACGACGCTTCACAACGCCTAAAATTAAATTTTTATCACTCAGATCTTTCAAGTATTCCTCTGCCATTTCTTCCAAAACTCGGCTTCCCATTGGTTTGATAAATCCCTCAGCAACCCAAAGTTTGGTAATCTTCGAGACACGAATCCTAGAATCTTCTTCGAAACCTCCCAGGTAAAGAAAACACGGTTTTAAATGAGGAGGCAAGTGAGTATAGCTCAAGGATAATGCATCTAAGCCTTGTTGTTTCTCTTTTGAATCAGTTGAGCTCAAGCCATCTAAAATATTCTCCCAGTAGCTTACAGTTCTAGGAGACTTAAGAAGAAGCCTCCCTATCACAACAATGGACAAAGCTAATCCTTTGCATGATCTTACAATCCTTTTTGCAACATATTCGAGTTGGGGAGGGTCGTCTTTGTGTGGGAAAAGTGCTTTTCACAAAACAATTTCCAACTTAATTTTCTCCTCATCTAAAAGATTCATATGAAAGCATGCAGAGCCGCAAGTTCCAGCTACGTTTGACAGCCTAGTAGTTAGAACGACTCGACTACTATTTCCATTATCGGGAAAGTAACGCCTCACTTTATCCCACGCTTCGACACCCCATATGTCGTCTAATATAATCAGATATCTTCTACCGCATAAAGTTTTATGTAGCTGTTCTCCTAATTCTCCTACGCTATTGGAGTTCCCTGGGCAAGAAAGAAGATGTGAAAGAATATCTTGTAAATTGTATTGTTGGGATATGGTAACCCAGGCACGAATATCAAAGTGTTCTTTGACGAGTGGATGGGCATAAAGATTTTGAGCGAGAGTAGTTTTACCCGTACAGCCCATCCCGACGATCGAGATGACGTGGCGTTTGGAGTGGCTGTCGGTGAGCGAGTGGAGAAGCTGAGTCAACTCGTCCTCGAGTCCCACCATAGCAGTCTCCCCGGTCCCGCCAACCAGGGGTACTGTTGGATGTGCAGTGGGTGGGTTCTCCTCCTCCTCTTTCACTCCTCCTTTCTCCTTAACTTCCATAGCCTTTCCTGCAACTGCACCCATGTCTTGAATCACATGTTGCAGATCGATGTAGCGCAGGGTTCGAGCATGAATTTGATCGACGACGTGGGATTCAATCACGTCTTCAGCCGCATAAGCTGCGGACGTGATCTGTCTCTCCAGAGCTTCTGCTTCTTTGGAGAACAATCCCCCACGGCCATAGCCTTCGATGAACTCGAGCAAGGAACCGGCCTTTTGCAGAAGGGATTGGATCTGTTGGTTGTCGAAACAGTTTGAAAGGCGAGGATGATTCATGATCTGCTCCATGTTGTTCATTAGAGAAACTACGGCGGCATAAGCTGCCATCTCTGCAAATGCTAATTTCTTTCCCAAATTTTGAGAGTAAATAATTAAAAATGGTAGTATTATAAACGAGAGGAGTGTATGGTATGAAGATAAGATACATAATGTGACGACCGAGCACTTTCCTTTGTAGTAGTACTATCTTATTGGGCTGCAACAATTGACACCTTATTTTATAATTTAATAAAATTGTAAGTAGACATAAATCATTCAATTTTTGGGTGGTTAAGGTTAGGTTTTAACGCTACTTGCTGCCATTTTCGTTGTGGAATACTAGTAGTACTTATTTGCTGTTTCTGCACTTGGAATTCTTTGTCCCAAAATTTTTGGGAGACGTCAAATAAGCCTCTAACGCGTATACCATCCTAACGTATCATTTGGGCTGAATCTCACCACAACGTGTTTTAAGTAGTGCAAATCACTCCTCCGTCTCATTGGTCTTCTAACAACGTATGTCTTTTTGAATGTTTTTAGTAGTTTAGTACATAAATAATAACCATGTTATTCATTTATTCGTTTCATGTTGATGTGGATATACAATTATATGAAAACTTAAATTTTTTTGAGTTATGATTTTTTGGTGTTTTTTTTTGTACGGAAGGGGCAATTTGCACCACTTAAAAGCACATTAGGTGAAATACGCCCCGAACGGTACGTTAGGATAGTATACGCGTTAGGGGCTTACACCCTAGGACTTATTTTTTCCCTTAAAAAAACTAATTAGATGCATTTTATGGCTCAATATTTAATCTAGTCCATCCATCTAATCTTAATCAGTGGCTATTAATTTTTTTTTAATTTTATTCTATAGATTGTTTCCACTATAATGACTCCTAATTACTTTAATTGGAGGAATTCGGTGGAATTTGTAATTGATTGTATTTACACGTGGATCAAGAGTTTTATTAATATTAGGATTTCGAGATAATTATAATTTAAAAATATATAATTATTAAGTTATTTAATGAATATTGTATATCAAATTATATTATCACTTTTAAATTATTTATATGATGGGCAAATCAAATTTTGTAAAACAAAATTCTTTTATAATAAGGTATAGAATATAGATAGATAGATAATAAATTTATAAAACTTTTATTTATCAAAAAAAAAAGCATAAATTGATTTCTTTTTCGAAGCAGAAAAAAACACAAGATTTCTTCCAATTTCGTTTGTGAAGAGCTAGAGCCATCAGTTCTAATTATCTAAAGCATGATAAAGATAAGGTAGGGCCCATATATATATTTTACATATACATAATAAATATTCATCATTCATCTCATCTCATATCATCATATCCAACTCTTCTAATTTTGTGGTTAATTAATTAGTGAAGAAATGGCTTCTTCGTTCTTTTCATCGCCGCCATTTCTATCATTACCAACAGCAAGAGGGAACTACTTATCATCTTCACAGTCACCAACTCCAACTCCAACTCCGCCGCCATCTAATCTTCCGCCACCAACTCCAGCCCCCATTATCCCAACTCAACCGCTCATCAGTTCAAACTCGGCAGAGCCGCCTTCTGCCGCCGCCAAAGTGGCGGAGCAAAGGAGGAGTAATAAAGCAGAGTCGACTGACTGGATTGCTTCGACGTTGACTCGGCGGTTCGGCATCGGCGCCGGCCTAGCATGGGTAGCGTTTCTTGCCGTTGGAGTCGTTTCCGAACAAATCAAGACTCGCTTAGAAGTCTCACGAGAAGAAGCAACCACGCGGTATTGATTTATTTAACTATTGCGCTTTAGCCATTATAAATGCGACAAGATTTTACAGGATTGGCATTTTCTAGTAACTAGCATTTGCACCGTGCGATACACAGAAAAAGAATACGTATTACAATTAAAATGGGTAGAGGAGCATTCCCATGAAACTATATAACTTTACTTAATAAAATAAAAGTAAAGGGATAACATATAATTTTATTACTTAATAAAAGTAATGGGTAGAAGTATATTTGATATTTTTTTCTGATCACATAATGATTTAAATTTAAAGTGATATTATAAGAGACATATAATATAATAACAAAATATACTCTTCTCTGTGCGATGCACGATAATTGCTATAAAAATAAGTTTAGATATATAAATACAATTACTCCAAATGAAATCGAATTATTAAATATATTGCAATTGTAAATATGGCATAACAAAACATTACTCGTTCACATCACTCTATTAAATATTACTAATAAATTAATAATTTTAAGTTAATATACATCATACTGTAGTTATAAATTTTGTAATAAAGAGAAATTTATTATTAATTGGAAATGAGTAAATGAATTTAACTTTTTTTTCGGGAAAAAAAAATGAATTGCACTAAATGACCATTTATTGTAAACTTTTAATAAAGTGCATCAAAACAATGAATAGTACGTTACTATACTTTATAAAGGATACGGAGTGTCTCATTAAAAAAAAAGATTTGAAACGTGCATAATAGTAGGAGATAATGGGAAGTTAGTTTTCAAAATGATGTAGTTGCTGGATGATTTTAGACCTTCAAATTGAAGCAAATTATAAGATCGCCATTGAAATTGTTTTTCAATTGGAAGATCCCCGATTATATATATATATATATATATATATATAGATATATAGATACTTTATAAAGGATATGGAGTGTCTCATTAAAAAAAAAGGATTTGAAACGTGCATAATAGTAGGGGATAATGGGAAGTTAGTTTTCAAAATGATGTAGTTGCTGGATGATTTTAGACCTTCAAATTGAAGCAAATTACAAAATCAACATTGAAATTGTTTTTCAATTGAAAGATTTCCTCTTTATATATAGTGTTAATACCCAAAAATAGCCATGTAATACTCTCTCTATAGAGTTAATACCCCAAAATAGAGTGTTAATACTCTCTCTATAGTATTAAAATAGCTATTTTTGGGTATTAACACTATAGAGCGAGTGACCAAAATAGTCATTTTATTAAAATGGCTATTTTGGTCGCTCTCTCTATAGTGTTAATACCTAAAAATAGAGTGTTAATACTCTCTTATATATAGATTATCAAGTACACATATATGTTAAAATATAAATGAAATTATATACGGAGTACGTGCTAGTGAAATTAATT
Organism: Mentha longifolia; assembly: GCA_001642375.2. Taxonomy (NCBI): domain Eukaryota; kingdom Viridiplantae; phylum Streptophyta; class Magnoliopsida; order Lamiales; family Lamiaceae; genus Mentha; species Mentha longifolia. The sequence continues at coordinate 12,963,453 of CM038116.1, read as the reverse complement.
ATAAATAAAATTATAAATTTTTGGCAGGTCACACGAAAATGGTAAGATAGTTGCTAGCTAGGTTCGCAAAAAAAAAAAAAAAAAAAAAAAAAAAAGGATAATTAATTATGTTTCTTAAAACATGGCGATAATATATGGTAGGGGATTTTACACGATGCATCGATAGATTACCTGGACTTTGTCAAAATAGAAAGGTAAAAATGCAAAGAATATACTGACTATGTCTGATATATCGTTTAAATCATGAACTTTCAATTTTTTTTTTTAAATACATAAACTTTGGCCCATGTTCAAATTTACAACCGATTACGTTTCCGACCAAATCGAAACTGAGCTAGCAATCTACGTGGAATTTTTAATTAATCACTTAAATAATAGAATGACTAAACAACGTCGTTTTACATAAAATGATGGCTGGTGGAGCTTGTCGACACCAACCCCCACGTCGTCGTCAGAAGGTAAAATTTAACGTACAATCAGTAGAAAATTAGATGCCATGCTCCCGGCAACAACATAAGCACCACGAGTTTTGATTTAGGGGAAAATTCAAATTGTGGTGAAATTGAACACAAGACAAAGTTCATGTATTTATGACAAAAAAATTGAAAGTTCATGATTTAAATGATATGTCAGACATAGTTGGTATATTTATTGCATCTTTACAATATAGAAAAATACTTCACTATTGACAAACTAAGAAGGATTATTTATTAATAGTTCAAATCTCTTTGTACCATTTTGCAGAGATGTTGAGAAGGAAGAAGAGGTCGTACTGCCAAACGGCATAAGGTACACAGTGATCTTGAGACATTTATTTTATATATGTGAAGTATAAATAATGAACGACTCAGTTCGTTGCTAATAATTAATTAAGGTATTACGAAATGAGAGTTGGGGGCGGCTCGTCTCCACGGACGGGCGACTTGGTGGTGATCAACGTGAAGGGAAGCGTGCAAGGGAGCGGACAAGTATTCATCAACACATATGAAAATAGGGCTATAGCTCTTGTATTGGGATCAAGGCCTTATGGTAAAGGAATATGTGAAGGTATGGAATATGTATTGAGAAGTATGAAAGCAGGTGGGAAAAGGAGAGTATCTGTTCCACCAAAACTTGGGTTTGGAGAAGAAGGTGCTGATTTGGGAGAAGGTCTTCAAATTCCTCCTTCCGCCACGCTTGAGTATGTTGTTGAGCTTCAAAAAGTTTCGATTGCACCTTCATGATTTAAATATTGAATTCGATCGTATATTTGTACATGAATTACATAATTTGGATTTCGGGGTGCCTTGAGGTTTATGATGTTTCTTTGTTTGTTTTAATCGACACGGGTTTTAAGAAAAAAACTGATAAAATTGCTCTAAGTGGAGAATGAGTCTAATTTAAATTTTAATCGACATGAATTTTATGGAAAAGCTCACTTATGTGAGGATGCGTCGTTCATTTCAGTGGCTTCGATTTGAGATTCGACAGAAATTTATTAGTCCAATTTTTAAATTATTTCTCGAGAAATAATCATTCATAGCATCACGTATTAAAACCGTTTAGGTAAAATAAACGTAACACGAACATATCACCTTAGAACCAAGAACACCAAGTCTTCAAAGGTTCTTTCCTGTTGTACTTCTAATTCTTTCATATGAAATTCTAAAGTGGCATTAGAAAGAAGGCTTCTTCCAAGTATGCTCGTCTTTCTCCGTTGCATACCCTAAGGGGCGTGCACGATTGCAACTCTTGCAGACAGTATTCCGACTGAAATTCAAGAAATCGCAGCTGCAAGTAGGAAACAAAGCGATATAAACAACTATCATCAGTCAAAGCACAAGGCTAAATGTGTAAACCAGACTTACCCAGGGCATTCCCAATCCCCAGGTTTTAGTTGCCGTGGGGGACGTGTTGCTTGACACCGGAAACATTGCTTGTTGCTTGCAAAGTTCATAAAGGAACACCTAAATCACAGGAAGGGAAAACATTAAACAAGCAAAATTCACATAGCAAGTAAAGAAAACTGGCTCCTCTTTATGGTTTATTGTCGACATAAATCTTGTTCAGGGTTAGTAAATCAGGTTGAGTGGGTTAAATCACTATTTACAAAGGCATCCAAAACTTGGCATGTTCAATAATTATTGTCGATAACACGGACCATGAATCCCAATCCACTGTATCCTAATGGAGGAAGGGATCAAGATCTTCAAAATTGATAAATAAGCACCAGTTTTACAAAAGAAGAACGTGTGAGAAACTGTGATAGAGTTAAGGCATAGAACAGAACAAGAATAACTCAAAGAAGCCCTATGGAAAAGCTGTCCAGCACTCGGAATAATTTCTGATATCCCAAAACATGAACAGAAAACCTATTTAAAACCCATGCACAACAAGCTGACCATGGAACTCGGACTCTATCAACTTCCCTGCGCAGAATCATCCTTGTCCTCAAGGAAGTATGGAAATTGGCCACAAATGGTAGAAGAATTCATTCAAGTCGCCTCATCAAATCCCCCGCCCACACCATTTAACAGCACTTGAGCAAACTGTTGTGCCTCACACTCCACAGATAGCATCCCGCTTTCCCGATTGGGCTATCCCATAGATTTGTCTTGTTTCTATTTTTGTAAAAAGTTAACTCTTCAGAAAGTGTATCCTAGCACTTTTTCACATTTTATACCTTCTCCTTACTTCTCGTGCCCAATAAAAACAAGATTCTATCTATGGGATGGAGGGAGTATAGTTTATTCTAACTAGTTTATCTACGTATATCTATATAGCATTTATTAAATGCCAAAAGTATCGAATTTATACTTAAAACCAGATGGCAAGCTTATTGGTTAAAAAATTCTCAACCAGATGAGCCAAATCTAGTAGAGCTTGCTAATCATTAAATGAATTTTTACAAGAACAAATTTCAAATAACCGAGGAGAGACTCGGTTCATTTGCATCCCAATTTCTGGCATATGCCTCTGTAAATTATGACCACTCCAAACCCTTGCACATTCTTTTATTTGACATATATGCACAAGAGACATACAAAATCATCATATTACAATCCCTAGCAGAATAATTAGTCAAGTTGGTAAGATTATAAAACTCAACAACATAACAGAAAAAGATAAGATATCGTATATTAAATCATGAAGATGAATATTACGCATCTATGAGAAGCAGAAATTTAATACTTACTGAGTGCAGTTCCAATCTCCCTTTTTCATTTCAACACCACCTCCATCAGTACGCATGCTCTTTGCCATGGGTCCATTTGCTTTACACTTTAGACATCGTTGATTTCTAGCAAAGTTCATGAAATTACACCTGCAATTGATAGGATATGCACCATGATGTTAGACTAGTAATTTTTCGCCAAGTTAAAAGGATCAGAGAGAAGACTCGCTTGGCAAATAGCCATACAAGCAATCAGAATTGTCAAATAAACTTAAAATACTTCAAAGGTAGGAAGTTCACCAACCAAAAGATGTACAGCAAGTACAGCAAGAAGAATTAATATTTATGTGCATTACTCCCGTAGAAACTTACAAGGAACATAAATTTAAATAAACCCAACAAAGTATGAAAGGATGAATTTTCACAATGATGGCAACATTCCAAAGACAAAAAGAGACTTCAATATTCAGAGATGAAAAGAAAACATATAGCGCCGACTAGGAATAGAACTAAAACTGAAACCAAGGTTAAACAACAGAAGCCCGATACAACAAACAGGTTCAACAGCTTGACTAACTCTACCTGATTACACGCAGCCAAAGACACTTCATCAAAACTCTATAGGTATTACTTCTCAGAAAGTAGTCATGCTGAGAACGGAACATACGTAAAGCTGTATCCAATCATAAATGATACTAAGACAATAGATAAAGGAAGGATCACTACATGAAGCACAGATATGTATACCGATCATGTCACAAAAGGCACATAGAGGACTTTTAGGGGCGGCAGACCATCTCCGCAATGCAAGGCATAACATAAAAAATGAACAAATTCATGTAGCTGTATACTAATAGGTAAGAATTAAAAAAGGCATCTGGTGACTGGTATTAAAGTTGCCATTATCTTACTGTAAAATTCTTTTTGGACTGTCTATTTTTACATTAATTTCTTGCTTCTTTAGTAACAGTCAAGTACAGTTTCATGTATTTTACTTCTTTAGCTTGGGAATTCCATGCAGCAAATGAGTAATTTCCTTACTTAAATCCTGAAAGCTGTAAGATTTACCAATAAAGCACTTAGCTTTTCTTCTTATAATTTTTGAGTTAAGTAAAACACTTAATTGGCAAACTTTTAGTCAATCATACTACTACGAAGCGACAAGATTTTGATAGTGAATAGAATATCTTTTAAGTGATTGATATCCAGAAAATCATGGAATTACTAATGAAAAGGAGTAGATAGCTTATTACGCTATTCAATCCCAAATAATTACATTTCGTTTGAATGACCCATGACTTAGCAACAACTCATCCTTCTTAATATAATTTTTTGTTCCTTATCATCCCTATGTTGGTACATATAGTAGCAACTACCCATCATTACTTGGAATTGGAGCAAGTACTTAGTAGTAACTAGTAAGAAGATCAGAAAATAAATTATCCACCACACCACAAGAATGGGCATAAGGCAGGTGAGTCCAAGCAGTTTCCATGCTCTCTCTCTCTCTCGTTGAGGAAGAAAGGGAGCCATAGGGTAACAAAGGACAAGGACAATGGTAACAAAGCAATACAGTCTCATTACTCCTGACTTACTGGCAAATTCTACGTAGGATACCTGTCACGAGGTTTAGCTCTTTACACCAGAATATCGAATCACTAAGAAAGCCTGTGATATATCTTAATCTCCGGTGTGGTTCAAGGGCCAATGCAGGCGGTTCAGAAAAGAGGTTGAGTAATACCTATATTGTGTATATTTAAATTATGCTATTTTCCTACAAAAACCAAGGTGTATTAGTTAACCCCCCCCCCCCCAAGCAATAGGTTCATCAGAACAACTGATTGTAGTCTCTAAACAATGATAATCAGTTATGTACACTCAAGAACCTTAGAAAAACCATATCGGAGAATAAAAGTGGTTTAATCAGCCAGTAAATGAGTCTATTAATATTGTTATGCTGAATCAAAACTTATTATAGCAAAGCTTTCAGCTTTTTGAACTAAATTCTTGCTTTTACCAGATCACTAGACAAATGTGTGCAACACAAAGTGACTCCATTTTGATAAATTTATACACTAATGCATCTAAGACATGAATGACTAGAAGAAGAATAAAAATGATTGCACTAAAGAAAAATTCAGATTGACAAAAAAGAATTACAATATATTGCTTTTTCTTACTCATTGCACACCCAATCTCCCGGCTTCATATCGATATTTTTTGAGCTTTCATCATTTGATAAATCAAGAGAGTGTTCCTTTCTTTGGCGAGGTACGGAAGCAGGCTTTGGTAGGTCAGGGGGGGGAGGTGTTTCCCCAAGCTCGACCAACTCTGAGAGCAATCTCCTTGCAGACGATTCGATAAGCTCCTTACCCGGAGATTTATTATCTACTTCTCCAGAAAGAACAAGTGGATCTAATGCAAAATTCAATAAGAGACGGACTACATCTACTGTCCGTGCAGCAGCTTCGGTTTCAGTAAGCAAAACGTATGCTCGATCACACGATCCACGCAGTTCGCACGAACTGCACACCTGCAATTATCAAAATTCCAATCCAAAAGATGAATCGTACTATAGAAATGTGCTCAATCACTCCTTATCGTGCATATCACAAGATAAACTTACATCTCCTTCATCAAGCTGTAGATGTGCTCTCAACCTTTTTGCAGAATTAACCGGTTTTCTGAAAACATTAGGGCAGCCTTTCTCCACAATCGATTGAATATGCGAAGTGTTCAATGACCTGAAACGCAAACCAAATTTTACTCTACAACACACTAGCTATATCGCCATAACAAACCTAGAAAGAAAGAAAGAGAATGTACTTGAAAATGTCGTAGCGGTCGCGCGCAAAGCTCATACAAGCATCTTTAACCATCTTCACCTCCCTGTAGACGGCGGCACTCTCATCACCAGTATCGCCGGCGGCGGCATTCCGAGCGAGGTAGCCTTTGGCCTTCAATTGGTCGACGAAATCGATCCATTCCGGCCAGGGGTGAGCGGATACGGCATCGGAAGAGAGGACGGAAGCCTCGGAATTGAACGTCGCAGCGGCGGAGATGCAGCGCTTGAGGCGAAGGGAGTGAGGAAGGCATGCTATGTTGAGTTTTAGGAGTGGGGGATGTGAGAAAGTGCGAGGATTGTGGTGGATTGAGTGGCCTAGGAGGATGAATAATCTTGAAACTGCCATTATCTTGAGCTTAAGCTCGATTGTTGTCAGGGTTTAAGAACAGGGTTTTGATGGAGTATGCTCACTCTGCTGGGGTAACCGGTCCGGTTTTGATCTGAAGATGTCTCGGTCCGGTCCGGTTTTGACCTTCCCGGTTGGACCGAATTTGGATATTGATTGCACATGTGACGTGTCAGATAGTAGTTGGTGGGGACAAACAACTCTGACGCGGAGCACCTCGACATAAATTTACCTCCATTTTTCCATCGTCGACAAGTATCGTCAAAATAGAATAGGAAGAAGGTACAATTCCTAAAGGGCAAAGTACTACTTGGTGCCCGGAGATGTTCTGCCGGAAAACCCAGCATCTAAGCTGCGCTCTTCTTCTTCTTCTCGGCCTCCTACCCGCCGCAACTTTCTCACGCCCCTTTGTCCTTGTCCTCTCCCAGGACGACCTCTCCGACCCCGCGGCGGTGGCGGCAGCAGCGGCAGCGACCAATCAACCGGACGACGTATCCGATTTCGATGACTTTCCGGATTCCGAATCCAAGCCCGATTGGGTTCTCGATCCCGGGTCCTGGTCCCCACTTTTCGAGCCTGATCCCAACTCCAAAATCCCCAGCCCTAATGATGCGGACGAGGTAATATACTATAATGGTGTAAGCAAAATGGTGGATGCGGCGAGCAGAGGGGAGTTTAAGGTTATGGAGGATGCGTTGGCGGAGATTGAGGCAGCTTCCGCTCAGGGGGCATCCGCATGGGCAGTCGATGATGGGTTTTTTGTATAGTATGGGGATCGGAAGGGAAAGGAGCGATGCAAAGGCGTTCTTGCATCACAATTTCGCTGCGCAGGGCGGAAATATGCAGTCTAAGATGGCCTTAGCATACACTTACTATCGGCAAGAGGTAAGGTTTTGTTTTATTGTATAATTCCTCTAATCAACGCCCTGTTTGATTTGGATAAGTCTGCCGTTCTGTTTAGCTGGTAGTGATTGTTGTAGTTTTAAAGAGATAATTGTGTTCTTACCCTGGTGGTAAGTTATAAGAGATTTTTATGAAGGAAGAGTGGCAACGTCTTTGACTGCTGCTGCCGATTTGATGGATTGATTATGGAGCTTAGAAACTTGCTAAGCTCTGAAGAAGTTTATTTTGCTAAACACTTTTGAAGAGTTTATAAGCTGTTTTTTAAGGAGCTTATAAGCTTTAGCCAAACACCCTCATAGTCGTCTAACTATGTACACCATGGTTTTCTGGTGAGAAAGTATACCTAAGAATCACTAGGCGTAGTTGCAGTGTGCATAGACATTGTTTAGTTTGCCTAAGACATGCGTGATTGTCTACATAATTAGTTTTTTAAAGATTTGTGCTTTGTTCTTTTGTCAAGGTTTACTAGTTAAAGTAGTCTAACTTAGAATTGAGTGGACCATAGGTTTTTGTTCAAAGAATTGTATGAATAAGCTTAAAGACTGGTGTCACTGGTCAAACTAAGTCATGAGCGGATTATCTCATCTGGAAATCATGATCTTTCTGAGGGAAAAGCAAATACTATGAAAAGTCAACACCATTTGCTCAATGAAGAAATAAACAAGAAATGACAGAGGTAGAACAACTCAAGTTGCAGAGTGGCTATTACAGGGCAATCTATTTATGGTAGTCATTTTTAAACTAGTATTTGTTTTTGGTTTAACCCATGTTTATTTTGGTTCAGATGCATGAAAAAGCAGTTAAACTGTATGCTGAACTGGCTGAGGTAGCAGTGAAAAGTTTTCTTATTTCAAAGGATTCACCTGTTATTGAACCAGTTAGAATCCACACTGGCGCTGAGGAAAACAAAGAAGCTCTCAGGAAATCTAGAGGAGAGGATGATGAAGATTTCCAGATTTTGGAATATCAGGCACAAAAAGGCAATGCGGGAGCTATGTACAAAATTGGAATATTTTATTACTTTGGGTTGAGAGGTGTGCGGCGTGATCATGCTAAGGCATTACGGTGTTTCTCAAAAGCAGTAGAGAAGGGAGAGCCTAGATCAATGGAACTTCTTGGTGAGATATATGCAAGAGGTGCTGGTGTTGAACGCAACTATACTAAGGCTTTAGAATGGCTAACCCTGGCAGCAAGACAACAGCTTTACTCAGCTTACAATGGCATGGGATATTTATATGTCAAGGGTTACGGAGTGGAGAAAAAGAACTACACTAAAGTATTATCTCATTTTAGTCCATTATCTTCTCCTCTTCCCCTTGTCTTAAATTTTTTTTGTGGTTCTCCCAATCTCTCCCTTTTCATGACCCTATTCATTAAAGAGATTTGTTGTGGTCCTTATGCTCCAAACTTCTTTTGCAGGCAAAAGAATACTTTGATAAAGCTGCTGAAAATGAAGAACCTTCTGGGTTCTACAACCTTGGTGTGATATATCTGAAAGGACTTGGGGTTAAGCGGGACCTGAAGATAGCAATGAAGTACTTTGCTCTAGCTGCTAATGCAGGTCAGCCAAAAGCATTCTACCAATTAGCAAAGATGTTTCATACCGGTGTGGGTCTCAAGAAGAATATTCATATGGTAAGTATAAGACTATGGTTTCCTTGTGCATATCCTAAAGTATGCTGTCTTTCTTTCTCACTCTCTGACAACACTGAAGAAAATGTTGGTGTCTGATTGGGCGACAGTGGGTTCAATTTTATTTCCTCTTTCCATTATCTTCGCTTTTGCAGTTCTTCTTTCCTTCTCTTCTAGAGTGCACCTCTTTTTTCAAATCCTGAGTTATTTTGGTGAATATAGTAATTAAGTGTGCATTTCAATGACTTTATTTCAGGCAACAGCATTATATAAACTAGTTGCTGAGCGCGGACCATGGAGTTCCTTGTCAAGATGGGCATTGGAGTCATATCTGAAAGGTGATATTGGGAAAGCATTCCTTTTGTATTCAAGAATGGCAGAGATAGGGTATGAGGTCGCACAAAGTAATGCTGCTTGGATTCTTGACAAGTATGGGGAGCGCAGTACATGCATGGGGGAGTCTGGGCACTGTACTGATGCTGAAAGGCATCAACATGCACATGTGCTGTGGTGGCGAGCTTCTGAGCAGGGCAATGAACACGCTGCTTTGCTGATAGGGGATGCATACTACTATGGTCGAGTATGTTTAGCCATTTAACTTTCATATATTTCATCAATAAGTTTATTGTTTAATGATGCTATACTCCTTAGGCATCTTCTTGCACACGAAGTCACGATAAATGTATACTTACACTCGGTTTCTTTACTTTTGTATTCTGTAGGGTACAGAACGGGATTTTGATCGTGCTGCTGAAGCCTATATGCATGCTAAATCCCAGTCCAATGCACAGGCCATGTTCAATCTGGGGTATATGCATGAACATGGGTTGGGACTGCCATTGGATCTTTACCTTGCAAAGCGTTACTATGATCAGGCCTTAGAAGTTGATCCTGCTGCAAAGTTACCTGTATCACTAGCCCTGGTCAGTCTGTGGATTAGAAGAAATTATGCCGACAGTTTCCTCGTGAGTCTTCTCTTCTTCTTTCATCTGTGTTGACCATTATATCTCTTTGTTTTAGAACATTTTATTGTGATATGATATGGAGCTGAACCTTGATTTATGATTCCTCGGTAGATTCAAAACACTGTTATAATGACATCAATTTGATTTCCTTGTTGCTTCCTAATTCTTATTTTTAATTCACCTGGGGGATCTACGTTTTGATTTTGGCGAAAAGTAATTTTCTAGCATGAATTTGATGTGTTTGTGATTAGAGCAAGGTGGTGATGGAAGGATCTTTCATGGCGCTTAAGTTATCTGAAAGATATACGAAACATTAGAAAGTCCTTCACATTTTTACTTTCATAAATTCTTCTGGATTCCTCATAAATTAATTTTAATTTTGACTTTGACTCGCACACACACACATGGATGCTGACTTTATACTAGAGATGCCTATTTGTCTGACTATATGTTGGTCGATGTTTATTGAGCATACCAGCACTAGCTGGGGTTCCACGTGATCATATCAAACTTCATTGTCACTCTTCTAGCATGGTTCAATTTAATCATTTAACTCCTGGCTGCTGCATTTATTTTGTAAACTGAACTTTTAGTTCTGTGATCCACATCCACTCCAGTGAGTGACTCGAGTCCACTTATTTATTATCAACACTTATGACAAAACACCACGACATTAATTCATATATGGTTTGATAACAATGCTGGAGTTATGTTGGCTCTTTGTTTTGTCCATGCATGTGATGTTCTATGAATACACATCTTTCCATTTCTAGAATCTGATCAAGGTTTATCATTCTGTTCAGATAAATTAAGTGTGAGATTTTCATTTATTTTTTCAAATAAGATGGTATTTTAAATGTGCCTAATTTGTTATACATATTGTGTGGTGACTATGTTTCTTCAGGTTGGTATGATTGATTCCCTTCCGGAAGTTTATCCAAAAGTAGAAGTTTGGGTGGAGACCGTCATCATGGAGGAAGGCAACGCGACAATTCTGACGCTCTTTGTGTGCCTCCTTACAGTTCTCTACCTACGAGAGCGCCAAAGAAGAAATGCTGCTGTGGGTGCTGTACCCCCACATCAGCAGCAGCAGCAGCCTGGTGAGCAAGCCGCACCTTTACTTAATTAACGAACTGTATGATCTTGTTGGGCACAACGGAAGGGCGGGATGTGGATTTTTCTGGCCCAGTAGTTACTGATTCTTTTGCAGGAAGATGTATAGGAGTTTGATTGTGTGTGGTCTTGGTCAAAGAGCAACTTTTTTTCTTTTTTGCTTTGTTGTAAAATAGAGGTTTGTGGAAATGAACGTAGAGTTTAGTTATAGACGAAATATAACCTGGCAGAGATTCTTAATATGTTTGTTTTTTATAAATAAAATAATACAAAAAAAAAGAAGGAAATAGTATTTGATTTTAGCATTGCTTTGGTTGTCGAATGCCTCGTGGAAAATGGCCATCCAGTGATTATGTATCGCCGCAAGTTTTGTTGCATGGGAAGGTTTATGCTTCTAATTCAGTAATTCTACATGATTTATAGATAGCTTTTGGAAAAATAAATCATGATAAACATTTATAAATAAAAATTATAATTTTTGATACGATTTTGACTCCTCTCACTGGCTTTTTGCATCAGTCTTCCGCCTATGAAGTGATGTCAAGCTCCTTAATAATTGAGCAGACTAACTATGCTTGCGTAAATTAGTGGCGACTCCAGCATAGGGCATTAGGGGTACAGCTATAACTCTCAAAAAAATACTTCCTCCGTCTCAAACCACTTGACCTGCTTTCCTATTCAGGCCGTCCCACACAAATAGGTCTGTTTCCCAAAAATGGAAACAATAAGTGCTTTAACACCCCTCCTATTTTTCCTAAACCAATACTTTTTAAATCTCGTGCCGAAAAGAAACAGGCCAAGTGGTCTGGGACGGAGGGAGTATAATAATAATATTCCCTCCGTTCTCCATTTCTTGACTCAAAACTTTTCGGCACGCGTTTCCACCGAAACCTAGGACTTTTAAAATAAAATTTTGAAATATATTTTCTTTTACTGGATATTACGAGTGTCATACTATTCCGTAAAAGAAAAAATGTTTCAAAATTTTATTTTAAAACTCATCCTAGATTTCGGTAGAAACGCGTGTTGAAAAGTTTTGGGTTAAGAAATAGAGAACGGATGGATTAATAATTACTACTAGTATTATGTATTATGCATATATATTAACAAAAAAATATTAGTATTATGTATATATATTATTAAATGGTACTATTAATGTTATATAATTATTTTTTGTACTCTCGAATTATAATTCCTAGAGTCCCTACTGGCGTCAATAGCAATATCTTTTGAGGAAAAGTTATAACAGAGCTTTAAAATAATCAAAATATTTATCTGATGAAATCATGAATTCTCTTAATATTATATATCCAAACAAACAACCACCACCGATCATGTAATTGAATTATCAAAGATTCTCTTTTAGTAAACCCATAGCATCACTGTCATATTACACACGGACAACATAAGATCTAGTGAATTTGGACACAAATTCGATTGGCTAGGTTCAAAACCCTTCTATTTTTTTTGGTATTGAATGAACGTGCAATGTTCATACGATCAGCTTAATTAGATTCGTGGTTCATTTTCAAGGTACATTGTCTCATTCATGGATCGGGTGAAGATTCAGTGTCTAGGTTAAAGTGTTATTAATTAAGTTATGATTACCAACGGAACCAACGGAAAATTAATGCGATTGTTCCTGTGATAAATCTTGTTAAGTACGTATACACATGCATAGATCTACGAGAAAATATATATCATTGACTAAACTTCAATGCATTCTCATGCACACTCACATAACTATAAAAATTTAAGCATTTATTCATACATCATTAGAGAAAAACTACAAAACAAGAGGAAATTTCGGTCTTTAAGAAAAATGAAAAAACAAAATACATACTCCCTCGTCCATGGAACTTTGCCCTTACTTCCATTTCGAACCGTCCTCCAAAACTATGCACCCTTCATTTTAGGACATGGACCCTATATTACATTACATTCTATACTATATTTACCATTTAGGGTCTACCACTTAACAATCTTCTTAAAATCAGTGTTGGTCGAATCGGTCCGGGCAAGATTTTATAGAACGGAGGGAGTAGATAGAAAAAAAATAATGGCACAATAGTTTTTACTTCACCTCTGCATACATTAGACATATATATAAATCTACTGATCAGTGAGAGAAGATGCATTTCCAATTGAAGCAGAAAGAGAGGGAGAGTTCTTATGATTATGCATCCACACTTTGAATACTTTCCTACTAATACCAAGGCTTCTGCAAAACCTCTCGATCTCTTCTTCCAAATCTTTCCTCTGCAATCTCCACCCCAACTTCTCCGCAAAGCTCAGCATTTTCTTCTTCTGCTCCTCCGTGAATTTCGTTCTGAACCTTTTCTTACTGCTACTCTCCGGCGAGTACGCCGCCATCTGCTGCCGCCCCGCAGATCCACTTCCGCCGCCGCCGCCGTAGTCTATGATCTGATCCGCCGCCGCATGCATGTGGCCGAATGGGGCAGTGGAGACTTTCCGGTGGAAGTTGCGGTGGCAGCCGCACGCAGCGCAGGTGAGGCCGCCGCCGGCGGCGGAGGCGTTTTCTTCCGGTGTGAATTCGCCGCAGCCGTCTGTGGCGTAGCTGCCGAGACTGGCTGCATGGTTCCTTAAGCATTCTCTGTACATGATTTCGTTACTGTTGTTCTCACCCTCCATATATCTCTCTCTCTCTCTTTCTCTCTCTCTCTAGATCTAGGGTTCTTGATTACGATATATGAATAATGTGATTATTTGGGAAGATGATATTGAATAGGGAAGGACAACGTGGTAGCAATGAATTGTACTGTGCTTGTTGACTAGAGAAACCGGTATTTACCAAGACAAGACAGGGAGTGAATGGGGTTAGGTGTGGAGGGTATTTGTGCTTTAAATGTGATATCAATATCATCATTTCTTGTTCAAGATTAACAACTTATGATATATAAATATTAATATATACTTCATCCGTCCTAGATAAACATGCTTATTTCTTTTCGATACGGGATTTGAGGAGCATCATAAATGCAATAAAAACATATTGATGTTTGATCTTAAATGAAAGATCATGTCAAGACATTTAATTTAATATAAAAATCATAAAACTCGGAGATCAAACGAGCAAGTTGTGATAATTTAAACTTTTACAATTTATATAATATTGTGATACATGCTGAGAGGTGAGTGGATGATGAGATAATTAGCAATGGATAATTCTTTTCATTTTAGGAAACAAGCCAATTGGTGTGGGACGGTCCGATTTGGTATACATACCTATTGAAATGAGACGGGGAGAGTAGTTTTTTGGTTTATATAGAAATAAGTCATCTGAATCATTGATTTTTTTTATTTTTATTTTATATCTTGGGAATGCACAGACGTCTCGGTGTAATAGACTGAATATTACACAAGATAGGTAAACCATATATGCGAGAACATGTATATTACACAGGAGAAGTAAATCATATACTCCCTCCGTCCCACCTATATAGTCCATATTGTTTTGACACAGAAACCAATGCAAGTAGAGATAAAGAATTTTAAAATAGTACTCCCTCCGTTCACTCCCATTTGACACCTTTCTTTTGGGCACAATTTTTAAGAAATAAGAGATTAAAGGAGTAAGTAATGTAATGACACTTGATTAATAGAGAATATAGGAGTAAGTAGGGGTAAATGGGTTGATTTGATAGTAATAAATGACCCAAAATAGAAAGGGGTCAAATGAAAAAAAACAGAGGGAGTATTAGTTGTGAGATTGACTTTTACCATTTTAAGAAAGTGAACTATTATATGAGACAAACCAATAAGAAAATATGGGTTATTTAAGTGAGACAGAAGAAATATGAGAGAACAAGTATGACATGTTCAGACTTATAGAGGCAATGATTAAGATTGAACCCACAACCTTAAAGGCCATAGGCAGGCCATTCAACCACTAAGCTACCCCGAAGGGACTGAATTATCGATCTTACTAAGATTTACGGTTAATTGTATATAATAAGTATAAAAATACTTTAAGGATCAAATTATATATAAATAAGCATGATTGTGTGTATATCTAAGCATAACTTTAATTTAAATATTTTTTTGCATATTTGTATACTAAGTTATGATTTATTTCTATATGGAGATCATCTATTGCATTTCTATATTGCATATTTTGACGAATAATTGGCACGTGTTAAGAAAATTTCTAAAATGTATATATTTTATTTATGAAAAGTATTAAATATTGTTGGTTCTGGAAAATATATATTTTGATTAGAGGGCGATCATTTATCGTTTGCTATTTAAGATGCAATAAGAAAGTGTAAAATGGAAATTCTTCACGTGGTAAGTTGTTTTCATGCCACGACAAACGGACAGTTGACAGCAAGATTTTGCATTTTCTAATAGTGGAAAAATGAGTTCTAAGAAACAATATCTTATCTCTATATTGGAATGTATGGGAGTTGAGGCTACATTACAGCAAGCCAGCATTTTCATATATGTAATGTCTCTATCGAATGTTTCATTTTTATTCTTAGTTAATAGCGCCTGCTGTTCTTAAGAGAAACTGGTAGTTTAATTGCTATTTTAATCTTCAAACTTACGTTGATGAAAACATTAATGGTATTGCGTATGCAATACTATAACGATTTGAATTTTTCATTGTAGACCAATAAATCTCTGATGAGATGGGTATAAGTGGATAGATCTTAATTTAAACTTTTTTTTTTTCATTCATAGTTGTCTATTACTCCCTCTAGTTCAGTGGCGGATCCAAAATTTAAAATTCGGGGCGAAAAATTAATATCGTGTAAATTTTGAAAGTCATCGTCTCTTTGCATATCTTCCATGAATATATGAATCATCAAATCAATGTTCAAAAACCAAAGAGATAAAAAAAAAAAAAAAAAAAAAAAAAATAGCAAGTTTGAGTATATTTATCTTATTAAAAGAAGATAACCAATCTTTAGGATTCAAATTCTAACAAGCCATGCTCTAAGCAACTCCATATTTACCTCATAAAATCAATTGTCAGATTCTTGATTGATCGATCGTGGAATTTTAGAGTGATTGTACGAGAGAAGAAATGAAAAACACAAGAGGATTGTACGTGGTTCGATCGTTTGTTAGATCTACGTCCACGGGAAAGGAGAATGTATTGTATTCAGGTATTCTAGCAGCTATTACAGTGTGTGTTCGATCGTATACAAGTGACACTATTTATAGAGAACTACGAACGGTTACAACCGAGGTCGTGGGTAGTTCCTCATGTAGATCGTGTGTAACCGTCTCCACGTTTGTGATCGTGGGTTGCTAGGTTTGGGCTTGGCCGAGCTTCTAGACTTGCTCTGTTGGGCTTTGTCCGGGATTGGGCCGAAGTGAGTTTCGAGTGGGCCTAGCTGATATAGGCTGAGCTGGACCAGGTCTAATTATATTGGGTCTGAGGCTTGGGCCTAGTTGCTAGGCCACATCCTATCACATCCCCCCCCCCAAAGTCTGAGAAGCGAGGCCACCGTAGTGATTTGGAAAGTGCGTACCGCCTCGTCGAACGAGGTAAAGAATGAATTACACTTGCCCCCGTCGAAATTAGAACTTCAACGAAGTTGAAGTGCGTACCGCTTCGTCGAGGTCGGGCTTGAATTACACTTGCCCCCGTCAAAATTAGTATTTCGACGAAGTCGAAGTGCGTACTGCCTCGTCGAGGTCGAGCTTGAATTACATTTGCCCCCGTCGAAATTAGTATTTCAACTAAGTCAAAGTGCACCGCCTCGTCGAGGTCGAGCTTGAATTACACTTGCCCCCGTTGAAATTAGTATTTCGACGAAGTCGAAGTGTGTACCGCCTCGTTAAGGTCGAGCTTGAATTACACTTGCCCCTGTCGAAATTAGTATTTTGACGAAGTCGAAGTGCGTACCGCCTCATCGAGGTCGAGCTTGAATTACACTTGCCCCCGTCGAAATTAGTATTTTGACAAAGTTGAAGTGCGTACCGCCTCGTCGAACTTCGCCGGGCTGTTGAAGTAGCCGAGATCGATGCTTCTAACTAGAAGAAACAAGCTGATAACATCGAGGTCGAGGCTGAAGTGAAGCTTCGAACTGCTCAGGAAAAGCTTGACGAAGTGCATGCAAAGTATCTGGAGCTTGATGACAAGTACCAGCAAGTTTTGGACGACATCAAAACTTTCAAGGAGATCGCCGTGGAGCATACGGAGTATGAGGCTATTATTCACCGAGCTGGGGGATCCACCATTTCTGAGACCTATAGTAAGGTCAAGGAACTCCAGGCTCGGTGCCGAAGCTACAGGGACCAATATGGGATGGACTCCTGGCAGGTTCAGGATAAATTTGAAGAACTCATTCATGTAGCGAGCATCTACGAGACAATTCTTGATCGCTTTCCGAAGTTGAAACGACGTATCTTGTCAGAGGCTGAGTTTTTGACTTCGGCTACTCCTGGTTCAGACTCGAGGTTGCTTGACCGCACTTCTAGAGAATTCTTGGAAGGTGAATCTTCGAGGTCGGCCAACCCTGATCCTAGGATTGTCACATGCCATTCTCGAGAAATTTACAGTCAAGAGCAGCGGTTGGCATCTGGATGAGGTCAAGGTCGAACGGGCCAAGGTGCCTGAGGTCGTGGAACTCAGAGTGACCGAGGTAGAGGTCGAAGTTTAGCTTTGGGACAAGGTAGAGACAGGCTAAGCGTAGATGATATTTTGAATTTTAACTCTGGTAGGGACTTCGCCAGAGATTGGCTTAGCTTTAGTAAGCATAGGCCTCCGGGTTCCTCGTAATACTTGTACATTTTCTATTTTCATGAAATAAAACGGAAATTTTGCACTTTCATTTGAGCTTTTCATCTTTGTTTTTAACTAAGAACTGTCCCCGTTTTTAAACGAAGACAGCTTACTTCGTCATGAAACGAAGCTCAGTTTGTAAGTAGTCACTTCGTCCAAAGACGAAGTTAAGGCTTTCAAGTAGCCACTTCGTCTGAAGACGAAGTTAAGGCTTTAAGGTAGCCACTTCGTCCGAAGACGAAGTTAAGACTTTCAAGTAGCCACTTCGTCTGAAGATGAAGTTTAGGCTTTCAGGTAGCCACTTCGTCTGAAGATGAAGTTAAGGCTTTAAGGTAGCCACTTCGTCCGAAGACGAAGTTAAGGCTTTCAAGTAGCCACTTCGTCTGAAGACGAAGTTTAGGCTTTCAGGTAGCCACTTCGTCTGAAGACGAAGTTAAAGCTTTAAGGTAGCCACTTCATCTGAAGACGAAGTTAAGGCTTTCAGGTTCCTTATTTGTCGAATTTATCGATAGAGGTGGTCCCCTTACGCGCGCTTATGTGTTACTCCGATGTGGAGTTTAATTTGTATAATCCTCGTCAGGATTTTAAAATCGAGATACTCAATATAAATGAGAGAGATGTGCAAGATATATGCAAAAAGACTTAAGCAGGGTAAACGAGAAATTAAAAATTTAATTGATATAAGACTGACGTTAAAATAAGACAAAAGTTGACAAGACGACCTGACTCAATACTTACAACCTAAATGAATATTACTCTCCATTTATACAAAGTATTTCTTTAAATGAGTAATGTGCCATGTACGGGGTATGGGCTCACCAGATAAGTGGGTAAGCTTGTACGACCTTTGCCGAGGACTTCTTGAACTCGGTAAGGTCCTTCCCAGGTGGCTTCTAACTTGCCGAGCTTCTCTGCCTTACTGACCTCGTTATTTCGAAGTACGAAGTCGCCTATTTGGAGCTGCTGATGCTTCACCCGGTTGTTATAATACCGAGCTACTTGTTGTTTGTATCGAACTTCTTGTATGTAGGCTTGTTCTCGCTTTTCTTCCAGCAAATCCAAGTTAGTTCGAAGTCCCTCTTCGTTGTCTTGGGCTGTGAAGTTAAGCGTTCGGGGGCTCGGCAAGCCGATCTCTACCGGGATCACCGCTTCGGTTCCATACACCAAACTATATGGTGTTTCACCGTGTGATGTCCGGGGGGTAGTTCGATACGACCACAGGACTTGAGGTAGGTTTGCTGCCCAATCTCATTTGGCCTTATCGAGTCGGGTTTTTAACCCCTTGACTATCGTTCGGTTCGTAACCTCGGTTTGGCCATTCGCTTGAGGATGAGCTACCGAGGTGAACTTTTGTTGGATGTGGAGTTCGTCACACCATTCTCTGAACGTCCTGTCTGTGAACTGGGTTCCATTATCTGAGACGAGGATGTGAGGTATGCCGAAACGACAAACTATGTTCTTCCAAATGAAGTTTAGGGCGTTTTTACTTGTAATCCATGCCAGAGGTTCGGCTTCGACCCACTTCGTAAAGTAGTCGATGGCTATAATGAGGAACTGTAGTTGGCCGGGAGCTTTTTCGAACGGGCCAACAATGTCTATTCCCCACTGCATGAACGGCCATGGGCTTTGCATGCTGGCCAGTTCGGTCTGTGGCAACCTTAGAACTGTCGCATGGATTTGGCACTTCGGACATTATTTGACGAGGTTGATTGCATCCTGGAACATGGTGGGCCAGTAATATCCCCACCTCATGATCTTTTTGGATAGGGCGCGAGCTCCGATGTGACTACCACAGGACCCTTCGTGGACTTCGCGCAATGCGTAGTTCGCTTGGTTGGGCCCCACACATCTGAGGAGAGGCTGGAGGTAGGATTTTCTATATAGTACTTCCTGTTCTAGGACGTACTTGGTGGATTTAGCCAGGAGCTTCCTAGCCTCGACCTTATCAGTGGGGAGTTCGTCTTTCTCTAAGTAGTTGTGAAGTGGAGTCATCCAGTTCGGTCCGTCTTCGGTTACTACATTAACTTCGGCTTCATCAATACTTCGGAGTTGTACTTCTTCCACCGGAGAGGTCGTTGAAGATGCCGCGAGTTTGCTCAGTGCATCAGCTCGGTCATTGTCTCCTCTTGGGATTCGCACCAACTCGAAGTACGAGAAGCTTTGTTGTAGAATTTTAGCCTTATAGAGGTATTTCTTCATTTGTTCCCCCTTGGCCTCGTACTTGCCTAGCATATGGCTCACTACGACTTGAGAATCGTTGTGAACTTGAATAGCTTGTACTTGGAGAGCTTGGGCTAGGCGAAGTCCAGCGATTATAGCTTCGTACTCCACTTCGTTATTTATGGTCGAGAAGTTGAACCGGAGTGCGTAGGTGGTCTCCTTCCCTTCCGGGCTGATGAGTAAGACCCCGGCTCCACTTTCTTTGTTGCCTGATGCCCCATCAACGTAGGCCTTCCAACAGCCTTTCGGCGGTGGCTTCGGTGCTTCAGCCTTTGATTTATCCTCAGTAGGTTTGGCGGACTGCTGCACGTCCGTGAACTTAGCTTCTACTAGGAAATCGGCTAAGGCTTGCCCTTTAATAGCCTGGCGAGGTATAAAGGAAATCGCGTGCTCGCCGAGTTCTATAGCCCATTTAGCGATTCGCCCAGACGCTTCTGGTTTGGTAAGCACTTGCCGAAGTGGGAGATCGGTTAGCACTTGTATTGGATGAGCGTGGAAATACGGTCGAAGTCTCCTTACTGCATTTACCAATGCAAGTGCGACCTTTTCCAAAGGTTGGTACCCTCGTCTCCGGTCCTTTTTGGGCTCGGCTTATAAAATAGACGGGTAGTTGATGGCGTTTTTCTTCTCGCACCAGGACCGCACTGATTGCCTCGTCCGAAGTAGCGAGGTATAGGGAAAGGACCTCGCCCTCTTTTGGCACAGATAAAGTAGGGAGGTTTGCGAGGTACCTCTGTAGGTCGTCGAAAGCTTTTTTATGCTCGTCATTCCATTCGAAGTTCGGCGCCTTCTTCAATATCTTGAAGAACAAGAGTTGTTTTTCGGCGGCCTTAGACAGGAAACGACTTAGCGCAGCTAGGCAGCCCGTCAGCTTGTGCACGTCATGGATTGACTTCGGTACTTTCATTTCTTGGATGGCTCGGACTTTTGATGGGTTAGCTTTTAACCCTTCGCGTGAAACCCAACACCCTAAAAATTTTCCAGATCGGACCATAAAAGTACATTTTTTTGGGTTTAATTTTAGATTCACTTCACGAAGTAGGCTAAAAACAACTTTAAGGTCGTCTACACAAGTAGCAATTTCCTTGCTTTTTACGACTATATCGTCTACATACACTTCGACAATTCTACCAATGTGAGTCTTGAATATTTTGTCGACCATCCTTTGGTATGTAGCTCCAGCGTTCTTCAGTCCGAAAGGCATCTTCTTATATGCATAGACGCCGAAGTCCGTGATGAAGGCGGTCTTCGGCGCGTCCTCCGTGCTCATGAGGACCTGGTGATACCCCTTATATAGATCCAAGAAGCTGAACATCTTGTGGCCAACAAGAGCTTCGACCTTCTTGTCAATGTTGGGAAGGGGGTAGCAGTCCTTTGGGCAGTGCTTGTTGAGATCGGTGTAGTCTATGAACATCCACCATCCTCCTCCCTATTTTTTTACCATTACGGGGTTGGCCAACCAGGACGGATATTCACCTCAAATAAAATATCGGCCTTTTGTAGTTGGCGAACCTCGTCATGGATCACTTGATTTCTTTCGGCTACGAAGGCTCGCTGCTTCTGCCAAACTAGTTTCACCTCGGGATCGATGTTGAGGTGATGAGTGATGACGCTTGGTGCCACCCCCGTCATGTCTAGCGGTGACCAAGTGAAAACATCTCTATATTCCCGAAGTAGCTGGATAATCTGACTTCGGAGCTTGTACTCTCCAACGAACCCTACTTTGACGACCTTGGCAGGGTCATCTTCGTATAATGCGACATCTTCGACCGGCTCAACGGATGGAGGCGATGTCTGCTCCACCTCTTCGGGGTTCTGTAGTTGCTATGCTTGAGGGTGCTGATTCTCAGCATCTCGAAGTGCGACCTGCATGCACTCCTTGGCTTGAAGTTGATTTCCCCGAAGTGTGATCACTCCGTTTTTAGATGAAATTTTGATCATCAGGTGATATGCCGAGCAAATCGCCTTTGTTGCTGTCAGTCAATCTCTCCCTAAGATGATATTGTAGGGAGAGTTAGCTTTTACGACAAAGAAGTTGATGATCTTTGTCGACGACAACGGGCTCTTCCCAACAGTGACGGAAAGTGGAATGATGTCATCCGTTGTCGTTTCTTGTTGTGTAAAATTTTTTAACGGAGTGGACGCCGGCTTCAGCCGGGCTTCTTTGATCCTGAGCTTGTCGAAGCAGTCTTTGAAGAGCACGCTCACTGAGGCTCCGCTATCTACGAACACCCTGTGAATCAAGTTGTTAGCCACCATGGCTTGAATTATGGTGGCGTCCTGATGGGGTGTGGCGTTGGGGACCGGGTCGTCATCGGAAAAGGTGATGACTTTGTCTTGTTTGAACCTCTTTTGTGAAGGTTCCTCTCTCTGTTGGCTTCGGGCCTCGGCTCTCAGTGAGGACTTTGTTGAGCCTGGAGGCAGCCCGGTGATGGCACCGATGACTCTGTCGTATTGAGGTTGGTCCTCGTCTTCGTCTTCGTCATCGTGCTTTGACTTTTTGTCTTGGTGGGGTGCGCAGTTGTTGCCTCCCCTATTTTTCTTTCTCTTGCCCTTCCCTTGAGGTCGGGCCTCTTGCTGGTTGCGACTTTGGTACAGTTTAAAGGTACCGTCGCGTACCATGTACTCAATCTCTGAGGCAAGATCCCTGCAGTCCTCGGTTTCATGACCGTAGTCATTATGGAACTTGTAGTATTTTTCCTTGGATCGGCGCTTCGATCCACCTCGGGAAAAGGGTGGCGGCTTCTCGAACAAGTTCGCATGAAGCTCGTATATTTCGGCCCTGGACTTTGTCAGCGGTGTGTACTGACTTCGGTCTTGGTTGGGCCGAGGTCCTAAGCGGGACTCGAGGGGTCCTCACTTTAACCTTTCGAGGGCACTTCGGCGACCTTGCCCGTGGTCGGTGCGCTCTTCTTTCTTCCTCTTATCGTTCTTTTCGGGCCGATCTGCTGCCCGTTTTTTCTGATCAGCCTCATCCGCCTTCGCGAATGTATCAGCAATCCTCCATTGCTGCCTAGAGGTCGTTGGGCATGCCTTTACGAGCTCTCTGAAGAGAGTTCCGGACTGAATGGCGTTTTGAAATGCCGAGATAAGTACGTCGTTGGAGAGACGATCGACTTTAAGGCTCTCGTTATAAAAACGGGCCAGGAAGTCGCTGATCGTTTCTCCTCGCCCCTGCCTTAAGGTTAGGAGCTGGGCCGGGCTGATCTTCACCTCGGCTTTTTGAAAGAAGCGACGCTCGAAGGCGTCGAGTAGGTCGGCATATGACCCTATGCTGCCATTAGGCAGGCTGTCGAACCAGCTTCTAGCGTTGTCCACTAGCAGCTCGGGGAAGACTTTACACATGTAAACGTCTTCGGCAAGTCCCTGGTTCATCATGTTGTACTGGAACCGGGATAAAAAGTTGTTGGGGTCTTGTGACCCGTTGTAGGGCGGGATAGGAGGTACTCTATACGTCGACGGGAGGGGAGTATAGAGTATCCTATTAGTGAAGGGAGTCGAGATTCGACCATAGACGGTGAATCTTCTCTGATAAACGTTTCCTTCATCACGCTGAGGTGGAACGGTGTTTTGACGAGGTGATGTCGAACCGCGCTGCGGTGAAGCGCGGCCGTTGTTCCCACGGCGATTATTGCTCTGTCGCCTTCGGGGAAGTTCGGCGATCCTATCTCCAATGATCTGGAGACTTGGGGATCGCCGCTGTGACGGTTCGGCTCCGTCCTCTCCGTGTTGACTCTGTTGTCGATGTTGATCAACGAACTTGCGAAAGTCTTGTTCGTGGAGGTCCAAGTACGCCTTCAGTGCATCTCCAAGCTCGGGTTGGGGTGCGGCGTTTCCGCGTCGGCGACCGCTCTGGCCTTGCCCACCGCTACTAGTTGAGTCGCCGGACTGGCCCAATGAGACGTCCTCCAGGTGGCCTTCGGGAGTTCGGTGGATTATGGGTTGTTCTCCAAGTCGGATTTGGGAAGCGGTGTGCCGAGCTTGACTCACGTCGGCCTCCTCCTCGTTGCGAGGTTGATCAGTGGGCGGGTCGGTTTGGTGCTGCTTTGCCTTGGCGGCAGCAACGGTGGTGGTGGAGCGGGTTTGTTTCACCATCGTATCTTCACTCAAAAACTCTGATCGGTTTCACAAAAATTTAATTCCCACAGACGGCGCCAGTGATCGATCGTGGAATTTTAGAGTGATTGTACGAGAGAAAAAATGATGAACAAAAGAGGAGTTTACGTGGTTCGATCGTTTGTTAGATCTACGTCCACGGGAAAGGAGAATGTATTGTATTCAGGTATTCTAGCAGCTATTACAGTGTGTGTTCGATCGTATACAAGTGACACTATTTATAGAGAACTACGAACGGTTACAACCGAGGTCGTGGGTAGTTCCTCATGGAGATCGTGTGTAACCGCCTCCACGTTTGTGATCGTGGGTTGCTAGGTTTGGGCTTGGCCAAGCTTCTAGACTTGCTCTGCTGGGCTTTGTCCGGGATTGGGCCGAAGTGTGTTTCGAGTGGGCCTAACTGATATAGGCCGAGCTGGACCAGATCTAATTATATTGGGCCTGGGGCTTGGGCCTTGTTGCTAGGCCACATCCTATCATTGATGTAGTAAATCAAATGCTTGTATAAATACATCAATCCAATATGATAAGGATATGTTTGTTTGTTGAACAAAATGTTTTGATTTTTCCTTGAAATACATTCACGTTCGGAACGATAATATCATTATCTTTGCAAAATGAAATGGCATTAATGTTAATCTCAATTATTTAATAAAAGAATACTACAAATAAACTAAAAACCAAATATAGTACTAGTAATTTTTTTTCCGTCATTGCACCATACTGGAGCCGCCGCCACTATATTAGTCTCATTTAGTTTGAGCACAATATTTTAGACAATACATGGTTAGGGAATAAAGTGATGGGCTCTACTTAATTTTTGGACTATTTATTATTATTTTTATTCTACTTTTGGTATTGAGACTAATAAATTGGAAATCCAAAAATGGAAAATGAGATTAATACGAAGGGACAAAGAGAGGGAAAATGAGAAACATTTTCTTTTATAGTTGTAAACGAGAACATGCAACCGTTCTTCAATTGCTATTCATTTTTTTAGAAAAGGTGTTCAGCATAATGTGACTTGACCATAATTTTTAATTTATTTTAATTCTTTAATGTGTAATAATTTGTGTATTTATACCAATTTTTTTTAAATTGTAAGAAAATTCAAAAAGTGGTATAATTTGTTTTCAACAAATTAATCTTTTAATTTATTTGATGATTGTGACTACTTTAAATAATTTGTTACTCCATCCGTCTCACTCTATTTGGCTCGTTTGTATATTTTAATCCTCATAATTTTGAATATATGTGAATCAAATATAAGGACAAATATGTAATAATTTAGAAAAAAGAGTACTTTTAGATTCAAAATTGAAGGTAATTAAGAATAATCTCTTAAAAGTATTTAAACATTGATTATAACTATTAATTTATCACTATCTTTTTTGAATCATTTATTAACAAGAAAATCACTGTTTGGCTAAGTCACATTATGGTTAAATATCATTATTGTTTTAGAAATTCTTATTCATTTAGGTGACTGAAAAGGCGTCACACGGTTGTAGGATTCATGATTAATTGCATTGAATATTACAAAATACATATGATGAAGGTTGCAAATTAAGTGCAGATGAGGTTTGTTTGAGATGGTGATGGATTAATTTGACCGCACAGTGATGCATGTGCCTCATTCCATATATTTAAAGTGACTGTATAAAATATGTCTTTGAATTTTCATCAAATATTTTTGGTTTTTAACACCCTTAATCTTTATAGAACAACATGATTAATCCATAACTTATATTCGATAAGATTTTAAAATTGTATATTTAAATTGTATATATATATTTTATTTTATATTATTATATTATATGATATATTCCTTGTATAGCACGGCTAGAAGAGTGGTTCAAATAAATATAATCTCATGAAAACTAGTATTGGCAATGCCAATCAACTATAATAATATTTGTCCCTCACTTTTAGACACGACCCAAGAATAGATGTACGAAAATTGGTTCGAACCAATGTATCTCAGAAAATTGGCACTAATTATTTGATGAGGAACAAGGCAACACATAGTCAGCTTTGTCCCAATTCATGAACGCAAATATTCTCTACTATTTAATTGACTTCTCTCTAGGGTGATATATCATACCTAAAGGTAAATCGCATTCAAAAAGAAAAGAAAAATGGATAAATAGATAAAATCTATGTATATTGTTTATATATTTCTTCCATAACATAACATTACACTAATAGCATCTCAATCATACACAGATAAGATGGCCCATCAACAGAATGGACATGATTAATGATGATAAATCACATTGGGAACATGCACATACTACAATATAGAATAGCCGCAACCTAATCTTCCTTTATCTAAAATCGAATCTCTTAAAAAGGGGCAGAGTCTATTACTAGTTTATTTTTTAATTGGGACACATTTGGGTCAGCCGGAGGCACCGTGCGGCCGGGCTAAAACAATGACACTTTTATTCATATAGATTGACAATTTTCTGTATAAAGATTGATACTTTTAAAAATTGTCATTTTATTCATAAAATAATTATGTTAAAAATTGTCACTTTTATTCATATAAATTGACAATTTTGTCTTTTCATTTGTATTAATTGTGTTAACGGTGGGTAAAAGAATATTTCTGCTGATATTGATATATACGGAGTAATTAAAAAGGATATTTACACAAGAATAAATCATTCCTAAATATATAACTGAAATTATAAGTACAGAATACATATACACAGATGTATTTTTCAATCTCACTCTTTTTATATTGAAATTATGTTTTCTTACATGACAATCTTAAAATATACACCCTTCGCCCCCATTTTTTTGCACAAAAAATAGTAACATGCATTTTAATAAAATGCTAAGTAGTGTGGTATAATGATAAATAAGTAGAAATAATAGAGTGTAAAGATAAAGTGATTTTGGTGGGGCATAGTATCCAAAAAAAAAAGTACAAATTCTTTGAAGACGTGCCGAAAATGAAATTTGTGCAAAAAAAAATAAAGAATGGAGAAAGAACAAAAATGAAGGGTTCGAATAAGTTCCTAGCTCTCACATTATAATTGGTTGGTATATGAACCAATATATATGTATATATGTGCGTGCGTGTGTGTATGTTGCTCAAAATCAGATCTATCTCCATCCTATTCCATTTGGTCTGTTTGTATATTTAATACCTCACATATATTCAACATTTAGGCCAAATCGAGGGGACTGAGAGTACTGAACGAATAGAGAGTATAGAACCCAACGGCCAAACTCCACCAATGAACCCGGAGCAAAAACTTCAGAAAGAGAGAATTTTATAGTTCTGTTGTTCCATATTCCATAGTGAAAACAATGCTAGTACGAAGGAAAAGAGGTGCAAAATATTAGAT
Organism: Mentha longifolia; assembly: GCA_001642375.2. Classification (NCBI taxonomy): domain Eukaryota; kingdom Viridiplantae; phylum Streptophyta; class Magnoliopsida; order Lamiales; family Lamiaceae; genus Mentha; species Mentha longifolia. The sequence goes on along the minus strand of CM038116.1, from coordinate 12,936,046 downwards.
AAATTTACAACTTCAGATTTTGAGCCTGCTAATAAAAAATAAGCAAGGGTAAACCAAACCTGAATATAGCTAACCTTCCACCACAAATTCAAATAAAATATACAAACTTGTGTAATAATAATCTCATCAACTATGGTCCAGAGTAGTATTTTTCCTTTTGATTCGTCGAAAAGCTGTAGATTTCGTACCAGAATTGTGTTGATCGATTGTAACTAAGCATTCGACCCTGGATTCTCTGATTTACATTTTTGGATCTCCTCTTGAGCACGTACGAGCCTACAGTCGAGAGCAAATTTACTTAAAGCTAATTTAAATTAAGGTCAACATTAGATAGATCGTCCCCAGCAATAGTTACCTCCATTGCAACTCGGTTATCTCACGGATCAAGTCCTTTTCTCTATCATGAGCAGCCTCGAGCTATAGAAGCAAAATTTGATAAAATATATCTTGTTTACATATACATAAATTTATAATTTCACATGCAACTTACATATTATTCACAAAATGCCATGTAATATCAATGCATCTCTAACTATTAAGTACCATGGATTTCTCTGCCAATTGTATGTTCATCGGCATGGACCCTGCGTCTGTAAATATGTACAGCACATCAAATGAGAAAGCGGTTACATACTACTTTGGTGTGGATATATTTCACTAGGCGATACGATACCTGGAAAATCACCAACAGCAAGTTGCTTCATTGCACTAAGAATACCATCCTGTTAAGAGGAAAAGACAAAAAAGTGCAACATCTTAACTTAAAACTCTGAAAAGATGGAAAGGAGTAAAATTTCTCTCAAGATGAATTATTACTCTTTGCAGAGTGTTTGTCAGCAGAATATTCTGCAAATGGGAGAAAAAAACATGACTGTACGGGTTGTTTGATGGACTAGCTTCAGAAGGCCACGGCGAAGAAACTGCTGGAACCTGCTCGATCACCTATTTCCAAAATACTAGTATAAGTCATTTTAGTAGGCAACATATGGTAATACGTGATCATAAATTTTATATGTTAATATTATTATTATTTGCATATAAGATCAGTTTATTTAAAATTTACACAGGTATCAGTATATATGCATATGCTCTTTAAGGCTCTCGCTGAAACAAGTAATCAAATGTTTCAAACACAAGGAATGGCAGTGACTCATAGGGACAATCGAAAGATACAGCAGATCACAGATGGTGAATGATTATTAATCAGTCCCACACAATTTAAACCAACCTAACTTCATGCTTTAGTCAGTTCTAAAAAATATTTTTAAGCATGTGCAATGAATACGTTATGTTTTAAAAATTTTAAACCAACCTGCATGCTGTGGCTTTTTTGTAGTAAAGGGGCTGCGGTTATCTACAGGAACGAAAAAATTAAATCAAGGTAAATGTTAAAAACATTACTCAAATTGATATCTGAATATTAACCTTCTCCATCTCAATACTTTCTGATGTAACTTTAAATCGTCCTTTTTGCTGAACAACTGGATTTTTTGCTTTGTCATCAATTTCATCTCCATTAACTGCATCATAAGTAAATATTTTCCCATATAAATTACAGGAAAACTAAAGAAAAAAAAAGTTATGATCATTGGAAGTAAATGTCCTGAACAGAGATGAATTACCCAATGTTTTTGAACCTTTCGATGTAATCTCAGGTTGTGCATCTGATGGTTGCAGATTGGAGTGAACACCCCTTGGCATGTTCAGAGATTGACTGTGGACTTTGTCGCTGAACATAAGAGATTATCAAAAGGAAAATCGTAATCACGTAAGGGGATAAACTGTTGAAAAACTGCCATATTAAGAACACAAAATAGACTTGAGAACAATGATTTATTTATTTATTCTTTCTAGGAAACTGAAACCAAGAACTATTTATGAAACTAGGTCATGCTTCTGGAAAAAAAGAAACAATTTTCAATTAAGGTTTCAAATTTTCTTCAGCCAAATACTAAGAGTATATGCATATCTAAATATGCAACTTGTGGGAAAGGATCCAAATATAGCTATTAATCAGAATAAGATTTAAATGTAGACGAAGAAAAAGAAAAAAAAAAATAGAGACAGTAAAGGATAAGAATTGCATATAGTAAAGAATATTATCACAGAATATGTTACATTCTAAATGAGTTCTTTCACAAATATGCGTAGTTCACTATAGCTGTATTGGGGCAGCTTGAAAATTGATAAAAGTACAACTCATAACGGTTTCAAAGTTTCAAGGAAGCGACGTAAGGGTGAACATGCAACTCTTTGTATGAATACTGAACTAATTAGTGTTGGGAAAACCCCATTCTTTTTTTGTTTGATACCCTAGCGATCAATTGATGGAAACAAAAGGGTGGCATAAGCAACTCAATTAATATGAGATAAGACAAAGGCCTATAAATTATCCCGGAGATCTTCCTATCCTAGCCTAAGCTTAGAAGCGCAAATTTCTCCATGAAAAAGAGAACAGACTTTCCGCCTTCTGATGATAAGCGGAAATATTCTCATTCTCAGCAATTGCCCTAAGAAGTAACACCACCATCTATACATCCTCCTACAACAACAAAAGCCAGAGATGACCTTTTCTCATTGAATGGTATCAATATGTAAGATGAAGGAACTTCAAGGGAACAGTATCTTTTTGACAGGGGAATCAGACGTCTCACAACTTTGGAGAGGCTGTGTGGATAACAGTTAGAACTGAATTTTAAAAAATATAAATGTGTCTTATAAATGGATCTGAAGCATCATAACCCTCTGTAATTTATGAAATGCACCTTACTGATGATGGTTAGCTGTTGAACAGATATATTTATACAACTGAATAACATTCAGACTTGTCATGCAGGATTGAAAGAAGAGAGAAACACAATACAGACGGCAATAAGATAAGTATTTTAGTAAATGCTAAAGATATACCTTTGATTAGAACCTGTCGGGGTGCCATCTAATGATTTTCTGTTCACATCTAAGGCATGCTTGTCTGCTGTGCTGTTTTCAGTATGATTGTCATTTTCAGGAGATGTAATTGCTATTGGCTGCTCCAAAGTTGAGCTGGAAGCACTAGCATCGTCATCGGATTTTTCACATTTAGCACTAAGATGGACAATATCAAAGTTAGTTCGGGCCTAGAACCAAAGATTAGAAAAAACATAAATAAAGAGTACTCAATAACATAATAACAGGCAATGTAATAATTAATAAACAAAAGTGAAACAGTAAAGACATTGATTTTTTTGTTACAAATGTGAAACTAAAACTGCATGGCATTATACAATACATAATCCCAATCATGCATGATGTTAAAAGACCAAAAGAGATTGCCAAGCCATTATAGCATTAGCGTACATGTAAGTTGTAGAGTCCAATGATGAGACAGAAGGAGTGTTATCATCCTGTGAAGAAACCAAATATTAAAAATGGAATCAAAAGTTGCAACTATAGGAGAAAAGAATTATTAGCTTACAGAATCTGCAGCATCAGAATATTGACTAGCAAAGGACAACTGATGTTGAAGTACTTTTGAACTTTTAGACTGGTTTTGGAGATGTTTAGTTGGCATGTCTTCATCTTTTTCACAAATCACATCATCATCCGGTGTCTGTAAGCACCAAGAAGGTATTATATACTTGCATCAAATGAATATTTTGAAGTAAGTAAATCAATCAAATGAGAATCGGGAAGCAGAGATACCAGTGAAGCTTGAGCCTTCATATCGTCAAGGTTGAAGTTCCAACCACTAATCCCACGTTTATATTCATTCTGTTCATAAATACAAAAGTTGTTACCTATTCCATGATAGCAGCATTTCAGCCATAACAGAATGGCTGCATACGGGACACAGCAATTCAAAAGGTCTCAGACCAAGCATTTGAAAGGATTTGCATTGGGAATCTGAAGGAACCTTAAACCACACCCTTATCTATGAGTAACTGAAGTAATTATCCTAGATCATTTCTGTATGTGTAATTTCATTATTATATTCCATACAATACATACTCTACGACTAAAGTTTACAAACCTAATGTAATTTCTGAAAGGGAGAAATGTAAGAGGTTGTGGCTCTAAAACTTAGGTTAATATAAAAGCCTTTATTCTAAAGAGAGAATATCCAAAGTAGGAAAACACGGACTCTTGGACTGCCTTCATTTACAGTAATTAAAGAGGGATTCTAGTTTAAAAAAAAAAATCCATTTCTAACAGCAATTGCAGTTTTGAAGCGAGTGTGATGGTCAAAGTAAGAAAACTAGGAGTCAGAATTCAACCAAGGGCAAGCCAGAGAAAGTGAGATACATTCATACAAAAAGTACATCTATTCCTATTAACACTCAACATTTCATTTTTTGACATATAATGATCTGACATAGTATTCATTAAGGTTAACTAGGCACTCAAACACCAATTGCTCTTGTAATTTGTCAGTTCCAAAGGAATTTAAATTTGAATATTTTTACATAGTTTATGTTTCAAAATACACTTGTAGAATTTCAATCGAGAGAATAACACGTTATGTAATTGATATTAGGCCCAATTATATAAACTATCATTGAGATTTCATTTTATTATGAAATACCTAATTATGCTTGCAAATTACAACTGCCCACTTATAACATAAATATAAATTACACATGTGAAAAGGAGCATTCATAAGACATTGTTCATCCTAATGAGATATTTGTAGTACATCAACGGGGTATACTTTTCACACATGTTATTTCAAATAGATTAACCCCTAGGTGTAATTTTGTAATCAGCTAAGTCCTCCCACATCAATCATGCCAACATACATTCGTAAAGCTGATGGATGTCATGGTACAAAATCAGGATAGCAAGCAACATGAGAATGTCTTTTTTCCATTATAAAATCAAACCTGGGATATTTCCTCTTTTTGCCCGTCTGGCATTTTCTTTTGTGCAAGCATGTCTTCCTCCTTCCTCTAAACCAATTTATACGATTTAATTAGAACATAACCTTACACAAAGAAGACACTTCAGCTAGTACATGCTCATATTGTTGTAGAAGACAAACCTTCAATGCCTGGAGGCGATCGCCAAGGTCTGGTAGCCCCTCCAGAAGAGTTCTAGCAATGTAATCGTTAGATCTAGCTTGCTTGAAAAAAGAATGCTTTAACAACTTCTTTGCAGACGGCCTTTTTGAAGGATCTTTCACCAGACAACTAGCAATCATCTGCTTAAAGGACTAGCAGACGCAAAAGATTTACGTAAAGATCGTCCCAATCTAACAAGTAATTTGGAATACCTTAGAAGACTTTAGCCTCATTGACAAACATACCTTAGAAAACTTTCTGTCTCTCTCATAATCAAGACAGGGTGGTGCATTTTGCAAGGTCATCAGCAGAACCTACATAATATAATAACATTATAACATTCGATTACTATCTATACAGAAAAAGAAAAAAAGGAAAAAGAAATTGAAGTCACTATATTTGAAAATACCTTCATTGGAGGATACTTGGAGAAAGGGGCATGACCATGCGCAAGCTCCAAAGCAGTTATGCCAAAAGACCAAATGTCAGCTCTGCAGAATTTGTCAATCCAATAGATAAGAAAATGATTAAATATTCAGCTTATTAGAAACATGAATCTTGGAAAAGGATGAACAGACTTGAAGTCATAACCATGCAATTGCTCCATAACCTCTGGTGCCATCCTAGAAAGCACAAACATCTCTTGTCATAGGGAAGTCAAAAAAGGAATTTGGAAAATTTATGAGAGCACCAGATGATCAATAATATTAAACAACTCAGATTTGCATACACGAGCATAGCATATGTGTAGATTATTTATTCTACATCCTTTTCTATAAATCTATCTTATAGTAGAATAAGTTATCAACACAAAGAAGATTGAAAATCTAAAGAGACAATGGGCATGCATAAACAACTCCAAATTTCGATGCATACCAGCATGGAGTACCCACAAAAGTATTCCTCATGCGCTGTCTGTCACCTGCATCAAACAAGTAAGCAGAAACACCAAAATCTCCCAGTTTGATTCCACCACGTGAATCGATAAGAACATTGCCAGCCTGCAAGACACAAACAAACAAAGTGAATCCCTAAACTCAGATATAGAAGATCTAATAGAAGATTGGCAATCTCTTCATGTCCAAAATTAAAATAATAAGAGGCCCAAAATTAAAGGAACTATGAAGCGCCAGCGGGAAAGATTTGGATACTAATAGTGATGGTATGGTTCCCTCTCAACTAAAATTTTAACTTCTTCTTTTTCGTACTTTTTGCTCTTTACTGAAGAGATGCACAAGACTTTATCACTCACAACCGTGTAAAGGATTCTGGGAGATGATTTTGTTGTCTACAGATAGTGATTAACAAATATAATAGGATTTGTTAGTTTTCAGAAGCTTGAGAAGTAGATATATTCTGTGTCCCATATTAATAGAATAAAAAAGATATAACTTTGTTCATGAGAAACCTGCTGGAATCGCATGAGAAGATCAAATTATAATACAATTGGACATTTCCCAACTGTCTAGCTTTTTACTCACTTTAACATCCCGATGAATGTGGCCATGCTGGTGAAGATAGTCCAAGCCCTTTAACACCTCTCGCAAGATAGTTGCAATGACAACCTCCTCAAAACCATCAGGATGTGCAGCCTTCAAGATGTGTAGGCAAGAGCCCCCAGCCATGTAAGGCATTACAAACCACAAATTATGATCGCTGACGAAGGAGCAGTGTGATTTTAAAACATTGGGATGATCAACGAGAACCATTGTTTGTGCTTCTCGTGAAACATTACTCTGGCGTAAAAATCAACATCATAATCAGAAATCAAGTTTGTCTAGCTATCAGGATAGAAAACAGGGGATCTAACCAAAAGCAATTGAGAAACGGAAGTTCAAACCACCCTATACAAGCACTCTTACTACCTTCTACGGTCAATAAATCCATATATAACGAAAAGAGAGTTGTACTTAGATTCAAAGCTTGTGAGCGTCCCTACCTCAGCGCCATAAATCAGAAACCGAAAAGAGTAGGCAATATTTTCATCCCATGATAAAAAAACGGAAATTGAAGGAACACAGAATTAGAAACGAAGAGATTACCAGATCGCAATTAGTACGCTCAAAGTCGAGAATTTTGATGGCGACAACCTCGTTGAGGGGATCACACAGCGCGCGGTGAACCGAAGCGCTAACTCCCGTCCCCACCTCCTCATACAGAGTGTAATGCTCTGCTCCAATCGGATACTTTTTCCTCTCCTTCTCCATTGCACTCACCTCTCCAATCCAACCACTATGAAAAAGATGCAAAACCTCAATATTAGCAAACTCACTCTGAAATTCGAATACTTTCCGGCAAATCGACGTCAATGAACGCGCGAATGCAACTCCACCAGCAATCCCGAGATCCAAGCTGCATTAAACAAATAATCCACAAAAATCGGCCAAAAATTAGACTATAAAAATTCATCCAACTTGACCGAAATTCGCTGCATGTGATGGCAATGGCGTGAACAAAAGGCAGAAAAGGAACTCACGGGAATCGAGCTTGCGTCCATTACAGGCCTAATCGAATGAAAAAAAAATACGAAACGAAAACGTGAAAATAGTAAATAGAAGCAACCTTAAATCAAGGCGGTTAATGTAGATACAGATTGAAGTGTACGTAAAAGGTTGGGGATATTTTGGAGAAAAAAAAAGGAAAGAGAAGGTTCTGACAGTGACGAGGGTTTGTTTAGTGTGAGAGAGAGAGAGAGAGAGAGAGAGGGAGAGCACGGCGGCGCAAGCGGATCGCCGCTAAATTTGTACGAAAATCCCGCCACCTGTTAAAAATAATTTACTCAAAGATATGAAGAGTATAAATATACCAACAACCTTTGTGGACGAATTGAAGATTTTGACCTTTTTGTTTTCTTTCCCTTCTACATTCTACAGGTTTGGCTTTAGGGTAATCTATAAATTTATCTAAAACATGAATTCAAAATAAAAAGGTTAATTTTAATGATAAATTTATAAATAATAATACTAGTACTTTTTCTTTCCTAGAGAATTGGACATAATCTGCTCTCTTTTAGTTAATTTTGAAGACTTTGTAAGAATGAGTTTTAAAATGAACTAGTATTGCTCACCGTGCGATACACGAGTCGTATACTGATCAAGCTCATAAAAAAAATTAGAATAATAAATTACGATATATTATATTGAATGATAATAAAATTATTTTGAAATATAGAGTTTTTTTTAAATAAAAAAATAGTTTACTACTGCTATTAATTTACTACATGTATAATATTTTTTAAATTTATTAATGGGTTATCTAATCTTCAAGTTTTAAATTTAATAGTGTTTGACGCAATCTGTATGTTCGATCTTAGCATTTTGCAAGAGAAAAAATATTTTGGAACTATAGAATTATAAGTTTTTCTAACATTTTCTCATACTGTAAAACCCTAAAAGACTCAGTTATACACCTATAAACCATTAATAATAAGCATCATGTTTATGTCTATTAAATAATCTCTATTTTTTTTTTCAATTCATTGCATGCAGTCCAAATTTGACAGTTGTGCAATAAAATAAATATAAGAGCTATTTTTAAATTTAAAAAAATGTGTAAATTTCGTAATGATGTATGTAGTTGGGTTGTTTTGATATATGTATATCTCTTGCAAATGTAATATAATATTTATAAGACTCCTAAAATGCAACTGTGATGATAGAACAATATCAAAGAAAATAAATATGTAACACATTTTTTCAGATAAATAAATTAATTACGAGTAAAAATCATAGTTTCTGTTAGAAAAAATATATATATATTAAAAATGAAATAGTTGTTCTAAAAGATTATGGAAAAAATACAATTAAATACACCAACTTTCTCTGACATCCCGTTTTAATCACTAACTTTCAATTTTTTGTGATAATTCACCAATTTTCTTCCGCATTCAATTTTAACACCGCATATTCCGGCTATTACGTGGCAATAGAAAATGACGAGGCATTATACGTGGCAATGTTAATTAAATTATTTACTACACGGTGATAAAACGATGTCGTTCTGAATAATTTATATGTTTCCGAATAATTTATTTACTACATGGTGATAAAATGATGAGGATTTGCAACGTCGTTTTATCACCGTGTAGTAAATATTATAATTAATATTACCACGTATAGTGCCTCGTCATTTTCTATTGCCACGTAATAGCCAGAATAAAAGATCGGTGTTAAAATTAAACGCAGAAGAAAGTTGGTGAATTATTAGAAAAAATTAAAAGTTGGTGATTAAAACAGAATGTTAGAGAAAGTTGATGTATTTAATTGCATTTTTCCCAAAGATTATTCAAAAAATCAAAAAAAGGTAAGAGAAGATAGTTTTTTAAAATAGTACAAAAAACTTTGTGAGAATAATTGATACCGAGAAGAGATGAATTGAGGAGGAAATACAAGAGAACACTCACAAAAACTCTACACTCTATGGAATCCACCAAGGAAGTGAGGAGAATAAAATAAGAAGAAAATACTTCTTCTGTAGACTAGTCGAGAGACTAAAAAGAGGGATTTTTTATTCAAGATCTTCACCATAAGAACTCCCACATACACTTATTTATATTAGACCCCTGCACCTTTTCACTACCCACATTCAAGATACATTAATAACTCATAATTGTAAACTAAAGAGATGAAAAGTTATTTCATGAGCAGATTTTCGGTTTTCACAGCCACCTTGTAGTAAATTGGCCATAACTCCCTCTAGAAAATTCCAAATGGCCTTTCGTTTGATGTTCTGGAAACTAAACTCAAAGGGCTTCGAATTCATGTGGGCCAATCAGCCTCGTAAGGCCCGAGAGAAAGCAGTTTATTGCTCGAAGTCAACCCAGCTGGTGCACTTTTCTGAATTTTCTGCACTTTCAACTATGGGGCCATTTTCTTTATTTTTGTGTGGCGATTTCTTTCCTTGATCATTTAATGATACTTGCATTTATAGGGAAAACCATTCAACTTCACTCTAATTTGAGTTTAAATAAAACATTGGGAAAATTAGTATTTATCTTATTGATGGTGTATTAACCTTAGGATATTAGATTACTTTGACTTATACATATAAATAGATAGTCTACTTATGTTATCACTTTTGGATATATCCATGTAACTTTTTGGAGGGAAAATGGCAAAAATATAATTATTATCAACAATTGAGTTTTTATTATATTTTATAGATTTTTAAAAGTATTATTTTTTTCATATGATATTAAAACAATTATAGTACTTATTAAAAAAAATGGAACTCCAAAAATTTATTTTAAAACTTATCATCAATTTTAAGGTCAAAAAAATACATCTATAATTTCGATTAACATTTCAAATGCATCAATCACAAAATAAAATAATTAAGACTAAATATGTAAGAGGGTTGAGTATTATATATGGATTGAGATCCTCTATTGCCTAATGGTGTGACATCTCCTATTGTACCGTTAAATGACTATTACGTGTCCACAATATTTCCAAAATCAACAATAATTAAAATTTTCCATAATGATAAATGACTAGTTTTGAAAATATTATTAACACATGTTAATAATCTATTGATGCAATAGGAGTGCAACACCATTAGGTAATAGAGGATGCAATCCCATTATATAACATGATTAAAAAAAAAACATTTTGGTTGAATCCGATATTAATTCAACTGCATTAATTATTATGAATCATCTCTTTGGTAGAACTAAAAATTTATGTTTATTAATGGAGTAGTAGGGTACATGTAATACTCAAAAAAATGAAGGAAAAAACTTGCAGATACAACACACTAGTAGTTAAAGGATTTTTCTCGGATCCAACTGCCAATCGTTGAAAGAAGAACTACAGAAATTGTAGTCTTCAACCGAGCACCAACCGCATTAATCTACTTTTAATCTCGTCGACTATCTTCTCTTTGTTCCAAGCAACGTTATCAAACGCTACCTTATTTCTAAGAAAACAATGTGGAATTCTGTATGAAATGATTCTGAATATTGTAGTGAAGGGCAGTAGAAATATTGAGTCGCTTGTAAATCTCCATCCAAATGAAATAAGCCAAATTGTATTTGATAAATAAATGGGCAGAAGACTCACCTTCATCTCCACAAGCAACATCTACAATCTTACGATCCTTTCTCAAACTCGAGTGGAACAACATGGAGAAGTGCTCGTTTGGTTCAAGTATGGTAAATGGAATCAAGTCAAGTAAGAGAATGGTAATAATAATGGTTACTTTTATTGAGTGTTTGGTTCAATAGTAGAAAGGGAGTCACTTGTAAGGAGGTTCCATTTCTCCTTGTTTCCCCTACTTCTTGAGGGGTAACAATGTAATGGATTGGGTTACCCCCAAGTAAGAAAAATGGATAACATATTACTCAAACCAAACAAAATATAATGGAATCAATTACTTGATTCCATTTCCATACCAAAAAAAAATTTAAACCAAACATGGGCTTAATCTTTAAGAGATAACCTTCCTGCTTAAACCCCCTCCCAGAATCTCGTATTTTCTCCATTGCCAATTTTCTTCTCGAAGGTTTTGCCAAAGCCATCCCCCCTCCGTTCCCAACCCATTATTAACTACCTCTTTCCACCGAGTAGACCAACCTCTCATCCTTCCCATACGAATAAGCAGAAGGAATAATAAACATGACCCAGAGGTTATTTTTATTATCTAGAAAGCGCCAAAGCCAGTTCTCAATCAAAGCTTTATTGATAAGCTTCAAATCCCTCACTCCGAGCCCACCCTCTCTGAAGACATGTACGTTTAAGGCAGGTCTCTCCCAGCTGTGTGTTACGGATCCTCTCAAGACAAGCATAAGAACACTCATATTTTGACGGGTATGAGTAACACAGTGCCGCGTAAGTACATGCAAGTAGAGCCGGCCATCGGAACCGGAACCGGCGAACCGAACCGGGAACCGAACCGGAACCGGAACCGGAACCGGCTGAGGAACCGTCGGAACGGCGGTGCGGTTCCGGTTCCATTCTTCCGGAACCGGGAACCGGCGGTTCCGAACCGGCGAACCGGGATTTTTTTTTTTAATTTTTAATTTATAGATTTTATTTGTATGTGTATAAATTTCATACTAATTATTTGATCTATCATTTTATTAGTATACAACTATACATCCATTTTAATGAATTCTTAATGTACAAATTATAAAATGAAAGAGATTTTTCATTGTTAAGTTATAATTCAAGTTGAAAAAAAGTACAAATGAATAAAACTACATAGATATGTGATTTCTATTCATTCAAAGTTAAAATATAGTAGCCTAGTGATGTTGTGCACTTGTGAGTTGTGATAATGTCAAAACTTTAAATTCAAATATTTAAACAAAAAACCAAATCATATAAAAATGACAAAATATTCAATTAACAATGTCACATGATGATGATGAATTGAAGATGACAAAATATACAATTTAGTGATTTACATAAAGATAATAAATTATCCAATTCATGAAGAAGACAAGATGAAGTGTCAATTTTGTAATGTTTCATTCCAATTAATAATGAATTAATGATAACATGTTAAATTTGAATGAACATTGCATATTTAATTATCAATTCATAATTTCATATCATATGAAATATTTTTTTTAATCATGTATTAATATTATTTATAACAAAAAAAAAAAAAAAAAAAAATGAAGCGTGGAACCGCCGGTTCCACCGGTTCCGAACCGGCGAACCGGGTGGAACCGGGGAACCGTGGAACCGGCGCGGGTGGAGCAGCATGGCAGAGGCGGCAGAGCAGGCTGAGCAGCCCATGCTCCATTAATTTTTTTTATTTTTATTATTATTATTTTTATTAATTCAAATTCAAATTTAAAAATTTTCCCCCCAATACTCCCACAATCTACACCTATAAATACCCCCCTATATCAAACCATTTCTTCACACCTTCAACTCTCAATCTCTCATCTCATCTCTATCATCAATCTCTCAAGCTCTCAAGCTCTCAAGCTTTCATACTTTGATTTGATATACTTTCAAGCTTTCATTTTTATCATCTCCATTCTCTACCCTCACTCACACTTCATTTTTTATACTCTTTAGCATACTTTATTTTTTCATCTCCATTCTCCACCCTCACTCACACTCTCAAGCTTTCATTTTTATCATCATCATGAAAAGATTATTTGGTCGTGGATCCGGAAATTCCTCCGGAGCTGACAAAGGCAAGGGTAAGGCGACCCAAAACAACCCCAACGTATTTCTCGAAGAGCCCCTCGAAAAGGTGTTGTCATCCATGAACAAAATCAAGAAAATGAATACTACTCTCCCTACACTTCCTCTCCAACAGATTTCGGGGGGTACGGCACCCCGACTCGTGAAGATACGCCGTACGATTCTCCACCGTTCGACTTCGAGCAAATCGAAAATGACGCCCGTCTAGCTCGGGAAATGGAGGCGGAGGAACAAGCTCGAGATCGAGCAAGGGGTCATTTCCATGCCGATGCGGTCAACCTCGACGAAGAAGATGAAATGGACGAGCAAGGCGATGGCGGTCTAGGTGCGGATCAACCTCAACACGAAGAGCCGGAGCCGCAACAAGAAGGAGATGCTGAAATTCCCGGCTCGGAGATATTCAAAATTTGGTTCAAGAAGGTGAAATTCGCTGGAAAAGATGGCGGTGCGGATTATATGAAGGCATGTTGTAATTTCTGCGATAAGAGGTACGCATGGAGAACCGGAGGAGGATATGGTACCTTGAGAAAGCATGTTAGAACAAAGCACCTGGCTAAGGAAAATGCTCGCGGACAACCTCTCCAACAAACACAGCTTGCCACGGCGGGAGGTACATCTAACCTTTCTTTATTTAAGTATAATGATACAGTCACTAGAGAGGTAATGGCTAAGTTTGTTGCAACCGAGTCACTTGCATTTCAATTTGCTGATAGTTTGCGTTTTGAACATACAATGAAAACTGGTTACAACCCTCTTTCTAAAAAAATTTCTCGATCTACTATGACTAGAACCATTATGAAACTCTCTCTTAGGTATAAAAAGGCTCTTAGAGACATGTTTACGAAATTTCCTTACCGAGTTTCCATATGTTCTGATATTTGGTCATGCGCATGGCAGCAAAATTCATATCTTGGCATCACAGTGCATTGGGTCGATCAAAACTGGGTTTTATGCAAAAGAATTTTGTGTTTTAGAAAATTCAATTGTGCACACACTGCAACAAACATTGCACTCTGCATTATTAAAGTTTTACAACAATTCAATATCCTTACAAAAATTTTTTCAATCGGTTTTGATAATGCAACCGCGAATACCGCAAGTGTCCCCGAACTCATTGCTGCATGTAATCCCTCTTTGGCTGGAAAATATTTTCATACACGTTGCATTTGTCATATTTTTAATCTTTGTGTTCAAGATGGTCTTAAACTACTCGAGAAGTCTATAGAGCCCATTAGGAAAGCTGTCCAAATGCTTCGAGATAAAACCAAACTCCATAGGGCCTGGGTGAAGTTCATTAAATCTAGGAGGGGTCATAGTAAAAGCTTCAATGTAGATGTCTGCACTAGATGGAACTCAACCTATGACATGCTTAGGGACACCGGAAAGTATAAAGAGGATTTGTGTGCTTTTTTTCAAGTTGAGGTTTCAAATCACATACTTTTAGAGTCTTATTGGGGGGATTGTGAGAAAGTGACTTCATTGTTAGAAGATTTTCATACTGCCACTAAGGATCTTTCCGGTGTTTATTATCCTACTTCTCCTCGTGTACTATATCATTTTACCATTATAGCAGTTAAGTTTGAACAACTCAGCCATATTTTTGATCTCAATGCTACCGTTTCTAAGATGATATTGAAATGGTTAAAGTACTTCTTTGTCATACCCGACGTCTTCTTAGTAGCATCCATCTTGAACCCTAGTCTTAAGCTTGATGGCGTCACCACACTCTTAGATTTCTACTACAACGCCTTAGGTGAAATGAGATTCGCAAACGCACCGGGTAGGGAAGGGTTAGAATTGCCTAGCCTTGATCTTGTTAAAACGGACCTAGATCAATCTCTTAGGTACCTATATAATGACTTCGTAGAAAAGTATGGGGGGAGTGTTGGGAGTTCTGCTTCTTCTGCCCGTAGTAGTAGACCTAGGCCCCCTTTTGATTTAGGAATTACTGGTGATAGTCAACGAGCTCGACAACTCCAAAGTTTCTTCGAAAACATCGGCTCAGGTTTGTTCTCTCAAGGTGATGAACTTTCTATGTATTTAAATGAACCTAGAACTGCCGAACTAACTAGTGCAGGTTCCAAAGAGTCCGATTTATTGAATTGGTGGATGAAAAGATCAGCACAATATCCAATCCTCTCCATTATGGCTCGAGAAGTCTTTGCCGTTCCTGCCTCAACGGTGTCGGTCGAGCAAGCATTTAGCAGCGGAGGATACACACTCGACGAAAGACGTTCGACAATGGCTCCAAAGAATCTCGAGGCACAAGTATTGCTTAAAGACTACGCCTTAGCCGAGATGCGAGAGCAAGAGAACAAATGGGAGGAGGTCTTTCAAGATGATCCACTAAGCACCACGGATGCCGGAACTGACACCGACACCTCTCAAGTAGAAACTGACGAGTTCGACGATGATTTTGATTTCGATAACATGTAAATGTAATCTTTTTGACCGTCAAATCTTAGACGAGTACTCTTTTTCCTCATTGAGGTTTTAACGAGGCTCGGCCTTTGAAATCAAAATGTGATCTTCAAAGGTAAGTTAAGTAAATAAAAAAAAATTGAATAATCGTCTTATTTGTTATATTTCCAATTTTTTTACAAATTTCTTTTACGGTTTTCGATTATAATGCTCTTACAATTAAACTTAAACAATATAAATGAAGTTTGAAAAAAAAAAAAAACCGGGAACCGGAACCGGAACCGGCGGTTCGGAACCGGAACCGGAACCGGTGGTTCGGAACCGGGGGAGGAACCGTCGGAACCGGCGGTGCGGTTCCGGTTCCTCCCGGGTGGAACCGGAACCGTGACCGGCTCTACATGCAAGGATGAAACCAGGGAACGACGAAGCGCAACTCACTTGGTAAGACGCATTGGGTTACTAAGACCCCACTGGAATCCATAAAAAAAATAGGGGTATATTAGTAATTTTACATTATATATATATATATATATATATATTTATTAGGATATAGATTATTATAGTTGAAAAGTAATAATTTTGAAATATGTAGTGGAGTTGACAATAAGTCTGGCTAAAGATCTATTTGTATTTTAGGTCGATCAAGAGTTCAATCTCCTTATTTCAATTTTTTTTCCCTTATTATTTATCCTTTAATGTACATCTCTTTCTTTCCTCTCATGTTTTAATAATTGCAATTTTTTCAAATTTTTTTATCTACATTTCTTTTGATTTCCTTTTTTCATTTGATCTACTCCTTATGGACAAACCTTTATATATCCCTTTCATTTTTCAATAATGACATGATATATTCCATATTTCTTTTTTTTCTTTCATCTACGCCTTATGTACATTCTTTTTCTTTTCATTTTTTTATTCACTGATCTATACTTCTTATGCAAAAATAATAATAATAATAATAATAATAATAATAAATAAATAAATAAATCTTTGTTTTCTTTCTTCTACTTTTTAAAAACCACATTACAATTTCTTTCCTTTTATTTTGATAATTAAAAAGGATATTTTTTTTCTGCCTTTTATTTTTTATAATTAGTAAAAGTACAATTTTTCAGCATATTAAAATACGTGTCAAACATAGATGACGGACGAATTTATATTATTATAAGTTGAACCTCCTTGAACCAGATTCCTAGCTTCGTCACTGAGTACATGGTCTCTAGACGCATTTAGTAGGATATACCCCCATATGAGGGGATGAGGCATTGCCTCTTGGGGTAGGTAATAATCTACCCATTTGGTAGGCGCAGATGTATGGATGTAGCTTCTTGTGAGCTTACTTCTAGCGCAAAGCTCACACTTATACTTTAATATACAAGTCCTAGTGATATGTCAAGTTCCTCATACAATTACTTTTATCAAGTTTGCCATGTGCATGTGGCAGGTGCTAATATTAGTCCATATGAAATACTATTTGAGTATTGTTTAAATAAGTAGTAGTAATATTTTTCACCATCAACACTATTTTTGTTTCTTTCTCCAAAAAAAAAAAAAAAAAAAAACAACTATTTTTGTTCCGGATCTTATAAATTTTTCCATTCCATATCGGATGCTTGACATGCGTCATGATTTAAGAACATTTTCAAAATATATTGGCATTTTTGTTTATAGAATTCTTTAAATATTATATTACTGATTATAAAAAATACTCCCTTCGACTTGTTGAATTCGCCTTGTTTCTTGAATATGTGTAAGTATTAAAATAATGAAACAAAGCGAAATGGATGAGACAGAGGGAGTATTAATTTTCAACATATTTGATGTTGCAATAAAAATGTATTACGAAAATAACCCGTTAATCCTTGTGTCCCGCAGTCAATGTTAGAAGGGATGAAAGGGTAGAAGAGTAATTTGGTATGAGGTGACGAAGGTCGAGGAGCGATAGTGAGCTACAGTATACGGATTAGATAAATATAGAATATGGGGCTGTATATGGAACTGACAAAACTTGCACTCTTTGACGTGTACGTATATTAGCAGTTGCCCTCTTGTATTTTTGCATGTAAATAATTCCTTTATAAACTATAAAATTAAAAAATTAAAAATGACTGTGTCCATGAAATCATTATGAGCCTGAATTTCTTCGGTCCATTTGTTTCTTGCTGCTTTCAATTTGGAACCATTTACCGTCTCCTGGTCAAGACACCCCCCCCCACCCCACCCACCCCACCCCACCCCACCCCACCCTCCTTGAAATTTAACAGTTTAAGAAAGAAGGAAACATTATGCTATTCATGCTTTTCTTATTCATTTTCCATTTCCCGAGCAGCCAAAAAGAAAGCTTAAGGCTTAAAGCTGAAAGAAAACTGATTATTTTTCACATGTGAAGCTTCTTCACCCTCGTTTAACTCAAGATTAATTAACTACATCGATGAACTCCCTCTTCTCCTCCTCAGAAAGCGGCAGCACCAGCCGGAGAAAGCGGCGCCCCGCCGGAACTCCAGGTACACACATATCAATCGAATTTCTAATTGATTAATATTTAATACATATTTGTATATTTATATATGGTGGTGAATTATGCAGATCCTGATGCGGAGGTGGTGTCGCTATCTCCGAAAACCCTCCTCGAATCGGACCGGTACGTGTGCGAGATCTGCAACCAGGGGTTCCAACGAGACCAGAATCTGCAGATGCACCGGCGCCGGCACAAGGTGCCGTGGAAGCTTCTGAAGAGAGAGAGTCCGGCAACTCGGAAGCGGGTCTTCGTCTGCCCGGAGCCGAGCTGCCTCCACCACGACCCTTGCCACGCCCTCGGCGATCTCGTCGGGATCAAGAAGCACTTCCGCCGCAAACACAGCAACCAGAGGCAGTGGGTTTGCGACAAATGCTCCAAGGGCTACGCCGTCCAGTCCGATTTCAAAGCCCATCTCAAAACCTGCGGCACCCGCGGCCACTCCTGCGACTGCGGCCGCGTCTTCTCCAGGTATGCTTTCTTATTGTCACGTATTCACAATATTTTAAAATTTTCATAATAAAAAATAACTTATTTTAGATTATTTTAGAAATATCGTTAATATGTGTAATGCGTCGATTATCTATTGATGCCAACAAGTATCCTCCGTACCAACTATGGTGTATCAACTGTGTACTAAAATTAATTTTTTTTTATTTTTATTTACTTTTTTTCTTCAATTTTGATCTAATATGATTTAGTATAATATTTTACTAATTAACAATGATTCATCAATTCAATTAGGGTATATAATTATTTTTTTATTTTTTTATTTTTTAACTAATAAAATTGAAATTAAATACTGAAAAATAAATGATAAACCCTAATCGTAATGGTGAACCCTAGACAATTAGAGTAAAATTATTGTGAATTATAATATCAAGAAATTGAAGAAAAAATAAACAAAAATCAAGAAAAATTGATTTTAGTACATGATTGGTACACTGAAATGAGTATAGATGATCACATTTGTATTGATGCAGTCGGTTTTCGTTAGTCTGAGGGAGTACGTAGGTATTTAATATCATTATTATTAGTATTATTATTATTGGGATAAGTTGGTGAAGGAGGAAATTGGGGTGGTCATGTACTTTTTATTTATGAATTTGCATTGTATTCAGTGCAAGAATGTTTTAGTAGTTGTAGGTGTAATTTAGGCGATGGCGGCATAATTGTTTTAATTTGAAGTTGTGTTTATTTAATTTCTTCTCTCACCTATTTATTCAAGGAGGTGTGTGTGTGTGTGTGTGTTTGTGTCAAATCATTTTCTGGAGTAGTCCAAGACATATGCTGGCAAAAGCATATTAATACTATAGACTAGCTGATTTTTACTGATATATTGTCAGCCCCTCTAGTAAATACTACCTCCGTCCCTCGGCATTAGTCTCATTTCATTTGGGCACAATAGCCAAGGGAAATGAAATAAAAGAATTATTAGTACAAATTAAAAGACAAAAGTAAGTATGTAATTACTGTTCATGTGAGTGTGATGTGAAGATGGATGTGATAGGATGGCTTAATTAAGCATGATGGGATGGTAGATGTGATGTTAATTTATTTTCTTTTTTAAAAATGAGACTAATAAATGGGATGTCCCAAAATGGAAAATGGGACTAATAAGAAGGGATGGAGGTAGTAGTAAATACAGTCATTATTGTTTATTCAAATATTACTAGGTCCCCTCTCTGGGGCTTGGTTGGCTTCCCAAAGATCAATGATTCTATGTTTGATATCTCATTACAAATGAACTCTACGAGGTCATTGTAATGGACGGAAGGCCTTCGTCCCATTACGAATATTCTGTTCATCATATTTACAGAATATTTGTAATGAGACGGAGTTATCATAATCATGGTATGATTAAGATACTTGTATTTTGGGTGCTCATTTATTTAAGTTTCTAATATTAGAGTAATAAAAACCCCACTTCATATTCCAATTTAGTGCTTCTACATTAATGCATATCTAATTATACAAATTGTTTAAATGCTGGTCCTCACAAAAATAATACTATAAATGATGTTATTTTTAAATTAATGCACACCGATTAATTTTAATGATCAATCTCAATCATCAGAATTTTCGCAATTACTAAATCAGCTACCGCAAAATCTGCAAAATATTATATCAATTTTTTCTTTTTTTCTATTTTTTTGTTAATTAGGGTTGAAAGCTTCATCGAGCATCAAGACTCTTGCAGCATGGGGCGGCTCCGAGAACGCAACCCACTCCACCAGCCGCCGCCGCCGGCGGTGGCGTGTTTATCACGAACCGCGTCAAGCCCCAGCCCCTCCAGCGAAACCAATCTAAGCGTGTCTGCGTGGGGCGGCGCTCAACCAATAAGTTCAATCTTCACGGAGGATGCCGGCGGCGGCGCTGCCGTCCACCCGCCCAATCTCGAGCTACAGCTACTCACAAAATCTAGCGGCAGCGTCGACATCTCTCAGCTACAGCTCTCAATAGGCTCGTCGGAGGATGCCGGCGGCGGCAGTTTCTCGCCGCCGGGAAGCAGCAGCGCCAGCGAGAAATGGAGCGCGGCAGCGGCGGCGGCAGCGATCAAGGAAGAGGCGCAGGAGCAGCTGCGTACGGCCATGGCGGAGAAGGCGTACGCGGAGGAGGCACGGAGGCTGGCGAAGCGGCAGAGGGAGGCGGCGGAGCAGGAATTCGCCAACGCTAAGAGAATCCGGCAGCACGCGACCGGAGAGCTCGAGAAGGCGGAGACGCTGAAAGAGCAGGCGGCGAAGCAGCTCAGCGCCACGATTTTGCAGATCACCTGCCATTCCTGCAAGCTAAGATTCCGGCATGAGACGGCGGCGTGGCGGCCGGCGTTTGCCGCAGAGACGTTGTCTTCCGTCGATAACTCTGTTGGGAATAATTACATTAGAGAATGGGAAGTGAAGCAAAATTGATGAGATATTGCGACGAATGTTTGTTGTTATTTTATTTGTTTTTTTTTTTTTTAATTAGCTAATAGAATTTGTTAAGCATGTTATGAGTTGGGTTTTCAAGAATTAACGAACCCTTTTCTCGTTGGAGTTTATGTAGGTGTATATTTAATTAGTGGGAGAATTAATTTAAAATTTAAATTAGTGGAGTGTTATGAGGAAATTGGAGTGGGGTGTGTTAATTATGTACTAAATTCTGGTATTTATTTAGCTTTGTTTAATTATTTCAGATGAGATCCTCTACCAACTATCATGTTCCGTACCAAATATTATTTTTATATTAGAATAATAATATTTTTATAAAAATAAAATTGCTAAAAAATGGAATAACGTTTATAACTAAAAATAGAATTTGTAAATATAATATACCTTACTTTTGGATTTATCAACTCTATTTTAGTTAATAAAATTTAAATTAAATGCTAAAAAAAATATAAACCCTAATTGGATGAGTGAACTCTAAAAAATAATTCTAAAATTATTCTAAATCATTCATATAAATTAAAATTGTTGAATACAAATATATAAAACTAGCTGTTGGAATATAGAAATGGGTACAAAAAATCTCAAACGAATTATTTCATGTGTTGTCCTCCATCCAAGAAAAGTGTATAATACTTTCCGCATTTTTCATTATTTACATAAAAATCATCACTTTATTACTACTCTTTTCGTTCCATTTTATTAGTCTCATTATTTTTGGCATGATAATCAATAGCATGTGAGATAAAGGGTGCTAAGGGGCATTCTTCACCATTACCCTTCCTTTTATAAAAATGAGACTAATAAATGGGACAAACGAAAAAGGAAAACGAGACTAATGAAGTGAGACGAAGGGAATACTAGTTAACATTCTCAAGCAACCCTTATGCTTTCAATTATTATTATTTTTTACTACCTATCTACTACTTTCATCCCATTATACTTGGTCACTTTCATTTGATTGACATTTCCCGCACACATTTTTCCACTGAAACCTAGTATGAGTTTTAAAATATAATTTTGAAGTATCGTTTTTTTTACGGGATACTATGACACTCATAGTATCCCGTAAAAAAAACAATACTTCAAAATTATATTTTAAAACTCATACTAAGTTTCGATGAAAATACGTACGCGAAATGTCAATCAAATAAAAGTGGTCAAGTATAGTGGGATGGAGGCAGTATATCATACTTTTTTAATAAATGGAGAGAGTATCGTATCATCGTGAGGTGCTTTTTTTTGTTTTTCATGGAAGCTTTTTACAGAAACAATAATGCTATCATTAAATGCGAGCTACTTTTTTCTGTCTATTTCCGTAGTGATAAAGGTGATTGATTTCTTGATTTCTTGAATTCAGTAGATTCGCATTAACGCCAAAAAGTATGTCCTTCAAGAAAAAAAGAAAAAAAGAAAAAAAAAAGAAGGGACTACTAGAATTAGAGGTGCTCACGGTTCCGACCGAACCGGCGGTTCTGGTTCTAAGATGGCCGGAATCGGAATTGAACCGGAATAGTTATGGTTTTGGTTTCGGTTTTTGGAACCGGATAGGAATCGTTTTTGTTTTTTTTTTTTTTCGTTTGATTATGATTCATGCTTTGTTGTTTATCGATCTAGTTTTAATTGTAAGACAATTCAAATTATAAAATGTAAAAAAATAGTTGAGAGTGAGATCGTTTAATTTTTATTTATTTATTAATCATAAACCCTTGGATATCACATATTGATTCTAAGGGCCGAGCCTCGTTAAAACCTTTGTGAGGAAAAATAGTACTCGTCTAAGCATTTTAAGATATCACTACATATTGTCGTCGTCGAAATCATCTGTTTCTTCAAAGGCATCGGTGTCGGTATCTGCTTCAGTGGTACTGATTGGATCATGTTCAAAGACCTCATCTCATCTGTTCTCTTGCTCACGGTGTTCGGCTAAAGTGTAGTCTTTCATACATTTTTTCATAATATTATGTGTATAAATTTTATTATACTTAATACCTTTTTTCATAATATTTTTTGTATTTAAAAGCATCTACAATTAATTTCACTTTGATGACAATATGACATCTTTTATGTAAATTATCATCTTCAATTCTTCATCATCATGTGACATTGTTTATTATTAATTTAAAGATATTTTTAGAATTAGTCTTCTTTATTTTAGCTTATTAAATTGTGAATTATAAATTAAATGATAAAACTATTTAACTTTACAAATATAAACATTTCCATATATAAAAGTATAACACACTAATCAGTAATCAAATGTTACATCAAATAAGTATACAAATACAAGTATAATATTGAAACATAAAATAAAATTAGAATTAAAATAAATAAAATAAAATAAAAAATAAAATAATAAAATAAAACGGTTCTTTTTCGGTTCCGAACTGGAACCGAACCGACTGTTCCCGGTTCCAAACTTTCGGAACCGAAACCGAACCGGCAATTCCGCCAGTTCCAGTTCCGATTAAAAACCGCCGGTTCCGGTTCCGGTGGGCACCTCTACTGGAATGCATTCAAAATAAGATACACATATGTTCTTCGAAATTTTTCAAGTATTCTTGTTGCTAATCAATTATTGATTAAGAAAAAACTTTGAGATTTTAGTAAAATAACGAGTACTTGAGGTAATTTCATGTAAAATTGAGATCTATTTCATTATTCGATATTTGACATGAATTATTTTATATGGCAATTCTTAATTTGAATATAAAAATTGATAAAATATTTATTTAGAAGTGATATACTATTACGATGATTAATTAGAAAAAAATTAACATCAAATTATTTTAAAAACAAATAGGATTGAGAGAGTTCTCATGTAGTAGCATAAGTTCAAATTTTAAATGTCAAGATGAATGTTGAACTTGTAAAAAAAATATTAAGGGGATATCATTTCTCAAGTAGGTTCTTATTGAATATCAAATCGGTTGTTGGTTTGACGTAATAGAAATATAAGTCAAGATGCATATCATTTTTCGGGCAATTGTACACTTCCTGAACACACGCTCGTTGTTTAATTCACTCCTATATGAGGTTGAGCAAGTTTATGAATTTAGTTTCATTTACTATTTTAACAATCACAAAAGTAATGAACTAAATCAAATTTTCAATTTTAAAAACTAATTTTAATATTTTATTCGTACCTTAAAGATTGTACAAAGTTTCTTTTTGATACGTTTTTGAACATTATACCCACTACAAATCACTTTAACTTCATTCTTTATCATCTCAATTTATTTTTGTGCAAAATTATAAGGGCACAGAGAGTATCGTACTCCTTCTATCTACGAAAGTGCGATATTTATTTATTTATTTTTCATTTTGAACGTCCACGAAAAGTGTAATACTTTCACTTTAGTACATATGTTCACTTAACTTTTTATCCTTTTACACTACTTTTTGGTAGGTTCAATTCTAAAGTTAGCGCTTGTTGTCTATGTGAATTCAACCCATGTTTGGTTTATCTTATTTTTTGGTATGAAAAGAGAAACAATTAATTAGTTTTATTATTATTTGTTTGGTTTTAGTAATAGGTTATCTATTTTCCTTACTTGTGGGTAACTCAATCCAACAAATTGTTATCCCTCAAGAAGGAGGGGAAACAAGGAGAATTTTACAAGTGACTCATTTCTTTTATTGAACCAAACACTCAATAAAAGTAACCATTATCATTCTCTTACTTGATTTGATTTCATTTCTTTTCCGTTTCCCAACTTGAACCAAACGATCAATCTTTTTCAATTTATATATCAACTATTGGCACGCCTATATATACTTCATATAAATTACATAGGTTTCATGTAAGTTAAATTTAGATTTTTGTTCTAAATCGGTGAAACTCCTTTCGCATAGGATCTTTTATTGCTTTTTCCATTTCTGAAAATTGATGTAGTATATACTATAATATTGGGGTGACTCCTCTTACGGGTTACGACTTCTTTTGTTGATCAACTCTTCTTAAAAATCGATATGGGACACAATATTAAGGCAAATTTCTACTCACTCCCTTCCTCAACTTTTGTTGTTTTAATTTTAAGGTCTCTTCTCTTTGATGGAAAATGAGGGAAAATAAAAAAATTATACAATTTTTTCTTTTCTTTTTTTTCTCATGTTTTATTTGTGGATAATTTTTTTGGGGCCAAAGGGAAAAAAAAAAATCTTGGGCATCTCTATTCCAACCTTTTTACTCCATATATTATCCATCTTTTTCTTATCCCACATTTTCCTTTTTTATATAAAAAAAAAACACACTAGTCCAGATATTTGGGATTTGGCATAGTAATTAAAATGAAAAATAAAAATAAAAAAGAAAGATGAGGGGGAGAGAGATTATGTGGTCTTCGGTAGTGAGATTTTCTACTTGGACTATTAGAAGATCTTTGTTGGCTGAGGTGGTCAGAAAAATGGAGGTGACCGTCCCTTAGGTCCCTAGCTATCCCCCACGTTAAACAAACTTATTTTCCTGCCATAAAATTATTGCATGGCAAGTGTATAATGTACGTATAGCCTGAATAGAGAGAGGGGTATAACCGTATAAGTATAATTAGTGCATGCATGTAGACGACAGTGTACAGCAAATAATAATATAGAAAGGGTCAGAAAAAATAAGAATCCTTTGGGGGTGCAGAGCAGTGCAGGAATTCTGAAACCATTTAAAGACTACGCCATGTTTTTCAGTGCCATAGTTGTAATGTTTGTTTCTGGAGTCGTCCCTCTCAGTCTCAACCACATCAAACAAAACTCCATTCATTTCAAATTTTTACTTCATCTTTTCCCTCTCTCTCTCTCTCTCTCTCTCTCTCTCCACTCAGAATCAGTGGCACAGGCGTCTTTCCATTTATGAGGAGACCGGTGCTTGGAGATAAGCTTCCTTTATCTCTGTCTAATTCTGCTCTCTCTCTACTATTTCTACACAGAGAAAGAGAGAGCGAGAGGTGTGCCTATCTGTTCGTATTTGGTTAACAACGTCAAATTCACAATTTTTTTAAAAAATATTTATCATAAAAATACTATTCCCTTTTCCAAATGTGTGTATTGGTTTTGACTGATATCGGTTCGAAGATAAAATAATACTCCTTCGGTTTCATTTATAAAGAGATAAGTTTTATTTTGATATATCTCATTCATAATGAGATATTCCCTCCGTCCCGTCTAAGACATTACGTTTTTTTCAGCAATTTTTTCAAACGTTTTCGAGCATCTTGATAATTAGTTTTAAAATAACTTTTCAATTTTTTTTTTCCTTTTACGGGATACTACTTGTAGTATCCGGTAAAAGAAAAAAAATATTTAAAAAGTTATTCTAAAACTCCTTATCAAGACGCTCGAAAACGCTTGAAAAAAATGCTAAAAAAAACGTAACGTCTTAGACAGGATGGATGTAGTATTTTTTAAGGTAAATTCTTTTAGCTCAATTAAGGAAAATAATAATATAGCAAAAGAATTATACTATTAAAAAAATCAATTAATAAACTTTAATTATAGATCATTAAATAATAATATCCATTTTTTTTCTAAAAAGAACTAAATTTAAATCATTAAATAATAAGTATAATCAGTATAATTCACTATTAATCACCACCGTCTTAATTTTCGTGTCACAAAAAAGTTTTCCCATTATAAGCGGGACAGAAAGAGTAATATATTGTGTTGTTTATTGCATTGGAAATTGTGTTTCACATATTGTGACTTGTGAGTGAAAATTGAGTCTCAAAAACAAAGCTGGACTTGTGAGGCCCAAAAATTTTAGAGGTCCATTAAATATTACTACCTCCATCCCATTACATTAGTCATCTTTGCTTTTTGATTGTTCGGCACGCTTTTCCACCGAAACCTAGTACGAGTTTTAAAATATAATTTTGACGTATTTATTTTTTCACGGTCATAGTACCCCGTGAAAAAATAAATACGTCAAAATTATATTTTAAAACTCGTACTAGGTTTCGGTGGAAAAGCGTGCCGAACAATCAAAAAGCAAAGATGACTAATGTAATGGGATGGAGGTAGTACTACTAATATTTCTCTTGAATGTAGATTTGAAGAGCATAAATTGTTTTCCAGATGTTTTTTTTTATTACAAGATTTTGTTAACCATATCGGTTACAGTTGTATCAATTGAAAAGTCTTTATTGAATTTAAGTTTACGATTAATTATGTTGCAAGACATGTTGAATGAATTGACTATGTTATCAATTAAGAAAAAAAAAATTGATCAGTTAGATTATACATACTTTGATAAATACTTTTGCGTCTAAAACTACAACGTGTTGTATTTAGATAATGTAATATTTTTTTTTTCTCTATTTCAACTAATCCTTATTATATGTTCTATTTTCTTGTATATTTATTTTGTATGTTCTATTTCAACTAATTGATAAATATGTATTGTAGTAAGGGTATGAAAGAATATTATTGTGTGTGCATGCATGTGTTGGCCTAGCGTTAGAGGGTTAATGCCCATGACCAAAAGGTCTCGAGTTCGAATCCTCCATGACGCAACCTTTAAAATTTTGGTTAATTATATATGTTTAAAAAAAATATTTTAATTAGTCCACTTCCAAAAATAGAATGTGCACGCATTTGGAGAGCGAGCCAACATAGAGTATAATAATATATTGAATCATATAGTTAATATTCAAAACCATTGGAGAACCTAATTGAAATTCGACATAAATCATTGTGTTTTAATTTTTAAGTAAATAATAAATACTTTATGCGTCTCAGTCAAAACGTTCTCCTTCTTTTTGGCACGATAGTTAAGGAGAAGCCGTAAAGTGTGAAAAAGTGATATAATTCCCTTTTCATAAAATGTGAATATTAAATACTACATTCGTCTCATTTAGAACATCCCTTCCTGTGGCAGGATGATAATTAAGAAGAAACTGTAAAGTGTGAAAAAATGATATAATCCATACTTTTTGAATAGTTAGCTTTGTTTTTCTAAAAAACCAAAATAAAGCACTTTGAGTAGGATAACTCAAGAAGAAAAAAGGAAACACTTTTAATGGGACGGACATAGTGATAAATAGGGTTAATAATATAAAATATTATAAATACTCTATCCGTCCATGATTTACTGGACTAAAAATTTGGGCACAAAGTTTAATGTATTTTGATGATGTAATAATAAATTAAAGTATTAAAGTGTTAAAATGGAATAATTATAGACTCATCTAATATTTTTAATTGTATTAAAGTGTTAAAGTGTTAAAAAGTAGAGTGGTAAAGTACTAAAATGATTGTGGGGTCTACGTCCCAAAATAAAAAAAGTTCATTGTAAATCGTGAACATCTTAATATAATAATAATATCAGTAAATGATAGACGGAGGACTACACAATCATGTAATGCCCATGACCAAAAGGTCTCGAGTTTTCCGGAAAAATAATCATGTAAAAATAATAATGTAATTTAACACTATTGAAATTAATCATAAAATAAAATAGATAAACTATACATTTAATAATAATAAAGTAATTGATATTGATAAAGTGGGACCAACAAATAGTATTAGAGTTCAAAATTAGAGCCCATCATTGTGAAAATTTTAAAATTTGAGATCTTATCTAGGTGGCAATTTATAGAGCCCCAAATGAGGCTCTCCATTGTAGCTGCCCTTAGGGCTCGTTTGGTTGGCAGGATTCTGTTCTGGGAAAGTAATCTGATTCCAAATTATTAAATTCTTGTGTTTGGTGTAACAGAAAAAGTAATCAGATTCCAAAAAATTAAATTGCTGTGTTTGTTTCAAATTTTATAAAATTCAGGAAAGTAATAAGAATCCTGACATCAAGGAAAGTTAGTTCAAAATTCAAGGATTCTTATTCCCTACTCCAACATAGGTATTCTTTTTCCTTGATACGTGGATTCTAATAATAATAATAATAATAATATTATTATTATTATTATTATTATTATTATTTTTAATAGTAAAAACCAAAAACAAAAATAATAATATAAATAAATAATAATAATAATAACAAAAACAAATTTTAAAAAAATAATAAAAACCAAAAATAATAGTAGTAAAAACATAATAATAATAATAATAATAATAATAATAATAATAATAATAATAATAATAATAATAATAATAATAATAATAATAATAATAATAATAATAATAATAATAATAATAATAATGAAATTTG
This sequence comes from Mentha longifolia, assembly GCA_001642375.2. Taxonomy (NCBI): domain Eukaryota; kingdom Viridiplantae; phylum Streptophyta; class Magnoliopsida; order Lamiales; family Lamiaceae; genus Mentha; species Mentha longifolia. The sequence continues at coordinate 12,906,836 of CM038116.1, read as the reverse complement.
ATATTATGAAATTGATATTTTTTTCAATGTAAACAATAACTTGATTTCATATTAGAATCTAGACAATTTTATTGATAATATCCAAACACTGGATTGCTGATTAGCTAGGATTTACTTTCCTCAGAATCATATTCTATAACAACTTTACTTTCCTATTTTATTTTCTCCAGAATCACATTCCTCAAAATCATTTTCCCTGACAATATTACTTTTCTGCCAACCAAACGAGCCCTTAATCTTATCTATCTATTCCCTTCTTATTTCTCTTTTCCACGTTTATTTCTTCTCGGTCTTTATATTTATATTTCGTATTTCTCCTTATAAAACTGATTGAGATTGGGTTTTTGGTTTTTGTTGGATTGGAAATTTAATTAGTCAAGATTTTAGTCTTTTCTAAAGTCTCTTTTTTAATTTGTCCCGGTTGAACAAGTCTTGGTCTTTTTTCTTGGAATAAAGTTGGAAAACGTCAGTCAGTTCCTATTCTTTCGCTAACGGTTACGAGTTACTAATAAACTTGGCTATATCTAATACTACTTGTGGAGGTACCTGAATTAGAGAGAGTAACGTCTATCTTTCCGTTAACAAAAAAAAAAAAAAGAAGAAGAAAACGTCTATCTTTTCTTAATCTTTCTTTTCTGAACAAAATAAGTCTATTATCTCGTGTATTAAATCATGTGCGGTTTTTCAAAAATTATGTGATAGAGAACCCATGATATATAAAAGGTGAAAGTGTTGCACGCTTGGAAATCTCAGAATTTTGCAGCGGAATTTAATAAAATTTTCACAAGTTATATAAAATAACTCGTGGATGCTTCAGCGGAATGATTTATAAAATTACACTTAATTTAAAAAATTATGCATTTGGTTGTCCGTGATACTTCATTAATTGTTGGGGAAATGTTATTTGCTAGGTAAAACTTTCTTATTCCTTTCACTATCATCGATGAGAAAAGAAAAGAAGAAACCAATAGTGGAAAATAAAGGTTGAGCACGAGGTAATTTCTTGAAGTTGTTCTATGAATAAATTTTAAATTCTTTTAATTGTTTTTGTGAATATTGAAGACTTTATTTACTTTTTTTGTTACAGAGGATTCATATTCGGGAAATATTTTATTCGTTAATTATTTTTACATCATCTAGAATATTGTCTTTTCTATTATCGAAATCATTGCATGCGTGGCTAATAAAATTTAGATTTGTTGATCAAAGTTATAAAGGTAGGGATTTATTGGATTCATAAGAAATATCTTGAGTTCTCAAAAAAATCATGTGCGTTGCACGTGCATCCAATTATTTTATTATTATTTTTCACTTAGGATAAAATGAATTATAATCTAGATCTATATATATCCTATTATAAAAATTGTCTTGTTTACAAAATTTAGTTTAATATAAATCACGTATGTTAATCATGATTGTAATGTAAGAAAAACATAAATTGAAGAAATAGTTAATCATGATTGTATTGTAACTTTGTAAGAAAAAGAAGAAAAAATAAAAATTGAAAAAATAATATTAAAATAAAGAAAACGTAAAAGTAGAATTAATTATATTAGGATAAGGAGAATTAGAGGAGGATAATACCACTAATTATTTATAAGTTTATGATAAATATAATTAAATAATAGAATTACATTGTTATCCGTAAAATAGATATGCAATAGGGGTATATTAGGAGGATAATACCACTAATTGTTATCCGTATAATAGAATTACATTGTTATCTAAAAAGTCAACAGAGTCAGTATATATATATATATACTGACTCTGTTGACTTTTTAGATAATTTTAAAGCTTTATGATGATGGATTTAAAATCGTTGTACATAAATGGGTAAGATATGTTCCTATTTCTCATGTGGGGATTCATTCCTACATGATCCATCCTCTATACATCCCAACATCACCAAATTATTTAATTATATTGTTTATGCATTTTTTCTTTGTTGTTTAATTTCATTATTTTACTTTCTCTTTCCTCTTTTTTCATTAATAGCTCATCATTTTTCAATACGATCCTCTTTCTTTGTTTAATAACGGTGCTGACAAAAAAAAGAGTTCTATACTAATGGGACTATTAGTACGGTGAGAATATGATTTAGTCTTTTTATGTAGTATTTTGCTAATAATTTTACTATTTCTATTAATTTCTTTATTAAAAAAATAAGAAATGGTATATATATAAATAAATCATGATTAACATTTAGAACTAAAAATTAAAATTTTAAGAAATTATATGCCGTAGTATTGGATTAATCTTCCCTTTAAAAAAGATAATGTAAATATTTATTAGATTAGTGAACTCTACTTAATAATTGTAAAAAAGCCATTTCTCTACTCGGCCGGGGAAGCAAGACAAGTAGGCAGGCTCAATATCAATACTTTGTAGAGGGTAAATCTACAAATTGAGGATATGACCGGCTCGACAAGTTCGCTGCGAAGATGGATCGGACACTAGCAACATGTCAACACAAGTAGCACACGTAAGAGACCTTCGTGAAACACCGGTGGGGGTGTCAGCCGAAGGACCTCCGACGCTCAAGTCAGTAATTAGAATAAATAATCGGAATAGTAAATGGAAATAGACGGGAAATAATAAATATTTAGAAAAATACATAACCTTAATCTCATATATCAATCATAAAACTATAGAAAAATTATTTCTCTGAATTACTATATTTTTCGGTATTCTATTCAAATTTGTATAGTTATCTAAATACTTAGTAATTACTATGTTCCTTTAGCAATTTAATACATTTAAAATATATATATCAAAAAATTAAGCATTAAATCATGATTATAGTAAATTTATCGATCAATTGCTCTAAATAACTTGGTATCATTTCACAAAAATTCAATTAATAATTAATTTTATTTGTGACCATATATCCAAATTTTCTATTGTCACAACAAATTAAATTTTACACAAATTATCAATAAAAATTGAATTGAAAAAGTAAATAAATAACATATGGTATGGATATAACAAAATAAAGAAATCCATATAATAATTTAATGTGAAAATAGATATATTAGCAAATAATAAAACACTATTTATAATTTAAAATATATATTTATTATCAAATCCATTGGACAATTCACAACTCTTTATAATAAAATTATGTTTATATAACCATTAGACAATTCATGTATACTTTTGGAGGAAAAGTGACATTTTTATAATTATTGTTAACAATTCTACTTTTATATACTGTATAGATACACACATACCAAAAGACTGGTGTTCTAGCGTTCTGATAACTCTACGGTGCAATTTATTTTCAAGAATTTTATTTATGCTCCTGGATAACTCCAGAAGGGTAAGCCTAACGGAAAATTCCAAAGTCCTGTCTGTTTTTTATTTTTATTTTTATTTTTTTAATGTTTGGAACTTTTGGGTTGGGAAGAGAATTTTAGAGTGCACATGCAAACGATGCAATAATCCAACATATATTTGAAGGAACTTTTGCACTCTTGTAATTTTAATTTCATGTAGATGAGTTGGAAATATTTAGTTTCAATATAATGTCCCTACATAATCAAATCCTTACCTAACAAAACATAATGCTACCCAATCATAAGAGCATTAAACTTGGTAGATATAATGCAGAAAAATTAGCTGCTGAAAGTTACACGAGGTATATGTGATAGGATATGGCCTAGCTACTAGGCCCAAGCATCGAGCCCAATATAATGGGGCTCCGACTGTCAAGCTCGGCCTATGCAGCTCGGCCCACTTAAGAGCCTTACTTGGCTCGGCCCAAACAGCCCACCTAGGCCGAAGCCACTTTGGCCCACCTCAAAGGAATCTCTACACCAAGGCAACTCCTACATCGACTACAATTCAAGCTCCACAAGAGATATAGAAGCTCGGTGTTTATCCAGTAAAGGAGGAGATCAAGCCAAAGAGTCCTAATAGGAAAAGACTTATAATCCTAGTCGAATTCCATATGTAAACACTTATAAATAGGGGTTTAGAATAGGTTGAGAGGGGAGAACAATCTTGTAATCACTACTCATACAAGCAATAAAGATATATACTCTTTCCGCCCGTGGACGTAAATCTATTCCAATAGATCGAACCACGTAAATCCCTTTGTGTTCCGTTCACTTTTGTGTTCGTTAAAACCCAGTTTTCGTGCATTAACTATCTTGCGAAAATAAGATCGATCAATATGAATGAACACTGGTTTCTTTATTTAACCAAATGACACTCTTTGATCCAAATATACATTACATAATTTCATAATCATGTTCCAACACAAAACGAAGAAGACGATTCAGATTCATGACTCTATTTTTCACAAATTGAAATATATATGAATCCGAAACCTCAAGACAACAGTCATTAACTTAACCAGAAATATTAATGGCCTTCACCTCCGCCTTCTTCACCTCCATAGGCTCCGTGACAGTCAGCACACCGTTCTCCATTGCCGCCTTCACCTGTTCCAGCTTGGCATTCTCCGGCAGCCTGAAGCGGCGGAGGAACTTGCCGCTGCTCCTCTCGACACGGTGCCACTTGTCGTTCTTCTCGTCCTACTCCTTGCTTGCTTCTCTCTCCGCTGATCTGAAGAATGCTACCATCTTCCACCTCGACCTTCACTTCCTCTTTCTTCAAATCCGGAAACATCAACCATGAAGAGATATGCCTCCGGCGTAGGGATGTCTATTTAGCCCGAGACCGACGGGCCGACCCGAATAGCCCGATAAAAAAGGTGGGTTAGGGCCAAAAAATTATAGCCCGAATATATAAAAGCCCTATAGGGCCGGACCGAAAAAAGCCCGTGGGTTGGCCATGTGTCAAAATTTATGTGATATTTCATTACTTTACTTATAAATTTGATAATTATGTCGTATTTACAATTATTATTGAATATCTTTTAATTTTTTTATTATAATGTAATTATTAGTTAAATTCTATATATTTATCTTTCAATAGTAGGTGAAAATTAAAATAAAGATTGATATTTAGTAAAAATGCTAGTTGCATTCTCAATATTTATGAAATTATTTATTGAATTTACATAAATATATGTTGAAACGACGCTTATTTTTATATTTATACAAGTTTAATTTTATTTTTGCAATTTTTTTGGCCCGATGGGCTAGCCCGAAACCGAGAAGGTTAGGGTTAGGACAAAAAAAAAAAGCCCGAAAGAAAAAAAAAAGCCCAATTAACCCGAACCGAATAGCCGCAACCCGATAGGGTTAGCCCGAAATCCGGTGGGTTGGCCCGTTTGACATCCCTACTCCGGCGTCTCTTTCCAGCAATGCGGGCGTTGATGCAAGTATGTGGATTTGGGCTTAGAATGGAAGTTGATGGCCGCACATATCTTAGTGGGCCTACATAAATACAGGGCTACAAGGTTCAAAGAAAGAGAGAAAAAGAGGCGTATAACATCATGTTTGAGCAAGCCCATTACAGTAATAGCTATTCCTTTCATCTCCTAATAAGTGTCCTGATTAGCTAATTTTTTTGTTCCCGAATAAATATTACTCCCTCCGTCCCATTAGAATATGCCAGTTTTCCTATTTGGGACGTCCCATTAGAATAGGCCAGTTTCCTAATAGGAAAAAAAATTACCCACTATTAATCACCCCATCATCTACTCACTTCTCAGCACGTATCCCAATATAATTTAAATTCTAAAAGTTTAAACTATCATAACTTGCTCGTTTGTTCTCCGATTTTTATGATTTTTATATCAAATTAAAGGTCTTGATACGATCTTTCATTTAAGATCAGACATCAATATATTTTGATGCATTTATGATGATTTAATTTCAAAACAATGAAATTGACATTAAAATATTAAACACTATACTTTATCTTTACACACACTCTCCTAAAATCTTGTGCCAAAAAGAAATAGGCCTGTTTAAATGGGACGGAGGGAGTATATTTTAAAATTCTATGCAAAAATTTATGTCAAACTACCAAATTTACCCCTATCATCATTGAATATTATTTATTTTTTTTATTTTTCTATGCAATGATTAGGGGTAATAATGGTAAAATTACTTATTTTCTTGGTATTTACTATTTGGTGGCTTGAGACACTTATTAGGGGACATAGGGATTATAGTTTTTATAGAGCATGATTGCTCAAAATAAGAATATTTATTGTTTAAAATAATTAATCAAAGATGTTATGGGTGCTTTTACACTCTCAATCATTTCTATTTAATAAATACGGAGTACTATTTTTGCATATATTGCGATATGCTATAAAAAAAATGGAATAATACTTGGCATTCTTTTTTTTCTTTTTTCTTTTTTTTCATTTTGTTGAAAGTATAAAATAAAGCTCGATACGTATATCTGAAATACCTGCTTTATACTTTTTTCCTTTTATGCCAGCGGCTATTTGTTTCTCGCAAAAGTTTGAGAAAAACAAACAGAAAAAAACAAACAAACGTATACTTTTTCTTTGCCTTTTGTTTTTTTGGTTCTTTTTCTTTAACGTTTGTCCAACAAATTCAACAATTAGTGTGATATACTGTACCCACATGGCCACATGCAATCATTGATGTACTATGCAATTTTGTAAAAGGCAACATCATATTCATATCGCTCCTATGTTGTTAAGGTATAGAGTTCTCTTTCTCCTAATCTCCCACAATTAGCTCTAAGATTTAAGAAGATGATAGGGTAGTGATGTTCAGGTAAGTCCACTCACTCTACTGCACCTACTAATTTTCTCATTATACCGATACATATGGATAGATTATCTAAAGCTTTCTCTCTTAATAAAAATAGTAGCAGCAATAATAACAAAGCTTCAAAGGAAAAAGAAGAGAACATGATCTCTCAAAAAAATGAAAAATCCCTACAAGATTGGAAATTGCCTCCTTCTCCACCCTCGGATTCTTTCAAACGAAAGGGTATATTCCATTTTTCTCCTGATCGTACGGTCAACACAGTGGAGAGAGAAATTTGTTTATCTGAGGGATTCTCATCAATTCCTCTGATCACAGAGAATCCTCAAAGAAACAAGCTTTTGGCCATTCATGTGGGAATGATTCAGGTAGCTTTGAAACCCACAAAACTGGGTTCAGACACCTCTGCGGTAATATGTCTTCGCGACAAGAGGTTGCTGAATTTTAATGAATCTGTGCTGGCAATGGTGGAATCGAGCTTGTGTGATGGTCCCATTTATTTCTCCTACTTTCCTAGCTATTGTGTTTCGATGTCTGATGCTCATCTGAAGAGCAGTTTTGCCGTTGATGTCAAAACACAAGGATCTGGTGCGATTCTCATGTATAGGTTCCATTATAAAGTGGTGAAAGGTTTTGCACGAGATCCCAAGAAGAATCGTAACCCCGTTGATAGGGTTGAAAACACGACGACTTTGTTCGTTACTGATGTTGCACGAAACAACAGTGTGGTTTCCAAGAAAATATATTGGGATCAGGTTACAGTGCCTGAGATATGGAAGGTTAGAAGCGACCCCCCCTCCTCCTCCGCCGGGGGGCAGGTGGCGGTGGCTAATGCTCCCGTCGACTGGAAAGAGGCGGCGGAGGCGCATGTGTTGAAGGTGGATGTTCCCGGATTGAAGAAAGAGGATATTAGGGTTGAGGTTGAAGATGGGGGAATTCTGCAGATCAGTGGAGAGAGAAGGAAGGAGGAGGTGGAGGAGAGTGAGAAGTGGCGCTGCGTGGAGAGGAGCAGCGGCAAATTCGTCCGCCGGTTAAAGTTGCCAGAGGATGCGAAGTTGGATGAGGTGAAGGCGGCAGTGGAGAATGGGGTGCTGACGGTGACGGTGCCGAAGATGGAAGTTGGTAAGAAGCCATTAGTGAAGGTTATTGATATCTCTGGTTAAGGAAATTAGGCATAGGAGAATTGTGTTTAGTTGTTCATGTTGTGTTAAAATAGTGCTATGTACAGTTCGTGTGTTTGATATGTTCAATTTATTTTCTAAGAGTGGTTTTTTCTTTTCTTCTACCTTTTTTTTTTTTTTGAATATATATTTCGTCAATTTCTGGGGATCAAAGCAAAAGTATTTTGGTCTGGTTTCATAAAATTTATGTAGTTTATAAGCTGGTTCCTCCAACGCGGCAATTAAAATTAGTGATATTAAGAGTTCCTCCAACGCGGCAATTCAACTTTCACCCTATTGGTCTGGTTTCATAAAATTTATGTAGTTTATAAGCTGGTTTGCGTAGAGCTTGGTCTAATTTACATTATTTTCCTAATTTAATACCCATTGTGTTTGTTTTTGTAATCCTCACTTGAGCATTACTTTTACCATTGATGGAAACAACTCATTTCCTGGATGGGATCCCCTATTCCCATATATTTCTGTGTTCAAATTGTGATTCAAATTTTAAATTCTAATGTATTAGTTACTGTAGTATATTTTATTTTTTATAAAAAATAAAAATTACTATAATAGTAATAAATTATAATAAATATTTATAAATCAAAATCAATTTTTTAAAATAATTATATACACTGCTTTTGAATTTATCAAACATAATATAACTAATAAAAGTTAAATTAATTATTAAAAAAGTAATTAAAAATTCTAATTTGACGGGTGAACCCAAGAAAATAATTATGAAATTAAACTAAATTATTACTACTTCCGTCTCGTTGACTTCGTCTTGTTTCTTGAATATATGTGAGGTATAAAATAATGAAACAAGACGAAGTCAACGAGACGGAGGGAGTACAAATTAAAATTATTAAGAAAAATAAATAAAACTAGTGATATTAAGAGTTCCTCCAACGCGGCAATTCAACTTTCACCCTATTGGAGTAACTTCCACTTTTGACAATTGCTTTCAATTTATTTGTGGGGTCCATTTGAGTAACCCAATTGGAGGAATGCCTCCAGGTGCAAATGCTCCATGCTACTATTTGTTTTTTTGTAGTATATTTTTTGGGTGAAATTTATTTTGTTTTCTTTTTCTGTCTATTTTTTGATTGTTTTATTTTACTACCGACATCTTCATCATTTATTTTGTTTGTTTCATTTTACTTGTACAGTATTTATTGTTTGTTAATTTTTATTTCTTTTGCAATTTTAATTAAAGGTGTGCATGTTTTATTATTGCCAACATACAATTTTCCAATTTTTTTTTAAATAAAATTGTTTTGACTGTTGGCAAGCATTGTTACAATTACAATTTCATCTATAAATGCACACTACTGCTAGAAGAAGAAAAAAATACAATAAACATCTAGTTTTCTTCCTCGTTGTTATATGGCAGAAAATTCAAGTTCTTAAAATCCAAACTCTAGCAATTCAAGCTCTCAAAATTTCAATTCCTCTTTTTTTCCAAATCTCCAGCATTATCAATATCGTTACAATCAACAAAGTAATGTAATTTCAATTTCAGTAATGTAATTTAGATTTCAATAAAGTAATTTCAATTTTAATGGTATATTAAAAATTTAGCGATTTATATTAATTTTTTTATTAGATTAATGAATTTATTATTTAAATTAACGTATATCATAGAATATTCATATAGATAATATATAAATAATCTATACAAATAAAATGATTAAATATATGTATTTATAGATATAAAAGTGTTGTATATAGTGGGGTCCAAATGATGATGTGGAAGTTTACGAATGGAATCACCCTAAGACTAATTCATACTTCTACGCACTAGCAGTGATTACGTGCGTTGCACGTATAATCTCTTATTTACCTAATTCTTTTTTTAAAAAAAATGATATATTTTGAATCACTAATAGTGCAATTATAATCTCTAATTTATATACAATATTGTAATATATATTTTTAGAAAATAATTCAAAAATAAAAATGGTATACTTGAATTTTATTTTTTCAGTGTTGAGATTGTGTAGATAAATACAACTTGTGCACAATCTTTTTCAGTCAAACCAACTTGTGGACATAACATCAACACCTAGAGACTAACAATCAAGCTATAATCGGGTCAGTTGGGTGTCGTCTAATGCTTAGGTCAAGCGGAAGAGGTTGTGAAAATTCTTCTGCAAATTTTCAATTAGTTAGCTATTATATTCTCATGATTTATACGTTTTCATGATTTTGCTAATATTATATGAATATTGGCATGTGCCTATTAGTTATTGTACAATTTATTATGTAGAAATTCTACGCACTTTTTATTTATTGAGATACTTTCTGTTGGGAACCCTGCTCGGTTTGTGAGTTTTGATAATGTTTATCGAAACCAATACTTTAACAGTTTTATACAAGTTCAAGCTTAAGCATATGTCAGATCGACTACCTGTAAAAGTCAGATCGGAAGTACGATCTTACTCATCATAGTCAATCTGATAGTTATAAGGTTTAGTTGGTAGTCTTAGTCATCTATCCTTGAAGAGCTCAAGACTCGAAGACCGAAGGAAGATCGCTGAAGTCTACTACTTACGGAGGCAATATCAACCTGCCTACATAGGTTGATCTGATCTGGCTCATGCATTTTCAGATGCAACCTGATCTGCCTCAGTGGGAAGAAAGTACAGGCATCAGGGTACGGACCTGACACATTGCAACAGCTCTATTCATCCAAGCCTATAAATACTTTCTCCCAATCCAGAATCAACACGGGAAATCAAGAATGTAAATTCAAGCATTCAAATCAAACCTCTGTAGAAATCTCTCAAGCTCATATCCAATCAACGCTCGAAATCAAATGAGTTTCCCAAGCATTGATAAAGAGATTTCACATTCTGGATTCTGAGTTCTAGACAATTACTACTGTCTAAGAACTCATCCAAACTCTCTCTACTCACACTGTTTCTGATACCTTTACAGTAGATAGAAGAACAGTCTAAATCTTCCATTGTTGAGTTTGCAAAGCTTTGGGAAGTAGTAGTGTGTGTTAAGCTAGGTTCATAGCAAGTCTGTAAGGAAGCGTGTAAGGGTCACGGCCCATAACTCGTGCTTAATCTTTGTCAAGTGTGACGAGATTAGGACTGACACTCAACCAGTTTAAACAAGAGAGAAGGGAAATCTAAAGTAAGGGATTCTCATGTTCGATGGAATCTAACGTGGATGTAAGAGGGTTATCTCCGAACCACGATAAACTCTCGTGTCTCAATCTCTCTCTCACTCTCTCTGTTTGAGTAGTCTACCTTTCACGATCTTTCTCTGCATACTAACCTGCATATCAATACTCATTTCTTGAACTGATAGTATAAGTCAAAAGACTTTTTTTTTAAGAGTTTTCCAACACAAGCCACCAACTTCCGCACCACAGTTCAGTTTAAGAAACTCAGCAGTTCACTATCTGAGTTGAATAAACTGAACTCACTCTGATCAGTTCGCTAGTCAGATTGCAAGATCAACTTCAATCTTATTTAGAAAAATTGTTGGAAATTGGTGTATTCTTATGTTATACTACCTCCATCTTACCCACTTTGTAATATCCCGTATTTTATTTAGCTTAATTAATCGATATTGGAGATTATTATAATAGTAATAATTTATAATAGTTGTTTGTAAGAAAATATATTGAGATTAAGGAAGAAGACGAAAATTATTACGAATTTTTAACACGTATTATTTTTCCGTTTAATTCTCGACTATTAAGATTTAGAATGTTAAATCTTCTAATTTTGAAGTCTAGGGATGTGTAATATGAGAAGTTATCTATTTATTTTTGATGAAGAATTAGAGGAATGGATATTATATATTCAGTTAAGTAAGTAATTAAGTTTCTAGATATTAATAAGTAAAGAAATAAATAAATAAATAAAAAACAACAAGAAAGAAAAAAAAAGAAGAAGCAAGGAACGAATTAAAAGAAAGAAAGAAAGGGGGATAAGAAAGAAATAATTTTTTAAAAAAATGGGGGAATTAGGGGAATAGTCGGCCACTTTTTCTTCCTTTCCCTTACTCTTTCTTTTTCTTTCTTTCCTTCCTCATACCCGTCCCTTTCCTCCTTTCCTTTTCTTTTTCTTTTCAGTTTCATACAGCCATATTATACACATCTCTATCAACCTACAGTAAGGAAGATCGAAGCTAGCTAATTATTAATTAAGTTAAGCTTTTCTTTAAGTTGTGGTCGAAGAAAGTAGAAAAGAAAAAAAAAACAGGGACCCTAGTTGAGCATAAGTGTTTCGTTCTTTTCTTTGTTGATGTGGGGATTTGAATTCATTGAGAGAAATCCCTCTTATCTTCAAGATTGAAATTCAAATTTTGAGGTTTCATTTGGGGATTTTTATTCCGAATTTTATTTTCTAAAATTGAGTATGACTACCTGTTTATATTGACGGTAAGAACACATGAATTGAGTTGGTGAGAATTGTTAGAGATCAAAATGATAATTTTCGAAAGTAGAGTTCTTGATGAAATTGGAATTTTTTTTTTGATTATGATTTTATTTCTTAAAAGTGATAAGGGGATATAAAACTCATATTATTTGATGCTTAAAGTGGGTTTTTGGGACACTTTGGAGCTGCCTTATGACAAAAACGAAAATGACTGGTTTAAGAAGTTTGAGTTTTTAAATCTTTAAGAGTGAGATGTTCATATATTGAAGCTTGGAAAATATTCCCTAATCTACTTTAAGCTTATTTGAATTTATTGGAGCTAGCATAGGAAAGTTTCTAAACTTTTCTATTTTTCTACTATTTTCAGAGGTTGATTGTAGTTAAGTTAGAATGACCAAATATGGGAAATGAGTATATAAATGAGTTTAACTACCAGTTGTAAGTTATAGCAATTTTTCCCAAGTTCTGAACTTTATAATTGAGAGTTAAACAAACTTGATGAGTGATAAGAATACATATACATGTAAGTTATATGAGGATATATACATATTCGATTATGATGAATTAAGTCTGTAACTTTATATCACTTGAGTTAAGATGAAAACTGGAGGAGATGAGTTAAACTCTCTTATAAGATGAATATTTCTGGATAAGGATTAATGTTCAGATTATTGGGAAAGGTTTAGAGAATAAGATAAGGATATAAACTAAGTATATGAAGTTATTTCCAATTACTTCTCTGTTTCTTATTGATTATAGTTATACTATTATTTCAATGAAGGAACAAGCAATAATTCGAGGCTTGAGAATAATTAAGGAAGAGATATAAATAAGTGGAAGCTAGACGGAGTCAAGTGGGCTTTCTAACTAAATGATGATGCGATATGCATACGTGTATGAAGCATCATATTTTGAGAAAATGATTAACTTGCCAATATTTGAGTTTTGTATGATCATTTACTTGATGGAAGACGAATTCGGTCATGTGATTTGCATGATATGTGTACACTGAGGTGATTGTGAGCCGTCCTTTCAGTCGGCCTGCCAATGTGTTTGAGAAGGAGGCCTACTTCTCAACACGCTATATGATGTTGTAGATGTTATTCATACATGATATTTGACTGCAGTCATTAATGTTTGAGGATGAAGAAATTAGAAAATATTTTAGGATGTCTTGTGTTATTTAAAGTAAATCACTTGTGACGTGCTTATCGAGGCAAGTTTAACCTATAGCTTTAAGAAGCAACTTTCAATATTTTGGGCATGTGTTCACTGAGTGCTTAGTATGTACTCAGCCCGGCATGTTGTTTTCTAAAATATGCAGGCAAAGCTAGGATGAGGACGGGAATGTGCTGAGCGGAGCTTTTATTGTGATGTGAAATAATGATCCCTTATACATATAATAATGTCAATAGTTCGAGTTCTGCATACATGTAATCCCTTTTTGATCCATTCCGCTGCAACATTCTGTTACTGTTGATGTTTCGAAGACTTGAGATCATAGATGTTTGAGTTATCTTGTTAACCTGAACTCCGAGAATGTTGTCCATGTTAGTGGAAGTTAACTCGTTTTGTTAATGTATATAAAAGGTTTGCTAGTTCTTGACGACTTCAAATTTTTGTTCAAAAGTTGTCTCTATATATTTTTTTTTTATCCTCGATTCAGGTTGTTAAGTTATTGATTATAAAAGCCTTCAAATGCTCTTGTATACGAGTTTATTGATTATTTTTATATAATTGAGGATATACTGATGTAATTATCTTGTTGTCAAGATTGAATGATTAATTATTGACAGGTTATTGAGAATATTATTTTATTTTGTTTATATTTTCTTAAGTCACGGTTTCTCCGGCTTAGTCATCTTTATTCTAAGTTGGACTATGACACACTTAGTTCCATTTCCAAATGGCACAATAACCAAGAAAAATGGGGATATGTGGATATAATTAATTCTGATGAGAGAGAGTTAATTATAGTCAAGTATTCTTTGCCATTTTAGAAAATGATACTAATAAGTGAGACTGACCGAAACGACAAATGGGACTAAGTTAATGAGATGGAGGTAGTATATATAGTCCAAGTGAAATGTATGAACCACTAAGAGTTGCTAAGTCAGCGATGATACTAAAAGATACTCCGTATAACACAAATAAAGAAAGTAACTTCGAAAGATCTCAAAGAAAATCAGGTACTATCTCTATATTAAACATATTCTACAAAGAGAAATCAATTTTGTAAAATAGTCACACGGGTTAATATTTCATAATGTTGGGAACCCTTTGAAACTGAGTTTTGATAATGCTATTATAAACCACACTTAGATATAGGTTTTAAGTGGAACAGACTAGTCTCCGTGTTTAGATCAGTCAAGCTTAACTCGAACATGTTGCTCATGTAAAGGTCAAGGTTGGTAGTGCAACCTTGTACCTAATCTACTCAAACCTGTCATACTGTTCCATTAGATAATCTGTCTATGTAACCTGCTCCTACCATACTCGAAGATTTCACACGAAGGTTACAGAAGACCGAAGACAGTTCGAGGTACAGAAAGGTCAACCTGTGAAGACCAACCTGAGCTGTGGTTGAGAAACCTGTTCTCACCCAACGACAAGAATTGTGTCAGTGTACGGTACTGCAAATCCTGACACACTTCCAACGACTCTAATTCAAATGCTTCACTATAAATACCTCAACTCATTCCAGAAAGAATGCACGGGAAACTCAATACACAAGTCGAAACGCTGCAGAAATCTCAAGCTAAAAATCATTCAATCAACACTCAAAATCACTAGAGTTTTCCCAAGTGTTGATCTTTGTAGATTTCTGATCTCTCTGGAAACTGTCTTACTAGAACACATCACACACACTCTCACTACCATCACAGTTGATATTCAGTGTAGTTGATAGAGTTGTATTCCAAACGGTGATAGCTTTTCATAGCTTTCTAGTTTGGATATTAGTGCTAGCTGTTTAGCATTGGTAAGATTGTATGTAAAGTAAGAAGAGACACGACTCAAGAATCGTGCTAGATTCAATCTAAAAGAAAGACTTGAATTTGGACTGGACCTCCACCAGTGTTAAAAGGAGCGAATATCTCAAGTTAAGGGATTACAGATTCGACGGGATCTGGCGTGGACGTAGGAGCTGTTTACTCCGAACCACGATAAAAACTCCTCGTGTTTCTCTCTCTTGCTATTTACTTTTACATCTCTATTTACACAGTTTGCATGTTCACAACCTGCACTACCTTAACCTGTCTTGCATAAGCAGTTGTCTGAACTAAAGTCTTTTAAAAACTGTGTTGAAAACTGTTAGCCAACCTTTCCACCAAACTTCCGCACGCAGGTTAGTTTTGCAAGCTCAGCAGTTTACTGATTGAGCTGGAAAAACTGAACTGCTCTGATAAACTGAAGTGACGACTCAGTAAGATCAAATTATTTTGAAAAGTCAAAACTATTGGCTAATTGATGTATTCCCCCCCCATACACCAATGAATACTTATCGGGACCTACACATAATAAAGAATTCTCTAAATGTATTGGCTTTTATTGTAGATTTATTTTTACACACCAAGATAAAATCATTTGATCTAACCATGTTGACTTTTTATAGGAAAAATAGTACCAATAGATAAGTTATCTTCACACACCAAGAATAGGCACATGAGTATGTATTTTTATAATAAAGACTTCTCTAACTCCGTTGGCTATTTTATTTTTTTATTTTTATTTTTCTTTCTGAAAAAGCAACTTTTATTGTAGAGTTATCTTTGCACATCAAGATAGAACCATCTTATACATGTACATGTTTTCATTGATGATTACATAGGAGCATTGTTTTACTCTGATAAAATTATTCATGACCGGATAATATTATTTAGTAGAGAGAATACCTAAAAAAAATGCAACATCATGCTTACGAATTTTTGTGATTATCCTT
Organism: Mentha longifolia; assembly: GCA_001642375.2. NCBI lineage: Eukaryota > Viridiplantae > Streptophyta > Magnoliopsida > Lamiales > Lamiaceae > Mentha > Mentha longifolia. The sequence continues at coordinate 12,890,671 of CM038116.1, read as the reverse complement.
CCAAAAAAATAGCTCCTGATTTTGGCAATTAAGGGCTATTGTTTATTTGTCCGTCATTGACCATCGACCATTGTTGAAGGACTTTAGTTAAATATTCGCTTTCTCTTTTTGTTGAAGAGTATAAAATTCTCATATAGAGCTTAAGTAGAATATTTAAAATAATAAAGTGTTTATGTATTTCCAGAATTTCTTTAATTTTTAGTGTTGTTTGGTTCTCTATTTTCTACTGTAATTCACATTCATTACATAATATTAGTGAAGGCTAAGAATATAACAAAGAAGAGAGCATTAAGTTTAGTTCTATTGAAGAATTATGTATTGATCAAACGCAATATCTATGAAGAGTACATTTGGACTTCGGTCACTTTAAAATTTTAAAGAAACGACATTTATTCACGGTGAAAATGAATCAGTATACTATAGATGTTTGAGCTTACAAAATTCAACAGAAATTCGTTACGTGATTGCAAGCAAAAAGATTGATAAGAGGAGCAACCCGAAAGTTATAGCCAACGAAATACAAAAGTTTAAGCGCAACAACATCGATGAAGAAACACCAATTAACGAATCCCAAACAAATCAAATTGAAGGAAAGAAAAAATCAGTCAAGAGAGTTAAACCAACTGAAGTGGAAACAAGTGAAGTTGGAGGAACGAAAAAGTCAATCAACATAGCAAAACCAACAGAAATGGAAGAAAATAAGAAGGCAGAGAAATATATCAAGCCAATTCAAATGGAAGAAAATAAAAAAATCAAATGCGGGGTTGGAGCTTTATGAAGATCAAGGAAAGGAAAAAGAAAAATAATAAGAAAGAAGTTCGAAGATTGCATTGATATTCTAAGTGATGATGACGACATATTGGACAATTTTTTTGTCTAAATGCAAAAAAGAACAAAAAATGTTCAACGTCTATTAAAATCAAACAATAAAATATTTCACATTTTGAATCTTGCAGACATTGAGAATAGTTTAGAAAAAATTTTCTTCTAAAAAAAATAAACATTAGGCTACTTGTTCTTTTTATTACTTTAAATTAAACTTATTATTCTTATCAAGTTTGAGAAATATTTATAATTCTTTTTCTATCATAATATAAATAATTATATCCTAAGATTAATAATATAACCGGATCCACATGCAACGCACGTGATCTAATAAAGGTTAATAACTATAAATATATTTTAATTATTTTATAAAATATTGAAGAGCCTATGGTTACGTGAAATTAAAAAAACTATATGCAAAAGTTCAATATCGAATCTATTTTACTACTATTACCTATGTCTATGATCTCCGTTCATTTATTTTATTTTCCGTTTGTTTATGATATATGTGTTTCGCCCATTAGTATCCTATTTTCATCTTAAAAATCGACTAAAATATATTTTTGGGACAATTTTTCGTGAAATTTTGATTTCGCACACGAGCTTTAAAATCTGTTGTACACGAGGTTGATCTTTTCCTAATTCCATCAGTTTTTGTGCTAATATGGAAGTATAAAGTTGGATCTGTTGAAAATTATATCATTCATGTATATAAGGAAATTAGATTTTTTCTTGCTAATAGTTTGACAAAAAAATCCGACTTTCATATCAAAAACATTGAAATGTTGCGTTATTTTTAGGAAATTTCTCTATATATATTTTTATGTTTATTTCACTTTAATTATACTCATATTAAATTGAATCCAATCGTGCACCTAAATGGCGGACATAGGAGTATTATAACGATATTGAATTTTAATTTAGTAACATGAAAAGGAAGAAATGGATCTGAAATAACGAATTTCCACCGGAAGGAGAATCGCCTCTGGCCTGAGCTGTTCTTCAACTAGAGAGCTCGATCAACCTTTTTGCTTCTTTGAAATTCAAAAGAAATGGTTGATTCTTCTCGATTCTCACGCAGCAACACCTTCAGACCCGATTCCCGGCGTACTCTGCTCGAATCGATCCCTCACTTTCTTTCATTCCACCGCACACTGCTCACGCTCATCTGGGCCATTGGATTCCTTCTCATTATCGCGTGGCAGAGGGCGGCCGCCGACCGCTTCTGGGGCCCTCCACCACGGCCCATTCCCCGCCTCCGCCCGCTGGTCTTCAATCTCACCGATTTCGGGGCGGTGGGGGATGGCGTCACCGTGAATACCAAGGCTTTCGAGAGCGCAGTGTTCGAGATTCGGAAGCGCGGCGGCGCCGGCCAGCTCAATGTGGAGGCCGGCCGCTGGCTCACCGCTCCTTTCAACCTCACCAGCCACATGACTTTGTTCCTCGCCGAAAATGCTGTTATTCTTGGAATTACTGTGAGCGCCCTTTTCTTCTTCTCATCTATTTAATTAGTTTTAGTTTGTGAAAAAACTGCAAATTAGGATGAGGATGGACTTAGTTTTTTTTGTCTAATAGAAAATGTGATAATTTTTTTTTTGCATGAAATGATGACGAAGGATGTGAATTCTTGTGTTTCATTCATCACGGTATCACATTATCACTGATGAGTACTGAGATTATTCTTTTGTGATGTAAGAGTTTGTAGTGAATTATATGTAGTGCTGCTCGATTTTGGATAAAAATCGCAACGGTAGAGGTTGATAAGACAGTATAACTTGGACTTTGAGTAATGCCAGCGGCTGCCTCCAGTAGAGGTTGATAAGACAGTTGCCGATTATGTTTATATCTGGCTAAACAATTAGCCGCAGAAATACATAACTCGTCTGTTAGTGCTTGATGTTACTTTTGGAAAGTTTAGCATAGCTCAATACTATCATAACTGATTATTATCCTAGCGTACATGTCCAATGGAGAAGATCTAAGTGCATATATCCTCGAGAAAAAGTGAATGCAGAACCACATATTTATAGCAGGTTCCATCACGAAGAACTATGTGGCAGCAGCCACTTATAGCTCTGATGCATCAGCTTGATACCACCCTTCCCGTAATCTCAATTCTAATTGGTTATATCCATTTAACGTCATCATTACATCACCATTGCATAATAGTGGTTCTTCTTCGTGATCAGCTTTTGCTTGCATTAGTCCCTATCTTTTCCAATGGAGACTGGTTCATGCTATAAAAAGTCTGTTTTCCTTTTCAATGATTTATACAAAAATTAGGGTTTTCACTATCGTGATTAAGGATCCATATGCACTTCTCCGTAAAATCTATATCAGGTCTCTTTTAGGAAGTGCTGCGAATGCCCAATCAAAATTTGTAGCTGAAGATGGAGAGACTTTTACTGAACTGCGTTCTGCTACTGAACAAATAATGCTTTTCTAGTCTGATACGTATCTTTGTAAAGACCTTAATCAATTTACACTAGCTAGTACCACCACATTGATAGAACTTATCTAAGCTTTACTCTCTTCCATTCCATTGCTTTTCTCCACCAGATATTTCCACAACTCCCATTGACCTTTTTTCTCTATGACTCCCGTTCTGAACTGCAATCTCCCCTTTGATATTGCAATGCATATACTTTGGCATTTTAACACTAAATAAAGTGGTGGTATATGTGGAGTACAAGGGATAGAATTTCCCATTAAATAAAATCTGAAATGGAAGGTTATCTATATGAATTTGTATTTCCTCACTCTCATAGGAAAGTATAAATCTGAATTGCTTCTTTGGTGCCTAAATTCTTCATTGGTAGGACTACTAATTGACTCAAAGCTCAAGGATCAATCCTCAACCTTGTCTTTCATCAGGCTTGTCACTATTTGAGGATGAGATTGTTTTTTGTATAGACAAGTTTTTCCGCTTTTGAGAGTGATCTCACACTATTCCCAGGGTTCTGGCCTGTTCCAGTTAGCATCACCTGCCTGACTAGATTCAAAATAGTGGTGGCACTAGAGCTGCTGGTTAAGTTTTGATGATTGAGTATCTCATCCTAAGATTTATTTTTATCCAGAATCTCTACTGAAGATGGGAATTTGCGGCCCTATAGTATGGTTGAGCTTCATGAAAATAACTTCCATCCAAATGAAGGTTCAGTAGAGAGAGGGAGCATGAAAATTACATAGTCAATTAATTCTGTGTTGAGTTTGACAATGATTTTGATAAAATCATATCACAATTAAGGGTGAGAGAGGAGAAATAATTTTGTATCTTTAATGGATAGATAGACAAAAAATCTTTTTAAGAAATTATGAAATCATAATGTGATGTCACCTGGCTTCGTATATCTATCTGCAAGAAATGTGTAGTAAATTTTTCTGCCAGTACCTACAATCATTATGTTGAATTGAGCAAACATTGATGAACTTCGCACTTGGTTGTCTTTTATCACATAATCAAAGATCCTATATAGTCAAGGTGACTAAGTAAGGTGAAATAGGTAATTTTACGGGTTACAAGGACTCCCGTTTAGATACTCTTTTACTTGCGGGAACACTTTTGAGAAGTTATCTTATTTCCACATTGTATGTATTCTGCCTCGCGTTATAAGTAGTTCGTCAAACAAAATCAGTGGTAACAATGTTGAGATCATTTTGCTCTGTCTTCAGTTCACTATGTGGGATACAACACTATGAAGATTTTTAAGTTTCAAATGGAGAAGGGGACTCATCCCAGGATAACTCATCGCTCCTTCACCCTTTGGGCCTGTGTTTTATTTTAAGATGGTATGTGCTCTCTAATAAGTTGTCTGACTTCTGAAATATAGCCTGATACTTTACTTAATAGGTTGTTCTTATAATAAATGGCTCTCCAATTATTTGCAAAGATTTCCTGTTTTGAACTTGTTACCTATGAACATATGCACAGGGCCTTTGTTTATGACTCTATTTCTAATGCCTTGAAATAACACTACCAAGGCCATACAGTTTGCTTTTCTACTTTTATTTTATTTGTGGAAGCCAAGATAATCTGAATTGTTTGTAGCAACAACCACATAATTGCTAGTTAATACTGTGTTTCATAACTTCCTGTGTTTCGAGGTTAAATTGATAATAGAACGTTTATCCTCAACTCATTTCAAGTCCTAATCGTTCCACTTGAACTGAATGACGTTGAACTTGTGAACAAGGAGAATGGACATCTGACATAAGATAATTTTTTTGGATGAGACAGGATGAGCATCGCTGGTCGCTGATGCCCCCTCTTCCATCTTATGGCTATGGAAGAGAGCGAGCTGGACCACGGTACGGAAGCTTGATTCATGGTCAGAATCTGACAGATGTTGTGATAACAGGTGAGTTTATTTCTATTGAATCTTCTCCATTATTTCAATAATTTTGCCAAAGATTTTTTTTGCTCTCTTTTATGTTTATAACATTAGTTGAATCTTGGTCGCTCATGGTTTTGTTAGCCACTCAACAGGACACAATGGTACCATCAATGGACAAGGCCAGACATGGTGGACAAAGTACCGAAAGAATCTCTTGAATCATACTAGGGGGCCACTCATACAGCTTATGTGGTCAAGAGACATTTTGATATCAGATGTGACTTTGCGTGATTCCCCATTCTGGACTCTTCATCCTTACGACTGTGAGAATGTTACTATCAGAAATGTGACCATTTTGGCTCCACTATCTGGCGCTCCAAATACTGATGGAATAGATCCTGGTAAATTTGAATTGTTCATATCATGACCTGAATTATGACTTGCATTTGCATGGTAAACTATGATCTTATCAAGTATGGAAGCATGGCTTATACTTCCTGTTTCTGTTGGTTGGTGTAGTTCGATAATAACTGCACAAGATTTTGGTATAAAGTGATGGTTTTGGGATTAAGATTTTCTGTAGATGTTCAGTATTTGTTAGTGGTGCTTTGCTTTTCCTACAAAGATTCTCTTGGCTAAACATTGGAAACTTGTTTAAAGCAAAACTCAGGTCTCTGCACCATCCTATGAAATGTCTTGGACTGGGAAACTGTGGATAGCAATAAAAGAAAGATTTTCATACAAGTTATATATTACTTCTGACTAAATAAAATTAAAGCCTAATATGTATACCAGATGTATTACTCAACACTGATAATATTGATACTGTTTGAGCTGCATTATATGGAACAGGGATCTTTGGTGTCTATGACCAATACATGTGTGAAGTGACACATGGTGGTGCTCACTGTAACAAGGCTAATTACTTTGAAGTATCAATAAAAAGGGGAAATATTTCATGATTTGTCTATGATACTTCTTAGTTCTAATGTATTTGAAATGTGAAATAGTAATAGAAGCCATATTTTTTGCACTGAAGTTTAGAGCTGATGTGGTCTGCCTTCAAAAATATTCTAAAACAATGTAAGAAAATTTAGCTGCATTATAGGGATATAAAAATGGTACTAACAGCTTAGTGGTGGATACCTCCTGTTTTCCAAGTGTTGAAACTGGACAATTGAACTCAAAGATTGCATGTGGTGGTTCTGCAGATTCATGCAAGAATGTATTGATAGAGAACAGTTACATAAGCGTTGGAGACGATGGCATTGCAATCAAAAGTGGGTGGGATCAGTATGGAATTGCTTATGGGCAGCCTTCTGCTAACATTCTCATACGAAATGTCATTGTGCGCTCAATGATAAGGTGAGAGATAATTGTCATGCACTGCCTCTGTGTTTGCACATATTGTTCTAGAAATCATTTGCTGGTGGATTTTTCAGCATAATTGTGTGGTTCATCTCAATGCCCTTTTGCCTGAATTCACCATCAATATATGCCTCATTACAGTTATATACATTGATCTGCTTTGCATCATGTGTGGGTTCAAGAGTACGTACGAAGAGCAGTATTTGTTGGTAAATTGGAAACACATGCCTTTTCTATTCTCAAATATGATCCTGCATCTTAGTCACGATTTCCATTCTCTCTTTTGAGGGATAGATCTCATGTTTTAGTTCACATGCAATTGAATCATCTTGTTTGAGCTTGTCTTGATTTCGCTGAAGGCTCTTGCTGATATATGCTTTTTAAATGCAACCCCATCTATGATGATGTTAGAAACGTTGCTTGCATTATAAACACCTGTTCTCATTTTTCTTTATATTGACGATTTTGATATATAACAGCGCAGGTGTATCGATCGGCAGCGAAATGTCGGGTGGTGTACAAAATGTAACAGTCGAAAATGTCCTTGTTTGGAACTCAAAAAGGGGTATAAGAATCAAGACAAGTGCTGGTAGGGGAGGCTTTGTTCAAGACATAACCTATCGAAACCTAACACTAGACAATGTGAGGGTGGGAATCGTGATCAAGACCGATTACAACGAGCATCCAGATCAAGGCTATAATCCGAACGCCCTTCCTCTCATACGAGATATAAGCTTTGATGGGATTCGCGGACGAGGAGTTCGCATCCCAGTTCGAATCTACGGCAGCCAAGAGATTCCGGTAAGAAATGTGAGTTTCCGAAATATGTTGGTCGGAATAACTTACAAGAAGAAGCGAATATTCCAGTGTTCGTATGTTCAAGGGCGTGTGATCGGAAAGATATTTCCGACCCCATGCGAGAACCTTGATGTGCACGACGAACAAGGGCGGCTTATCAAGGCGTCGACGTCTCAGAATAATGATGTCATAGAGTATGATTCGTGAACAAATTTGGAAGTTAGAATTGCGTATTAGTGAGTTGAGCTGAGTTCGCAAGGAAAAAGCGACTATTATCTTTTGATGTACACCGGAGCATTGTTAGTAGTATTAAAAATCTAAGAGAAATTATGTTTGTGAATGAACTGTTTCTTTTCCTTTATTTTTAGCACACATTTCCACGCTTCTCGATGATGGATTTTAAAATAAATTTTTGAAGTATCTTTTCTTTTACGAGATACTACGTGTGTCGTAGTATCCTGTAAATAAAAAAATACTTCAAAAAAGTATTTTAAAATCTATCATCGAGAAGCGTGGAAATGTGTGCCACAAAGAAAGGAAAAGAAACGTGTCAACAATCTTGAAACAGAGGAAGTAATAGATATCGGGGCCCTGTGCTAATTATAAAATTAGGTCATTATCAAAATATGACTTAAAAATAATAATTCTATTACGATAACGTCTTACAAAATGAAATCTCTTGCAAATAAATAGGATAAATTTTTCCCGTTGAATCCCATCAATTCAGATAGAGTAAATGTAAAAGACATTGTTTTGTTGGAAAATAGAATTTAAATTGAATAGAAGATGAAGTTTCAATTTTTTTGGAAAAAAAAAAAAGAATCAAAGAAGGAAATAAGAAACAGAAAAGAAAAAGAGAGACACAAATCCGAAGAAGAATGAAAAGAAAGAGGGTACGAGAACGCTGGTTGGCAGAGAGAGAAACGAGAATGTGAGTATTAAAGAGGAAAGAGAGAAATTAAGAAGAAAGATTATAAAAAAATCAAATGAGCTACTTATTAAAAATAAAAAATAATTACTTAAAAAAATAATAAATAATAGCTGGACTTGTATTGAAATTTTTGAGCCCCACTTATTTGGGGGCCCTGTTCTAAAGAACACCTTGAACACCCTTATAGACGGGCCTGATTATAAACATCCGTTAACTGTTAACATAATTGAGAGGCTTCGAGAAGGCCTCTTTTAATTACAGCTTCTTTCATAATTTGAAGAGACTTAATCAAATCATCGCAGAGTAAATAAGGATTTGGGATCAACTTTTCATCAGCTCCTATCGAAATTACAAGCTTATCACCATAGCTTAGGCAATGTATGGCCAACGACTGCATTATTCAAATCCAAAAAATGTAATTACCATATACTATATGAAAATTAAATGTGTAAAAAATGTACTTACTTGAGGAAATCCATAGATAGAAGGGGCAATGTAGCTTAGATGATGTCCAAATAAATTAACCTCTTCTTTTGGACCCATCACATTCGAGAAAGTAAATGTTGTGTTCTTGAAAATAGTCCTTGTAGCGAGCGCAGCCGCCTACATGCAGTACGACGTCGGATTCAATATTCTCTATTAATTAATAATGTTCAATAAAAATGTCCATGCATGCATGGTAGTTTAATGCGATTCGAATCATTTATTGCATTTTGATGCTACATCTTCTATTTCAATATCAGATGCTCGCCAAGTGTTTAAAACATTTTTTAAATGAGTAATAATTAACGAATTTTATAAACAAAAATGTCGATTTAGAAATGTTATATAAGGGGTGCAATACTGAAATGTGGTATATGATCTCAATCGAGTTTAAATACATTACGAAATGAAATGATTGGAGAATAGTTTTATTATACCTTGACTCCAAATAATGAAATCATAAGCTTCATAACGAAGAATGCACATTTGTGAGCGAGTGATAGTTTCTTTCGATCCATGATGGATTTTGCTCTATGTATGTATTTCAAGGGGTCTTCTTCTTTTTTAATGGTTATTGGGAGAAGAACTATTGCTATCGAATTCCCCCACTTTCCATTCAACTCCTCTTTCTCCATAATCTCAACTAAATCCTGCATGTAATTAATTAATTAATTAAAGATAGAAAATAATCTTTTTTTTCAACAGAAAATAATGATTAAATAATCAATTGCATAATTACCTCAATTGTTGGGGAGGGTCTAAGGTTAAAGACAACAGTTGACCTAACGCCTAAATTTCTTGGAAGAGATTTACTTCTCTTTCCTTCTCTTTCCTCGCCATTTTCTTTGTTTTTCTCTGTGGTCGAAATAAATACAAATCAAAATTCGGATCAGATGGAATCTTCTATTCCAAATTAGTATCTTAATCGTGTTCTAAAATTTAATTTTTATTAGTTTTATCTCGTTTTTCATAAAAAAATAAAAAATACTAGTATAATAGTACTCGTATATGGTAAATCATAATAGACATTTATTAGTAAAAAATGAATTTTTAAAAAATTATATACCATATTTTTAAATTTTTCAACCCGAATATAACTAATAAAAGTGAAATTAAATGTTATAAATGCTAATTGGATGGGTGAACCCTTAAAAATAATCATAAAGTTAAATCAAATCATCATAAAATAAATTTATTGAAAAAAATGCATAAAACTAACAAAAATTAAGATTTGGGACACAGTTGGAATACCAAATATGGGAGAGAAGATCCTAATACATCAAAATTCAATTAATTCGTGAATTATATTGCTAGAGCAAACACAATTCAAGAAAATTAAGAAATAATAAATAAATAAATAACTCACCGTATATTGTGTTGAGATAACGGCTGAGACCGGCCTCCGTTACTCCAAGCACAACATCATTAAAGCTCTATGATATAAAATTAAAAAAAAATAAAATAATATACTGTAAGAACACCAAAACTAAAAAAAATAAAGTTTTGAGGTCACACACCACGTTCATGGCGGTCTTGACAAGCTTAACGTCGTCAAGACTAACGACCCTGTGCACAAATCTCTTCCGACACGCTCTCACGCCGCCGCGTCCGCCTTTGATCGGAGTCTGCTCGTCTCTTAGAAAAAATAACGTCGCAACAAACGCCGTCACGTCCATCAAAGTATACACCACAATCAGAACCACCGTCCAAACCGCCGAAAGCAGACGCGCCGCCGCCGCCCCTCCGCCCCCCTTCCTCCGGTCCCTCGCCGCCGGGAACTCCGGCAGCGATTCCGGATGGCCGATCCTCGTCGAGCACGCGTGCATGAGCGCGACGAGCGAAACTCCGTCGCCCATCGAGTGGTGGATCTTCATCACCACCACCGACTCCGCGTCCGTGGTCTTCACGTTGAGGATGTGGAACTCCCACTGCGGCTTCGTCCCGTCTATCGGAATCTCCGATAGATTCGTCGCGAATTCCGCGACGAATTCGTCCGGAGATTCTGCCGCGGCAGCCCCCACATTCGGGACGAAGACGTGGTTGTCGATCTCCACCGCCGTCTGCCTCCACCGCCGCTCGCCTTTGCTCGTGACCTTTTTTTTCCGCATAATAATTAATCAATAGTAATATTGCATTATATAATATTACATTAATACTTATGAAATTTAAAATTTTGGAGAAATTAATTAAAAATTTAATGACACATTGTGCTGAGACCGATCAGTGGCGGATTTAAGAGAAGCCCCAACGCGCCGGGATCGCACCACGCGCCGCCGTGGGCGATCCCGGGACCGATCTCCAAGCCGCGTTGGGGCTGCCTTGAGCGCTGCTCCGCGAAGAGTGCGATCGCCTGCTGGCGTCATTATGACGTCAACGAGGCAATTTTTTTAATTTTTTTTTAATTTTCTGCAATATCAGAATTAAAAAATATATATATATATATATATATATTTGTTGTAGCCGTTGGGCTATCCGTTGGAAAACAAACGGCTCTTTCCCAAATTTTTTCTATAAATACAACACATCACACACTCACATATTCATATTTAATTTTTCACAAATTTATTAAAGTAAATTAGTAATTGAAATATAAAAGATTTAAGAAATAAATAAAATAAATAAAATAATTAAAAAATAGGAGAGATCCCGAAGAGATCACGTGCATTGGGGATCTCTCACCGGAAAAGTGGGAGAGATCCCACTTTTTGGTGATCAACATTGTGGATGGCCTTATAAGAAGGGTGGGGGAGCTTAAGCCCCTACCAAGCCAAAAAAAAAATCCCCAACCAAGCCAAAAAAAAAAAAAAATCCCCTACCAAGCCAAAAAAAAAAAAAAAATTAACTTAAAAAATTTCAAATAACAATTTGTGTAAAATATAATTTAAAAGCCCACATCACTAAATCAAATAACAAAAAAAATTATACCGAACTCGAAATTTATAATATATAGTCTCCACTCATGATTTTTTTCTAATTCCGCCCCTTGACCGATGTATTCAGTCGCCAAATTCCATAGTTATATACTCCCTCCTATTTTTAATAAGTGACGTTTTAAGCTTTTCCTAAATTAGCATTATTTAAGGATGGTAAAATGAGCAAAAGTTAAAAGGTAAGTTTGAAAGCAATTAATGCAAAGCATAATTTTAAGGTCAATTGTGGAAAAAAAATAAAATAAAATAACATAACGACACTTATATTGCAAATAATTAAAAAAGCAGAACGACACTTTAAAAATAGGAGGGAGTATTTAAACAATCGAATATTCTTTAGTTTAACTATCGAAATTTCCATAGTTAAAGACTTGCGAGGATGCTGGAGGCACGAGGGTGCTTGAGCATGGTTTGGAGCATGCATTTCTTGAAAGAGGTGGGGTCGATCTTGGTGTTATAACCCATGAATAAAATTATATAGATATCGAAGTTCGGCGCGTGCATCAAACGCCCAGTCGGACTCACTGGCTCTTCTTCTTCATCTTCTTCTTTCGCCATTAAATAACTATATATTTTTGGAGTTTAATTTTTTTTTTAACCGATAATTCTCTAGTACTGAGACCCACGCTCAACAAATTGGTCATATGTTTCAAGATTAAATATAGCCATCGTCTATGTACGACACCACTATTCAATTCAAGTTTAATTGCTTGAATTATTAGTTTGATGATTTGTTGGAAAAAGTAGGTTTTAATTTGGAGGGCAGTTGTCGGTTAGTTGGTAAAGTCGGATCTTCCTCAATTAATTTCATATTTCTACATGCTATCTTCTATTGCATCGACTATTTGATCGTCGAAGTCAACGGAAGATCCAAATTATTACAGTTGGGTGCGTGGTGTTTGATTAATTGTTCTATGTGTTTAGTAACCCATATTACAGTAGTTCTAGACATGAAACCTTTTTTTCTTCAAGAAATTGTTACGTAAAACCAGAGGCGTCCATCTCTTCTTAGGCCCACCATTTAATTTAATTTATAATAATGTGAATATGGTTGCATTAAATTAATGTAGTAATGGGTTACCAAATTTGGAGATGCATTTTAATTTTCTGTACCTATAGTTATATGTAGTCATCGGTTACCGAATTTGGAGATGCATATCAATTGAGGAATGATATGTCGCACCTCCAACCGTGAGTATCTTCATGGGCACTTATCGCCGTTTGCTTACTTTAGTATTATTTTGTTGATTTTTTTTTTCCGATTGTTTTATATTCTAGTATCTTAAAAATTAATATTGAAATCATTAAACTTAGAAAATATATAACAATCGACACTAAATTTGTTATTTTTTCCATCAAACTTGAAAAGCTAATACAATAATGCAACCACGAGTTTTTTTAGTAAATTATAATCTATTGCTGTTGTTATAGTTAATAGTTTTGTAAGAACCATTTCATACTTGTCGAAATACTTTGCGTTGATGTGTGGTAGCTAGCTTATTGGATTTCATTTAATCATGCAATCAAAGTAGACATCGAGCAATGTTCCGTTGCTCACTATTGATACATTTAATATGCTCACAATTGAGGTGATAATGTCACATCAATAATTTTTTCATTTAAAGTTTATAATATTTTTTAAATATATCATCGTCACATCCGCCTTGTGTACACAGCTCCGGTCCCAATATTTTAGGGGCCCTAGGCAGAAAAAATAATTTGGGGCCCTTTAAATTTTTTAAATGTTACACTTTAAAATACATTTTTTTGCCAATGTAATCTATCGGAAAGTTAAGAACATATATAAATTACACATAATATTAATACACAAAAACACACACAAACACGCATATACACATTTGTATACTGAGGACGAAGAAGATGGTGAATTAGGGCTTTCTCTGTCTTTTTATCCATTAGAGAGCTAAATATAGAGATGTTGGTATCGCTGATTCAGCAGCATAAGATGATGTTAATAGTTGTGTCAAAAAAAAATGATGTTAATAGTTTGTTTTTTTTTTTTTAAATTAAATGTGATCTTTGTGGGCCTCTTTTTATTGGGTCAAAAGAGCCTATTTGACCCCAATAGATAAACAATAATATTGGACTTTATTTTTTTTAATATTATGGAATGGGAAAAAAAAAAAAATGGGCTCCTTTTTTTCATGGGCCCTAGGCCATTTCATTCCTGCCCCTAGCCCAGACCGGGCCTGTGTGTACATTACTATCATAAAGTAATTGCAATATACTCTCTCTCTCTCTCTCCCCCACTTGGAGTTGGAGTTGGACTTGGTGAGCACGTATGGTTGACTTATAACACCAAAGCCCTTGCTCCCCAAGCCAAAAGAAAGAAAAAGAAAAGTCAATTGTATTATTCCTATATAAAGCCACACACAAGCACCAAAGCTCTCATTCCTTCCCTCTCATATATTGAGCTCACAAGTCACAATTAGCAAAGCCAAAAATGAAGAGAGAGGGTCGGCAGCACGGGATGGTGAAAACCTACCCCATCATTTCAGCTCCACGTGGTCCCAAGCCCATTAACGGGAGCCGGCCCGTTCGCCAAGGTCCCCACCAAGCCCACCGGCCGCTCCAAGTTCACCGGCAAGTGCGGCCGCCCCATGTGCCGGGAATGCCACCTGGGCCCACCTACTAAGTCCAGGGATAAGTTCAAGGGAGCCCACAGGCTGAGGAGGTCCTCGTCCGACGTCGTTTCGGATTACAGACTCCCCACTTGGAGGGTGGTGGATGCTAAATTCTCAGGATTTTCAGCCTCCACAGTTTTGGATTATTTGGATTCTCATGCATATGATGATGACTGTATGGATGTATGAAGAATGCCATGTTACTCCAGTTGATGAATCGAATTGCAATGTACGTTGAAGAGAATGATACTGAGATCATTGATGGAGAAGAAGATGATGATGATGAAGATGAACATGATGAGTTTTTGTGACGCGGGATTTGCTTGGGAAGAAATAGAAGATGGAGATGAAGATTGGTGCTTAGTTTGAACTAATTTGGTTTACTTTGATTTCATCAAGTTGTATAAGTCGACTCTCAATTTTCATTTCATTACTTGGCAAATGATTATCAGCTCCTAATAAAATTAGTAACAACTATTGAATTGAATTACAAATGATGTTATATATGTTTTGGCGAAAATACCACAATCTCGCGTTGTCGCTCATAATTTCTTCTTCTTGCTTTGAGAGAAGGATCACCAATTCTTCTCGATGATTTAATCGATATGACAATTTTCGTGAGTAGTTTGTTCTTCATCATAGAGCTTCAACAACAATATATAAAAGCTTCAACAACAATATATAAAAGAATCCAAAGAAAAAAAAAGTAAAGTTGAATAGACAACTCATGGGATATAATAATCCACTAGACATAGCATGTGAACTTAACTTTTAATAAAGACATCCACTAGCATGCGAAACTTAACTTTTAATAAAGACATTCACTAGCATGTGAAACTTATCTTGATGTGACAACTCATACATTATTGAACACTGTGTGTCTGAATAATTAAACATCAAAGAAAAATTAGTCTTCAACTTTCATAAAGTAGTCACATCTTTCAGGAATAGTGCTAATTTCCAAAAACAAATACGTACATATGAATTTTTCAACCTTTAAAATGAATTCGATAACATAGCCAATACAACTGAAAATATATATTAATAGAAATTGAAATTGCATGAAAATAATTAATATTACATAGATTACTCGCAAATCAACACAAAAGCTTAAATTCGCAAACTTAAATCAACAAACTATAATCCCTTGCCAAACAAAGAATTTATGAGTTGCCATTTCAACTCATTTCTATTGGGGTTAAATGATATCTGTTGAGTTGTGAATTATAATCTCCAAATAAACTACCAAATAATAGAAAAAAACGAGAAAAGATATTTTTAATTTTTTTTTTTTAATTTTTGTGATTCAAAGTAGCATTACAATATTGATGTCTATTTATAGAGAATTCAAAAACATAAATTTTGGTATAAAATTTTATCTTTTTAATATAAGATTTATCTTCTAAAATTTATCCTGACCAATTAAAATATGACGTACGGCGTGATAGGATTGGATGACCCAAGTTGTTACTTGGGTTGGTGCAGCAATCAAGTCGTGAGATTCTTTCTCATTTTTAATTTTTTTAATCTTTTTTTTTTGGTCTTATATGGACGACTTGCAAAATGGGTCATCGATAAACAAACGTAGTCTTAATCCCACTTTCACATTTTATTGATAATATTCCTTTATTTGTTACTACTTCTGAAATCACCATTTAAAGGCAGCACCTCTTATATTTCCAAACTCATATATTTCTATGTACTGGACAAGATATCGCAGCATATATATGAATGATGTTTGAAATTTTGAGTATTGCTCTTGGCGTTGCAACATGCTTCCAATGTATAAAAACATAAAATGAGAGATAAAAAGTGGTGTAGCTGAATCATGTGAGAATTTTGTGTTATAAAATGTGGAAATGTATAGCACTATACGTACATTGTAAAATATAGAGTAAATTATTTTTTTACCATAATTTATGCATTTATAATGATGATCAAAGTAATGCTATTAATTGGGAGATTCAAATTTCAAAATATAAATTTATTATATACTCAATTTATGAATATTATTTTTAGAAGCTACCTGCCGATAAAATTAGAAAATTAAACTTACTAAAAGAACAAATCGTAAACACTATGATATATATAGATGGAGTATTTGTAACATCCAATACTCTCCCGTCCATCTATGGGTAATTCTATCTACAACCCCCATTTTACTCTCCACAACCCCCACTTTTAAAAAAATAAAATAAATAATAGTGATTTTCCTAACTTACCCCACAGCCTCCAAAAAACAACTCAAAACTCGTACAGCCCCACAACACCAAGAGAGGCGATATTGCAAGGCTGTTTATCCCCCAAATTGCCCAAACTTGGAATCTGGGGAAAATGACGATGAAGATTACTGTCATTGCCGTAGATGGTGCCACCGGTGAAAAAGATAACGACACAGAGAGATTTGCTTACAGCCGAAATGAGAGAGAGAGATTTCATGGCATCATCAATCAATTAAATTGCCTCCAACGTAACTAATACAATGAGTATTTGAGATTCTCGACCCTGATTTCGACAGGTTCTCTATTGTCCCTATGTTTTCATCTCTGTGGTCGCGTCGCTCTCGTTTGTTTATTTCGCTGCTGCGTTTTGGCTTCTTGTGCAGGTCCTTGCGAGGGGCTTCTTTTTTTTTTTTTTTTTTTTTTTCGATCGGGCAAAGTTAGTAATTAGCGGTTAGTAGTTAGTACATCTCTCAGACTTCCAGAATTACTTCTCCTAGAATTCGTTTCCTCCAGGAATCGAACCCGGGACCTCCTGCTTTGCAGGCAAGTCCCGTGGCCATTGGGCTTGCGAGGGGCTTCTAAGCTGCTGCGGCTGGTGTTTACACCCCTTTGCTGCAAACAACCTCTCGACCCTCTTTGGGATTATCCATGGACGCCGGGCTCATTATTATGGTCCTCCTTTTGCTAGGGAGAGTTGTTTCATTATTGCTAGAGGCATCCTTTTTACCTGTTTGAAAGTGCTCATGGCTGCCGGGATGGTTGATTTGAATTTGTAAGGCTATTGTGGCTGAAGTCCTCAACCTTTTGCTGCTGCTATTGGACTACTTCCTTGCCGTGCTACTGCTGTGATACTCCTCCTGCGATGAGAATACTCTACGGTTTTGCTTGGGGCTGTCCTGATCTCCGCTCGATGCTTCCTCGTCCGCTCTCTTGTTGTTACTCCGCTATTACTTCTTTGGTTTGCTGCTGATGGGGTGCTGCTATCTTGTTGCTGCGCGTGTGGTATACAGTGATTGGTGCTACTACTGCGTTGCTGATCCACATTTGCTGTTGTCGATCCACCGTTGGATGCCTATTCGCCTTCTCTTTGGTATGACTGCTCGCTGTCTCGCCCTCTTGTTTTTAGTTGGTGCCACGCTACCCAACACCCTGCCCACGTGCTGTTTGCTGGCTGATTCCTTCAGTCTTTTTCTACTTATATTTTCCCTCTTTGTTGTTGCTGCACTTTATTTGGATTGAACTGGATTTTGTGGTTTCTCTCTTTGTTTGGCCACCTCTTTAGGCTTGTTTTGGCGGTTCCTTTTTGTACCCTGTTACTCCCCTCGGTTTCACTCGAGGAAGGCGACCTTTCTCGTTGTCACCGGAGTCCGATGTGTACCTCGTTTTGGGGATCCCTCGTTTTTATTTTTTTATGCAAAATTATTTTCGTGAATTTATGGAACAATAAAAATCTTGAACATACTCTATTGCATCTATGGAGAGTGAGGTTATTAGGTTTTGTTCTTCATGATGGTTTCGTTCTTCCATGTTCAAGAACAGAATTACAAAGTGGAGGCTGTGAAAGATGATTAGTTTTGTTTTTTGTGTGTGTGTATGTTTTTTTTTTTTTTTTTCCTGTGAAAGATGATTAGTTGGGGCTGTAGAAACCGACTATTGGGGGGTTATGTCATTGTTACTATTAATTAACTTAATTTAAAGGTTAAAGGCTAAATTAGTTACTTTAATATTATTTTTAATTTATTTTTAAAAGTGGGGGCTGTGGGGAGTAAAATGGGGATTGTGGATAGAATTACCCCTAAAGATAATACGCCCGTTTAAAGCGTCAACTTTCTTTTCGGCATGGTTATTAAGGAGAAGACATAAATCATGCGTCTCAATTTGTTTTTTGTAAAATAATTAAAGACAACCCCGGTCCTGACAATATGGAGGCCCTAGGCAAAATAAAAAAATAGGCCCTCAATATTTTAAAAAACTTTTTAAAAAAATCAATATTTATTTTATTAAAAAAAACTCATATTTAGTCTAGCTTTAATAAAAATTCAAAAGGAAAAAATTAAGAGAGAAATTAAAAACAACATAAAGCCACATAAAGTTAAAATTTTATGGGCCTTTTATTTTTTTTTATGTAAGATAAATTAAAATTAATAGGCTTTTTCCTTTTTCATATGTATTTTGGGCCCCTTTTAGTCTAGGTTAAAGAAAAATAAAAAAATGGATAAAATAAAATTAATATTTGATCGCCTAACTATTTAAGCACCCACAAGTGTATGGGGCTATCGTAGATAGTGGTGAGCAAGGTCGTATCCACGGAGACTAGTTCGAAATACCTATGAGTACCACTACTATGTTGCTTTAATCTATTTAAACTCCGAATTATCAAGGAATTAACTAAAACTAAAGTACTTCAAATAAATAAAACAAAACAAAATAAATGGGCAAACAATGGAGAGAATGGATAGGAAGATATTCTAGGGTAGACTCAATGGGTTTGCAATTGGAACTCACTCTACTTAATCAACCTATGGTTTGAATTCAACTATCTAGGACGATCTCTTGTTCGCTTTAGCCCCCTCCCGGACGACTAAAACCGTTGATTACAAGCTAGCTTTGTCGTCCCCAACTAAAGTCTAGCCTATAACTCCTAAAAGCCCCTAGGATCAATAGCCCTCACAAAAACTCTCAACCTCCCGGTTTATTGAGTCGTTGTGCCTCATGTTCCTATTCAAGTGTCAATTCTCATCTCCCGAATTTTGAATCAACACAATAGACATGTATAAATGGTGATCAAGCATTTAAACATACATACAAACCAAGAGCATAAGGAGATGAAGCAACCAAACCATAGAATTAGAATAAGTAGAGCTAATCCATTACAAATCCATATTGTCAAATCCCTAGAATATGAGATCTTAGCTACTCATGCCCATGGAAGCAAAAATCCCAACATAAAAGATAAACATGATCAAAGAAACAAGATAACAAGAATTCATAGACAAATCCTTGATCTTGAGCTCCAATCTTAAAATCCTTGATGTCTTCTTCTCCAATCCTCCCAAAACAAGCTTTCTCCTCTTGGCCTAGGTGGGTGAAGGTGGAAGATGGAGGTGTAGAGATTTAGTGTGTGTAGTGTGTGTAGATGGAGGCTAAGTGAGAGATCTACCCTAAAAATGAATCATAAAATGTTATTTATATGTTGGTGTAGCATGGGGGTTGATTTGTAATTAGAAAAAGTGCAAAATGGGGGTCAAAACGTAGTTTCCGGAAGCTTTGGGGTTGAAATTTGAATTTTCGGAGGTTAAACAAGGGCGGCGCGCCCGCGCTCGGTGGTCGCGCGCCCAAGACCAACTTTTATTCATCCGCGCGCTCCCGGGGGTGGCTTCTGAAGCAGCCGCGCGCGTGGTCGCGTCCATGGTCGCGCCCGCTGCGCAACGATTTTGTTTCGGCCCGTTCTCCCTCGTCAGAACTCCGAATCGACTTCCGTTTTTTTCCTATATGCTTGTTTCGATCCGAACTTCGACATGGCATTGTCATATTTGCTGAAATTGGACTCCTTTTTCCTATAAAATAATCAAAATGGACCAAGGAGTAATGCGATCGACAACAATAGACAATTAATCGAATGAGGCATAAAAGAGCAATAAAATCATATCAATTTCATCAACTTTATCCTAAAATGAAGCATGAAAACCCATGTTTGTCAATATTATTGGGCTAAAAACTAAATTTTGGAGCCCCTTTTTGGTCTGGCCCTAAGTGGGTGCACCCCTTGCCTAGGCCCAGAACCGGGTCTGATTAAAGATAAAGTTTATATTTTAAAAACACTATAAGTTTTATATTTTTGAAAATTTAATTTTCTCTAAACAGGAAAATTGAACGCTTTGAACGGGACAACTCAAATAGTAAAAGGGACGCTCGCAATGGGAGAGGGGTATAAAATAATAAAACAGGAAGAAGAGAGTACTAGTTGAATATGAGCGAAAATTCATTAATATATACTATCTCCATCCCATATTAGACCCAATTTGTTTCAAACATTTTGGCATATGTATCCACCGAAACTTAGGACGGGAAACGCGTGCCGAAATGTTTAAAACAAATTAGATCTAATATGATACAATTGAGATAGTAATCAAGATCTACATGCATTTATAAATGTGATTTCTTTATTTCGATAGAAATGAAATAAAGATGTAGCTAGATGTACTATTTTAAAATTGCACATGACGATTTTGGTTTAAATTAAAAAATTTATTTCAGTGATTTTGAAAATTTTTATTGATAAACAAAAAAAGCATACATAAATGATTACCTTTTATTACCAACCCGAATCACACTGTTCCCCACAAAAGCATATAAACTTTCCCAATTCAAAATTTCAAATTCAAATAGCCGTTGCCTTCCTCATTATTATGAAAACAGATTAAACCACCACAATTCAATTCAACCCCAACAAACCTTAATCCTTTCTTTCTTCATCCAATCCATGGCTGGGTGCATGAAAACATCGGTTTCCCTTCACTCTTCCTACACTTCGCTCTACCGCAATCCCCTCATCGAGAAGAAAAACTCCGACGAAGGCGGTGCCAATGGCGGCTTCCCCGCCCTCGTACCTCACACGAGCCGCAACTTACCTAATACTGCTGCTGATGAGAAAGAGAATTCTTCACCAAACGTCAAGACCGATCACGACGGTAAAAAGAATGGAAATGAGCCAATCTCGAAAGAATTTATGAGAGAAAATTTGCTCAAACCATCCTCTCTCCACTTGTGCATCAAGAAAAATGAGCCCGATTCGATTATCGGGCTCAAGGTTTGGGATTTGGTTGATTCTGAGAGATCAAATCCAGTCAATGTGTGGGATTATTCCGATTCAGAAGCCGCGCCTGCTTCGTCGTGGTCGACTTTACCCAACAGGTAATTTTCACTCATGACTTTCTCTAGTTTTCGACAATTTTAAGGTCTATATTAGAATTGAGTCGTTCACCCCCTTAAACGGCCTTGTAAAAGGGGAGGGTCGTCCAATCTATATATAGAGTCGGGGACTTTTCTCAAGTCAATGTGGGACCTTGTACTTTTGCAGATCTATACTGTGTAGGCCGTTGCCGGTTGAGGTTGGGAGGTGTACGTGCATTATAGTGAAGGAATCGTCTCCGGATGGTTTCGATGGAGGAACTCTGTACACACTATATACCAATGTAAGTCCTCTTTTTATGACCTTGATTGATTTTCTTTGATTTTGATCATGAATTTTGAGTATAATTTGTTTTGGCCTACTCCTTAGGAGGGGAAGGGTAGGCAAAACCGGAAGCTTGCAGTAGCTCATCACCGGAGGCGAAGAGGGAGATCGGAGTTCGTCGTTGCACAAAATGCAAGAGGCATTGTGACTCGCTCCGAGGATAGTTTGATTGGAGTAGTGACTTCTAGCATCATGGGATCAAAGTACTGTATATGGGATCAGGTGAGCAGAATGGATTTAACTACGAGCCTCTCGAGTCTCGAGTCTCGATTCGAGTAGTTTGGTTTTGAAAAGGGTTGATGATTGATGTTTTTGCAGGGGCATTGTTCCAAGTCCTTGACAAAACACCCCAAATTATTGGCTGCTGTCAAGTATGTATTTGTTTGATATTTGGTTGTGATTTTTGAGAAAATATTTATGGTTTATAATCAATGTTTTCATATATAAATTTGGTTTATTGCTAGGTTTACGGCTACTGCATCGACTTGGACTGGCAATTATAGGAGCATCAAGGCTTGGATACCAAAACACCAATCTATGCAGTTAAAGAATACAAATCAGGTACTCTTTTTCTCATTTTTGTTTGGATGGATAAATATAATATAGTCTAATCTTGAATGTTTTGATATATGGATTGAATTATTTATTGTCAATCTAGTTTATCATCAAGTCTATGATAAATCTTGATCATTAGTATCTTATCATAGTTGAATATTCGTTTGTGTCACTTCTCGTTTCCAGCTAAACCATAGCTGGGAAATCGGGGCGTGGCAGTTTAAATAGTTGGCTCTTTCTGATGAACATATATATAATATCTTTATAGATACAACATATCAATGGATTACCCACAGAATGGGAGGGAAACAAGGAGAGAGTTCATCAGTTATTCTCTAAGGTCCCTCAATACAATAAGGTATCATTTCTATATGATTTAACTCTTTACCATGTTCTTTTGACTTGATGAATCTTTTCTATGTTCCTAAAGCTCTTTTCTTTTCTCTCTCGAATGAGTTAAGTTCACGAGGCAGTACGAGTTAGACTTCAGAGACCGAGGAAGGACAGATCTCAAAATCCAGAGCTCGGTTAAAAACTTTCAACTAACTCTAGAGGTGAGTTCAAGAATTTCAAGAGTTCATCAGTTTATTGAAAAAATAATGTGTTCACATATTTGAACTAAATTTCTTAAATTCATAGAGGAATGGACAGCAAACTATACTTCAACTTGGAAGGCTGGGGAAGTCTAAATATGTGATGGACTACAGGTACTTCATTATTAAAATAAATGCAACATAACAATAAAATTTGCTGGTGATTGAGATTGAGAAGAAGTATCAAAGTAATGCAACTTGTAATGCAGATATCCTCTAACTGGTTATCAAGCTTTCTGCATGTGCTTGGGGTCGATGGACACGAAGCTCTGCTGCACCGTATAAATCGAGTGCCTGAGCTGCATCTCATCTCTTCTGTTAAAGCTGTTCCTCCTCAGAACACGAGCTTATTTATCCCCATATTTGTCATTGAAATCTTGAGCTCCATTTTCCACCTTGGTGTTTAAGAAGTTATTTTGATCCAATTTTGGAATATGGTGCGGACTAAAATTTGGATCTCCATTTTGTTGAGTTTGTAGAAACTAAAAACGAATCTACTAATAAAGGAGCCTCTGATTTACTGCACAAACCGTAGGCACAATCAGTCCAAAGATGAAAATTAAATAAACTTAAGAATCAAT
This sequence comes from Mentha longifolia, assembly GCA_001642375.2. Taxonomy (NCBI): domain Eukaryota; kingdom Viridiplantae; phylum Streptophyta; class Magnoliopsida; order Lamiales; family Lamiaceae; genus Mentha; species Mentha longifolia. Next base: position 12,867,170 of record CM038116.1, on the reverse strand, counting down.
ACAGAACTATGCCTAATTTGCTGCATTTTGGATCATGTTTCGTCGACTCCTCAAGCTGTAATAACTTCCTACTCTAAGCCATGTATGTTTGCTAAAGATGTGTGTGCAAACGTTAAGAAAAAGCGAAAATATTAGATGGCAATTATTGTTAGGATACTATGTGAAGGGAAACCTGATTGTGAGATCACCTTCTAACAAAGCTTATAATTGTGTTTTGATTCGATCTCAAAATTTAAATCTTCAAATAAGATATAGTATGAGCTAAAATGTTATGCAGCCTTTTGAGTCTTTGGCGGTCACTTTAATGCCAAATCTCTTTGGTAGAGGCCTCAAAATCTTCTTCACCAACTTGTAATCAAAAATTTCTTTACCCAATGCGAAACATTCTTTGGACAGTGTCAACAGTTTGGAGTAGAACTCATTGATGGTCTCATCTTCATCCATCCTCAATAGTTCAAATTGAGTTGTTGAGCTGTTGGAGCCTCTCATTCTTAACTATGTTATTTCCCTCATATATATATTCTCAAGAATAGACCAAGCTGCTTTAGAAGTTTCACAAGTAGATATAATAGCAAACACATATATACTAACTGCACTATGAATAGCATTCAAGGCTCTTTGATTCATACCCGATGCAATCAAGTCCTCTGCACTCCATTTATCTCTTGGCTTCAGAACTCCTTTGTCATCTTTAGGTGGAGTCCATCCAACAACCACAACACTCCAAGCAGCTTCGTCAATGGATCTGATGAATGAGATCGTCTTGACTTTCTAGTAACCATAACTCGTCCTCTCTAGTACTGGAACACTTGCCAAAAAAACATCTCTCTCTTAAAATTGTCATTGCACAAACGCCTCAAGCACCTCAGTTCGATAAGATATAGTCTAGTACTCCCTCCGTCCCAAACTACTAGTCCAATTTCTTTTCGGTACGGACTTAAAAGAGAGTATGTTTAGAGATAAAATATAGTGCTTAATATTTTAAGGGGCAACCCTTAAAGTAACCATTTAGAAAACGAAGCGCAGTACAGTTGGTAAGACGCTTCCCCTCTAACCAACAGGTCGGAGGTTCGAGTCATATTAAGGGGTAAATGAGAAACCATTATTGATCCTCTTTTTTTAAAAAAAGAAAAGAGAGAAAAACCCCCCCTTAAAGTAGCCACTTTGATATAACAAACTCAAATATTAGTCACTCATATAAAAAACACAAAAACTAGGCACTCTTACAAATTACCCATGAATACACGAATACATGAATACGCGACTCATGTATTCGTGAAAATTAACCTTGAATATACGAATATATGAATATACGACTCATGTATCCGTGTATTCGTAAAAAGTGACTATTATTTGTGTTTTTTATATGAGTGACTAGTATTTGTATTTTTTATATGAGTGTTATATCAAAGTGGCTACTTTTAGGGATTAACTCATATTTTAATGTAAATTTTATTATTTTAAAATTAGAGCATACATATTGATATTTAATTTTAAATAAAAAATTGTATAAAAATTGTAAAAATCGAAAAACAAACCAACAAGTTATGAAGTTATGATAGTATATTCTATACACTATTCAAGTGCGCGTGAAACTCATGTGGCGCCAATATTCGTGATAACGTTAACGGACAAACTGAATTTCGAATTTGTGGAGTCCAAACTTAGGGGCCCCAAATAATCCAACAAAAAGGTACACGAAAAAGAACCCCAAACCTCCACAACATACATGGCTCTCTGCTTCCAAATTTCCCCTTCTTCTTTAATCAAACCCCAATTCTTATCCACACCCAAATTCCACCCAAAAAAAGCCTCTAATTTTCTCACAATTTCCTGCACCCAAAGCGAAGGCGGAGGGATCGAGAAAGTGAAGTCAAATGCAACGAGCGAAGAGCAAAAGAAATTGTCCAAACAGTCTTCATGGGAGGCCGAGGATTCTGAAGGCAAAGATTATCTGTACAGGCTTGGAGCAGAGGCCGATAACGTGAACATAGCCGTCGGAGCTAGGGCTGGCATCATCGACGACCTCTTCACCGGCAATTTCCTCGGCAAAGACTGTAATGAGTAACTATTTGTCTGTATTTTGGTGATGTATCGATTTATCTGTGAAAATTTTGACCTAATTTCGCTGGATTGTCTTTCACCACTGCTTGATACTCCTATTTTTGGTCTGGATTTGCCAGCGGATATTGTGTTTGATTATCGGCAGAAGGCGACGAGGTCTTTTGAGTATCTTCAAGGCGATTATTACATTGCACCTGTTTTCATGGTATATTTCTACTTTTCTGAGTTCATTTTTTGAATCAAAGTTCTGTAAATTATTCCTTCCTCATATTGCAGGATAAAGTGGGTAAGGCCATCTAATCCAGATTGATAGAGAGCTTCCTATTCAAGGAAAATGAGGCCAGCAAAATACTTTGTAGTATGCATGTCGTATGTGTTTTCCGTTTTTAATTAGTAGTATCTGTGAATAACACTTGCGTGTAACCTTTGGGAAATTTATTCATAGATTTTATTTCTTAGGCTAGTATGAAGGAATACTTATGAATGCCGTTAAAGTGCTACATCCATGAGTTTCTGCTACTTCATAGTTCTATACTTGAATAAATTATTTCAAAACTACTCTTAGCATTGTTTAATTTTTCGAGGTTTCAATTATTTATCTTCGATGATTTACATTAGGGCGTTATTGTGTTTTTGTTGCAGTTGTCCATATGGCAAAGAACTTTATGGCTGATCTTCTCAATGTCAGAGTTCCATTAATTTTAGGTCAGTATATTTTTTCATGCACAAGTGCAATGTCAATCAGGAAAAAGCATGTTAACCAGCGATAGCTTTAGTAATAAATAAAGAAACTCTCTTAATGCATTCATGTTTCTCCAAACATGTTATATGGTTGCATGGAAACGAAAAGATTCTCTTGTCCAACTTATAACATTATTAATTTCCATGTAATATTTGATTGCCTTGTATTTAATTCTTAAGTACAGCACAGAGATTCACATTTTCATCAGTATCTACATTATATAATAAATAGAATTAGCCTATAAAACCTTTTCATTCAGTATCAACTACACTGTGAACTTGTATTATGCAATGCTGACCAGGTTACAAACCGTTAGTAAATAAATCACTGCTGTTATTGTTTGATTCCATCGATATAGACTACAATTATCTGAGAACAATTGAACTTGTTCCGTTGAAGGAATTTGGGGAGGGAAAGGACAAGGCAAAACTTTTCAAACTGAACTTATTTTCCGTGCTTTGGGGGTCGAACCTATTATCATGTCTGCTGGTGAATTGGAATCTGAAAGAGCAGGTAAGTAGCCACATGGTGTTTATGTTATTTCTCTTGTTATACTAAGTGGAATTTTGTGAGAATTCTTTTACTTTATACAGGAGAACCAGGAAGACTGATACGTGAACGGTACAGAACTGCTTCTCAAGTGGTCCAGAATCAAGTTAGCTACTCACTAAATTCATAGTCGTGCATCTCTATAGTACTGAAATATTTTGGCTGCCAATGTCATAGTGTGGTTTACGTTTGATTTTTCCGGTCCATGTGTTTTGGTTTCTGGTGAACAACAGATTCTAAATCAAATGACATTGTGCTGCATATTATAAATTGGAGTAAAAAACATATTGATCAATGAATAAAATACAAAGTATGCAGAAATCTTACGAGTAGAGATCACTAATTACTGTGATGTTTTATAGATAGGACTTTCCATGTTATGCATTTATTTCTATTATTAGGTTTCCCAAAAAATATAGAGAAGATTCATACTTCATTGAATTTTTGGAGGACAAATCTTATTTAGGTTCAATGTTATCGTGACCTAGAAAAAAAAAAGCCTATCTGATCATTAAGAGAAAATCTGTCTTGAGTACTACTACTTAATAAGTATTCAAATCATTAACGGAGCTAATAGTATTCAAATCATTAACGGAGCTATCCTATTCAAATATAAATAGCTAAACTTCTGAAATCCTATAGTCCTAGGGTGTAAATGAGTTGACTTGTGTGCTGCTTTGAAGTTCTACTATATATTAGCTTGAACTGTCATTTGCTTGCCCACTGCTACACTTATAAATTGTGACATTGATGATTACTCTTGCTATGAAGACTCAAAACTACCACACATCTTAGGTCTCGAAAAGTTATAAATGAGACGAACTAGTCTAGATATACATTGCAGGTCATGTAACTGAGCCAGTATATACTTAGCATATGAGCAATTACCGCTAACTTTTCTAAAAAATACAGGGGAAAATGAGCTGCTTGATGATTAATGATATTGATGCTGGCCTTGGTATATTTGGTAAGATGAATGCCTATAATCTTCCACTCATTTTAGACAGATGTTCTCTCATAAACTTCAATATGCTTCCATTTCTGAAACGTGATATTTAATTAGCGAAACTATAAACATTAAAGTATCTGTTTCCACAACCAGGCAACACTCAAATGACAGTGAACAACCAAATTGTGGTTGGAAGCCTCATGAATTTAGCAGATAATCCTACAAGAGTAAGTATAGGGCAAGGTTGGAGAGAGGCGGATGTTACCCATAGGGTTCCAATCATCGTCACAGGAAATGATTTCGCAAGAATTTATGCTCCTTTGATCCGTGACGGAAGGATGGATAAGTTTTACTGGTAAAAATTGATATGGCATGTGATGATATCATGGATATTCACTTCATATGATTAAATGTACAAGCATTAATTACTTCATCAACACAGCACAAGTATCCACTGTGTTCAGTAGGTATAAAGATCTTAATAAGGTAGTATTTGCCTTGCTAGGGCTCACACACCCAAGATGATACTTTGAATATTAGTTTAATCTCTAATCATATTTTGGTTTTAAAATTTTAATCAATAATTTGTAGCTGTGCTGATAGGTTCCAGCCGAGAATAAGCTGCTTGTATTTTTAGTCTCTAAGACATAATCTGACAACATGCAATTTTCTCAGTGACTCTAAGAATCATATTATGTGTTACAGGCAGCCCACCGAAGAAGATATTGTAAATATTGTTTGTAGAATGTATGAGAAGGATGGAATTACAAAGGAGGAGGTTGTCAGAATTGTGAAAGAATTTCCTAATCAAGGTAAAACTGATTTTGTTTACCTTTTCGAGGCTTTTTGTAAGGATAAATTATTTAGTTAGAGTTAAGAGAAACAGGAGAGATTATAAAACCTAAGCTGGACATAGGGGGTGTTTGCCTGAGCTTATAAGCTCCTTTTAAAATAAGCCCATCGACCTCAACTTGTTTTTGCATCTTATAAGCTCTTGGAGCTTATAAACTCTTTAAAACAAACTTAGCCAAACACCCTCGTGATCGCATAACAAGGTTCAGAGAGAATATTTTAGAGAAGAACCCTCCTATCCAAATTTAGAGCAATGCTAAAGAAAGTTAAAATATGGCTAGTCGAGCCCTCTCTTAAGGGAAGAACGCCCTATTTATTCTAGTGAATCCTTTCCTTATCAGAAGAGGAGTCTTACATAAAACCTTTCATTACCTAAACTAATATGATTTTTTTTTTGCACCAGCTATTTCTATAGGATTCTGACCTGTAAAAATATTAAAAGAAATTAATAACTTGATCAAATATAACATTTAACTAATTAAATAAATTTCTCCCGCTGCACTCGTCTTATTTCTTCTATAAAATGGCTCTCTATCATTTCACAATACCCCATTTTTGTTTGTGGTATGTCTAATTGGTTAAAATTTCTTGTATGATAAAGTTTTACATCTAATTCCTCTTATATTCATGTCTATCTTTGTTTTGTAGCAAGTGTTTCTATGATATGATTTTCTACGACTTCTAAAATTATGTGAATGTATTTGATATTTTTTTTTATTATCCCTTAGCATATCTTTTTTGGGTAATTATCAATTAAAAATGAGCATGGTTTGCTTGCTCCCATAAATGTCATGGTGTGAATACTACATGTTGCTGGCTGTATGATTTTCCGTAGCATTCTCTTACCAAACTGCACGAGTAACTGACAGAGTGAAGGTGATCGAGGAAGAATAATACTAACTATAACTCAATAAAGCCCTCCTCGAATGAGGCCCAACAGCAACGCTGTCCACAAAGCAATTCCCTCAACCCTAATGCTACTAAACCTATTTAAATAACTCAAGGCCCATGCAGGAACACAGCCCATGCAATAATAAGCCTAGACACTTAAGACTTAAATCAAACAGAAATAACAGAATAATAATAACCCAATAAACTAATAATTAATAGTCCACTACAGCTCGCGCTCCACGCGTGAAAACTCTCCATGGCCCAGCCGCGCAGGTGCACTCTTGAATATAGTACTAAGCCTTATTGAATATCATTGGTTTAGGACCAGTGCATATAGTAAGTTTTACTTTAGATGCTAGAAATGTTGTAAACATTCTGATAGCGGGCAGCGTCCATCATCTTTACTCTATCAAATTAAAAAAGAAACCATTAAAAACTTCCAGTATTCCAGACTTCAAGTGAAGAATGAAGTGATGAAGATTATAAGTAACAAAAAGCAAAATGTGATAGTTGAGAATTATATTTACCTATACTCTCTTAACATTCTGTTTTCCTCATTCTGTTTTATCTGTGTGGCAGCTTTGGACTTTTATGGTGCTCTTAGGTCAAGAACATATGACCGCTCAATTCTAGAGGTACCTTTTAATTTTGAACAAATTACTTCTACCGAATAAGCATTTTCTCTTAAAGACATTGATGCGATTTATGAATTTCCTGACAAAGAATTAGTTGAATTGATTATATTCATAAATGTGGTGGCTTGTAGGTGCAGTGTAGCACACACTTTATTATTTCTACAAGAGTATCATTGTTTGGAATATGTTTTACATTTATGTATGCAGAGAATTCTTCAAATGTTCGGAAAAGTTGTTCATTAGACAAGTAGTTGGATAAAGTATTTACTTAAGGTCATTGAGTTGTTTACTGAGATTTAAGTCTTTCCGTAACCAATAATCCCTTGCAAATGGAAGCTACTCAGGGCCTTGTTACTCAAGAAAGAGAAGAATGCTCTACATTATAATAACTCTCTGTTATAAGATTAATACATAAGAGCATATTCATATATCACTTGGGGAAAGTACTGCTTGTATGATAAGTATCATCACTAGTTGTTTCAATTATGTTTCATGAGAAGAAAGAAGAGCTCTTTAGACAAATGAGGACCTTACTTCCCCATCTATTCAATTTTTTGGTGCCCTTCTTTCTTGTACATGAGAAGAAAGAGAGCTCATTAGACAAATGAGGACCTTATTTCCCCACCTATTCAAATTTTTGGGTGCCCTTTTTCTTCTTACGCTTGTTGTTTGTTACTCGCATGCTTTGATGTATGTATAAACCTCTGGATGGTTGCACTAAGGAATATATTTCCCTTTTTTTGTTTTACTCTTTTTCATGTGCCAGTGGGTTAATGATGCTGGAGGTGCTGAAAATCTTGGTAACAAACTTCTGAAAATGAAGAAGGATGGAAAACTTCCTGCATTTACACCTCCAAAGGTATCATAATTAATAGGATCATTACTTTGATCGTTTGCTTACTCTTTCTCATGCAGATTGCCCAATATTAAAGGAAAATAGTAGTGCCCCTGTCCCAGGAGTATAGTTTCGGTTTCCTTATTTGGTTGTCTCAAGAATATTGTCTTATAACTTAAAAAAACTACCATCATATGTTCATAACTCACTTCACATAAGAAACAGCCAAAATAACTCCACCTTATCCACAATTTTCCTTTCATACACTTAATTTGACAATTTTTTTTTTACTTTCTAGTTTTATTATAAATAGTTTGTTTCTTAAGTCTTAACATTCGTATATGTAAGAATATATAGGGGGGTCTAAGAGGCTGAGTTTTTCGAAGGAAAGAGAGAGAATATAAGAGGGTTAAGCATATAGAACTTTGTGGAGTTGAATAAATATGCATTTAAGTTGCAACTCCTAATTATTCATTTTTAAGTTTAAAAAACTGCATCTAAGTGATTTGAGATATCAAGAACACCTTGAACTAATGATCATAACCAGTGGCAGAGCAGGGAGAGCAGTGGGTAGATTGGCCACCATGGAACTCTTGAGAAAATCAGCTTTTACATAAATATATAAGTAGTCGTAGGCATTTTATTAAAAAAAAATGTTTAAATGAATGAACATAACAATAAATCAGTTTGCCTGAGTTGGTAGAACTTAGGAGTCCTATTTCAGGTAGTGTGTTCAAACTCCTACACTACACTGCCGATCATAGCATTAAAATGACGAAAATAGGTGTAGGCAAGGTCTCTTGGTGAAACAACCCTCTTGCACCTATATAGACTTCATATTAGATTAAGTATCCAACAAGATAATAACTAATAAGTTTTGAGCATCACTCTGAAACTTCCGTCTTGAGCTAATACAACTTTTTGAGTTATAATCTTCCTTGGTGGAGACTGATAATCAATATGTTACATGACTATCACACAGCAAACCCTGGAAGGTTTACTTCAATCAGGATTCGATCTCATTAGAGAGCAAACGTTGATCATGGAATCGAAGCTTTCCAAGGAATACATGAAGAATATGGATGATTAGCAAGTTTGGTAACTCGCTTATACTTTCTGTGCTACGCTGCATACTACTTGTGGTATAATCCTTTTTCTTTGCTCCTCAAAAGAAAACCAAAAAAAAAAGTCCTGTTTCTTTGCACGGAACATTGAATTATGTTGAAGATATTGCTTTGCTGAAAAGTCTTGCATGCATCCCTGAAAATAAGAGAGATGGTAGAACTTCTATTTTAGTGTAGAAATTGCAGTTTTAACTGCCATGAAAATGATGATTTGTTCTCCCATTACTAGTTTAATGCATTTTTCCTCTCTCCCTTACATGGTAGTATCGTAGAGACCAATCAAAATTAGAAGGATTCATCGGTATGCTATATACACTGCTCTGCTCACATTAATGCACACATAACTATATAAGCATGGATGAGCAAAAGCATTAGTCTGAGACTCTGAATTATGATGCTTAATTATTGAATACAGATAGTATCACGAGTCATGACGCAGAGAAGAGAGAAGGCATGGTTTTCCAAGGATTTAAATCTATTGAAATGAAACTACTAACCTTACTAGGACTTATTCATGATAGTACTATCATTCCATGAAAGATCCACTTCCACACGGCAATATGAAGTCATCGCCTGTTCCTTATCTCTTGCCCAAATTTGAGTTGAATTGTTGCAGTCCACTATCTCTAGTTTTACAACACGTTGAATATGGAAAGCAGAGGGGAGCTCTTGAAGTTTGTAACAATGTTTGATGCTTATACGACAGAGCGCCGTGGGTACTGGCGATGTTATTTTTCAGCGCACCAAATTCGTATCTTCTATTACAAGACATTTAAGTCCTTTCAATTGGCACGCCAAATCTATTTCCCACGTTTCTCCTTGAAAGGCATAATGTTTCAATTTGAGCACCTTAAGATTCTCCAGATTACTGAGCATACCCATATATTCCCATCGATACCCGCACCCACTCAAACTCAAACTTTTAAGACCTAATGGGAGCGTCAAGACTAGAGGAACAAACTTAGATTCGATTCGAGAATTCACCACTACACATTTCAGTGATTCTAATTTTCTAATACTAGAAATATTATTCAGGTAGTGGAAAGAATCACCTTCGTCTATAGGTGCCAATTCGACACGAATGTGTAACCTTTTGATATTAGGGGTCCATTCAAGAACCTCATCTCTACAACTTTCTGCACTCACATTTAATAGAGCTGAGAGATTCAGTAGACCAAGGCCATATGTATGATTGGGTAATCGTCCTCCTGTAACCTCAAGATGCCTTAATTCTTTCAAATCCCAAATTTCCGCCGGCAAGATCAAAGAATCCTTAGAGGACATGATGTTCATGTATCGTTTCACAATCAAGCATTGAAGCTTCCAAAGATTCGACACTGAAGTAGGGAGCTTCCCGTTACAAGTGAGGCCCCTCTTCACAATCAAGCATTGAAGCCATGGAGGAAGAGGGAGTAGGGTTCCAAATGCAACACATAGTGGGCGGACTGAGGGGCTCCGTCTAAGTGCGAGGTTATAAGGAGTATGCTTCCATTATTTTGAGACGGCAACGCGTAGCTTTCCAAATGATCCACCACCTTCAAGTCGTGTACATCGTCCAAAACAATCATGTATACCTTGTGCTTCAATACCCCGTAAACGTAGTTGCTCAGCTGATTCAGGCTCTCCCACCTTCGACCTGCGCTGTCCTCGTCAATCTGAACAATGATACTCGTCAACACGTCGTCTACCGTCACCCACGCGCACCGCTCGAACTTCTTCTCCTTCCCCTCGCAGAAATCTTGGTAAACAGTTTTGGCGACTATGCTTCTACCAGACCCCCCATTTCACCAAATATCAAGAATATACGTACCCCAGTCGTCCGGCCTCAAGAAGGAAACCAGCTCATCTCTGATGTTTTCGGTTTCTTCGAAACGTCCAACCATCTCCACGCCGTAATCAATATATGACGATGAAGCAGCTGCATCGTCGTCGTCGTCGTCATCTGTTTCTGGACTACTGGATAGGTCTTCTATCATCTTCTTCACCTCTTCGGTGAAGGAAATGACTTCATGCCTCACCTCCTCATCTTCGTACTCGTGATCCTTACTCAATTCATGGAATTCGAGAACGTCTTCTAGTTTGTGAGCGCAGTCTCGTATTTCGCACTCCACTGCATCCAGTCTTTGTCTACCGTTTAATCTTACGACAGCTTCTCCCAAGTATTCGGTGTGAGCGAGTGCAGATTCTAAGATTGATAAGGGACTGGAAAAACGAGGGGAATCAAGAAGGCCATTTATTGTGTGCTTTAGAGAAATCACAGCAGCGTAAGCAGCCATCTCTGATTTTCTCAGTGGATCAGTTTCTTTCGATGGAGATGGAGATGAAGATGAAATGAACAACACCCCAAAATTGAGTCGAATCTTCTTGAACTCGGCCAGATTAATTAAAAGTTCACGCATGTACAGTTTTTCAACGTGAAAGCACATGTTTTGGATCTGTCATCAATTATTGAAATTAATTTAGTCTACTAATTACCAATGTCGACGATGACAGTTTACCATTCTGTGCAATTAAGTACTACTAAGTATATGGTTTAGGTCTGTCATTGATTACTAAAAATTCTTTAATTATAGCTAAAGTCGTCATGGAAATACTAATCGCTAAATTGATTAATTAAGTTTGTTAGTGTTCATTTTGAGCGAACTAGCAAATGAAACGTGTGTGATGCACCTTAAAACTGTTGCAGTTGCATTTATTTATCTTTGCGTTTTTTTTTGTTTTTTTTTTGTAAAACTGCAGCTAACTATTTATCCAAAAAAAATAAAAAAAATAGTAAGCAAACATGAGGTTACTTTGAAGGAAAGAGAAAGAACATAAGAGGTTAAGCTTATAGAACTTTGTGGAGTTGAATTAAGCATTTTTAAGTTTAAAAAACTGGACCTGATTAATGATTTGAGATATCAACAACACCTTGAACTAATGATCATAACCAGTGGCTTTTCTTCAAATATAATTATTTTGAAGAAAAGTGGCAGTGTTTAAAAAAAAATAAAAATCTATGGAATATATTGGCAAATCGAATTTGGCTCATAATGAGACTAGACTACTCTTCAGATAATTAAGTGTGCCTCTTTCCTGAATTAGATAATCAATTATTCTGATTTTTGGGAGTTGGGGAGTTCAAGAACTTAAAATATTGTATCCCGGTATGATCTAGAAGTGGATAGAGTTCTTTTTTTTTATTTTTATTTTATTGGAAGAATCAAACCGGCCGAAATGAGAAAAAAATTGTCAGACACACTTGTCTTCGAGTAAATTATTAGATTTAAAAAAATAAAAATAAAAAATCCGTAAAAAAAAGAATTCATAGATCTTAAATATCTAACCAAAGTCAAATTTCTATGGAATGAAGGCTATCCTGGATATGAGACCCATATATGAACAACGTGTATAAATATGATTTAATTTCATACTCAGTAGTATCCCGTAAAAGAAAGAAATCTTCAAAAATCCATTTTAAAACCCATAATTTTGAAGCGTGGAAAAACGTGCCAGAAGTTTCAAAAGCAAAGTGGTCATTCTCCATGAAATGGAGGGAGTAGTATATAACAATGAATTAAATTAAATACAAAGAACCCACCGCATATAGGGAGAATGAAACTGAGTTTGGATAACATAAAAACAAACTATTTTGTTCTGTAGCGGTTCAAGTGATGTGCAAAATCAAGAAAATTCAATACAGGACTCTCTTACAACTTACAAGTGTGTTCTTTCATGCATGTATGCATACCCAAATATATATCTATATATATATAATTGACTCTATGCATAAAGGAAAGGTGGTGGCCGAGTTAAGTGCGGGGGCGAGTCGACTCGGCCGGCAGCGGAAGGCGATGGAGTGGTGGCGGAAAGTGGTATTCCCAGTTAGGAAATTTTGGTGCGCCGTTTTCTCTCATAGACCTCATAAAAATGGTTAGTTCTGTTCTCGTGTTTTGATCAAGTCATAACATGACAGATTTATTTATTTATTAAATGGAAAAAGAAGAAAAAAAAATGTTACGAACTTTTTTCACGAGGAAATTGATACAATTTGTGAATTGACAATGTTTTGTTGAGTGTGACGTTTACTATAATTTCTGTTTTTAATTAATATTTGATTGAGAAGGGGATGGGGCTAAATTTATTCTCAAGTTATATAAGATTCAAATTCGTTCCTAGCATTTGTATGAGAGAGAGAGAGACTTGAGGTTGAGTTGTCTAAAATAAAATAGAATAAAATATAAATTGTCTTAAGTTATCATTTTTTTTGTAAAAAAAAAAAAAGTTATCAAATTTACAGGATTGCAAACAAAAAATGGAATTTTCAATTGGAGAATTAAATATATCACATTTATGTTCTTCATATGACACGGCACGGACCTTAGTCTCAATGACTACTTGCAACATAAAACGACTAATTAATCCCGAACATTAATTTTTATTAGATTTATAATATTTTTTATCAAAATAAAAAAGTTATATTATAATAAATATTTATAACTAAAAATTGAAATTTTATAAATAATATAGTTTGAATTCATCAACTATATTTTAGCTAATAAAAATTAGAACACATAAGGGACACACTTGGGTCAGCCGGATGCACCGTGCGGCCGGGCTAAAATAATGACACTTTTATTCATATAGATTGACATTTTTCTGTATAAAGATTGACACTTTTAAAAATTGTCATTTTATTCGTAAAATAATTATGTTAAAGATTGACACTTTTATTCATATAGATTGACACTTTTCTGTATAAAGATTGACACTTTGGGTCCGGCCGCACGGTGCCTCCGGCTGACACAAGTTTTTGTCAACACATAATTAGAGTTGGCAAAACAAGCCCAGCCCGATGGGCCGGCCCGGGGCGCCCGGGGTTATGGTTGGGCTGGGCCAGCAAAATATAAGCCCATAAGAAATCGGGCCGCAACAGCCCGCCCAAATAGCCCTCCAGGCGTACTGGGCTTTCGGGCTTAAAAAGCCCGTCCATATCTTTAATTTTATATTATTCTTTTTAATTTGTTACTCTTAGATTTTAATTTTAAAACCCTACTTTTATACTCTTTCTTTTCGCCGTGCACTATTTTATCGTGCTACTACTTATTTTATTTTATTTAACTTATTACATAATTTATTGATTATTTTTCCGATTATTTAATAGCTTAAAATATGAATTTTTATAGGAAAAAAAAATTAAATTTCCACGGCTGGTTTGGCCAGCCCGCCCAGCAGCCCGTAAGGGGCTGGGTTGGACTTCAAATATAGCAGCCTGAAAATTTCTAGGCCGGGCCGGGACTACTTGGAAAAACCACAAGCCCGATGGGCCAGGCCGGGCTTGGCCTAGCCCACTACTTTGCCAGCTCTACACATAATTTGGGACAGAGGACCTCATATGCAAATATTTATTGGTGTTCGATTGTGATTCATTTGAATTCGACTCTTGACCCATAAGACGGTCTCACAAATTACGCTCTGTCTATCTCGATAAGGGATGTCAAACGGGCCAACCCACTGAGTTTCAGGCCAGCCCTATTGGGTTGCGGGCTTTTTGGTTTGGGTTAATCGGACTTTTTTTTCAGGGCTAATATTTTTTGGCCGTAACCCTAACCCTCTCGGTTTCGGGCTAGCCCACCGGGCCATAGAGTTTGCAAAAAATAAATTTGACATCGTATAAACATAAAAATAAATATTGTTTCAACACATATTTGTATAAACAAAATAAATAATTGATTAAATATTTTGAATTTAACAAACATATTTTCGAAATATTAATCTTTATTTTAATTTTCACCAAGTGTTGAAGAAAAAATATAGTATAAAATTTAAAATGATGATTACATTTTCGTTAAAAAAAAATTAAAAATACTCAATAATAATTGAAAACACAACCTAATTATCAAATTTATAAATAGAGTAATGAAATATCACATGAATTTTGATTCATGGCCAACCCACGGGCTTTTCGGGCCAACCCTATCGGACTCGGGCTTTTTCGGTCTGGTCCTATCGTGCTTTTTTACTTTCGGGCTATTATTTTTAGGCCCTAACCCGCTATTTTCTTCGGGCTATTCGGATCGGCCCATCGGGTTCGGGCTTTTTTGACATCCGTAATCTCAATATATAGGTAGAGGCCTTCTTAAACTCCACGACGACATCCAAACTTGTGGATACGAGGATGTACAAATTATGTGGGAAATGTTGAGCACGACAGAATCACAAGTGAATCACAAGAAAGGTGCATGATTGTGAAGAGTTGTCTTCATCAACATAATAAGTATGTAGATGTTAATGTTGATATGTAACCAATAAATAAGCCCATGCCTATGCATGCTATGTCTTTTGAGACTCTGTTGTCACTTCACAATAATGAAGTTCTTTGTAGATATGGAGTATCTTTAGCAATAATTACAGGAATAACTGCCCATAAATACATGATCTTACGCCAAATTCTCATTTACTCATGAGTTTTAGAATCTGAACTCAAATATATAATCTATTAAATTGATCTGATTTTGTACACAAATAATTCAGGGAAAATATATATATATATATATGACATGACAAACTAAAAATAATATTTAACTACGATCAGCAAGTGTACGGTGTAGGTGCACACAATGGCAAGCAAGACCGAACTAATTGAACAAAAGAATACTAATTTGCGTTTAACCTATAAACACAAATATTACATCCATATTTTTGCATTCTCTAAAGTTCTTGACATCCACCAACTAAAAACAAATTAAAAGAAGAAAACTCTTCACTTCAATAAGTGGTGAATATATATAGAGCAAGAGTAGTTCTTCTCCACATGTATGAACATAAATTACTCAGAATGTGTGAAAAAATATTAATATTGGTCTTTACTCTGCAGTACAAAGTTTTGATACAAAAAGAAATAAAAAAATAAAAACATTTATGTGCCCCTGGCCTATTGTAGCTCTTGCTCTAACATATTGCCCAGAATAAATAAACGGGAGAGGATCCCCTGTTGTGGGGGTTAAAACACAGCACCATGTTGTGTATAAAACGACGCCATTTTTAACCATTTTGCCTTCCACATTTATGGGAGAGGATCCCCTGCTATGGGGTTAAAACACAACACCATGTTGTGCTTAAAACGATGCCACTTTCAACCATTTTGCCTTCTACATTTATGCATTGTTTTGTTATTTATTTTTATGAGTTCATCCTTTATAAAATACTAATTAATTGAATTTATAAATTACTGTATAAAACATACAACTTTAAATATGGAAAAGGTAATCCTAGGTTAAAACTGAATTGAAATTAGAAAATTAAATATGTCAAATCAAAGTATGAATTAATTAACCTTAAACCATTTTAAACTAATTATTAACTTATATGTATTGGAGACTAAATAATAATCCATAACATAATCATGAATTTTTACATATATTTTTTATGAATTAATAAAAACTATTAGTTATCAACAAGACAATAACCAATTAAAACACCATGTTTGAAATAAAAAAAACTGACATGTATTAAAAAGAAAAGGGAAAATGAAAAATTACAATAACAAAAAACACTAACATGTATTAAAAAGAAAAGGGAAAATGAAAAATTACAATAACAAAAAAAATAACAAAACAATGCATAAATGTGGAAGGCAAAATAGTTAAAAGTGGCATCGTTTTATGCACATCATGGTGCTATGTTTTAACCCCCAGCAGGGGATCCTCTCCCCACATTTATGCATTGTTTTGTTTTTTTTTTGTTATTGTAATTTTTCATTTTCCCTTTTCTTTTTAATACATGTCGGTGTTTTTGTTTTGTAATTTTTCATTTTCCCTTTTCTTTTTAATACATGTCAGTTTTTTTTATTTCAAACATGGTGTTTTAATTGGTTATTGTCTTGTTGATAACTAATAGTTTTTATTAATTCATAAAAAATATATGTAAAAATTCATGATTATGTTATGGATTATTATTTAGTCTCCAATACATATAAGTTAATAATTAGTTTAAAATGGTTTAAGGTTAATTAATTCATACTTTGATTTGACATATTTAATTTTCGAATTTCAATTCAGTTTTAACCTAGGATTACCTTTTCCATATTTAAAGTTGTATGTTTTATACAGTAATTTACAAATTCAATTAATTAGTATTTTATAAAGGATGAACTCATAAAAATAAATAACAAAACAATGCATAAATGTAGAAGGCAAAATGGTTGAAAGTGGCGTCGTTTTAAGCACAGCATGGTGCTGTGTTTTAACCCCACAGCAGGGATCCTCTCCCTAAATAAACCCCATATCCAGAACTAATATACAAGCGTTGTTCTTTAAATTTTCAAACTGTGTGAATAATATATAAAATAAAAAAAAATCAAGACTGATAAATAATTATATTATTTCTGTTTTCTTTCTTAATTTTAGACTGCGGCTGCTAATCTTGCTCTCAAATCCTTTCTCAATATTTTCCCTGATGGAGACTTGGGAATTGCATCGATGAAAAATACACGATTTATTCTCTTGTAGAAGATAACCTGTTCAATAATTAACAAAAAAAAGTACTTCAAAATTAATTTATACCGAAAAATAAAAGCAAATATAATCATTTCAAAAAAATTGAACAAAAGTAGAGATATAATACTCCCATTCATAATGGGTCATGTCCAAAATAGAAATATTTAGTTCAACTAGTGATAGTGATAAGGGGTGTTAATTGGGCCGATTGAGGACCACTAATTCAACAAACTTAATTAATAATCGATTAAAAAAAGTCTGAAATTTTTTAAAGTTAAAAGATAAATTATAAATATAAATCAATAAATAATTCATAAAATGCACACATATAACTCACTACTAATTAAGATTGTCTTAATTTTCATACCAGAAAAAAATGACATCTTTATAAATGGGACAGAGGAAATATGTATTTACCTATTTCGAGATAAATTGCTTTATTCATCCTCAGAAATAGTGGAGCCGTTCGATCTCACAACAAAAGCAACCGGGACTTCTCCGGCTTGCTCATCCATCATTCTGCAAAATAACACCAAAAATTATTAATTAAGTCAAGCAAATTCTTCATAGGGCTTCTGACGTTTCTATTTATAGAATTAAATTGATATTTTTTCCTAATAATTAATAATGGAAGTGATGAAAGAAATTAAAATAGTCACTAACGGGACGACTGCAGCGTCGGAGATGTATGGATGGTTGAGGAGGAGGGCTTCGATTTCAGCTGGCGCAACTTGGAAGCCTTTGTACTTTATTATTTCCTTCAAACGATCAACGATAAATGCCTAAACGTTTTTCACCAATCTGCTAAACTTTTTAAGAGAAATCCCATAAACTTTTCACTAATCTCAGTAATCTGCTATTCCGGGTGGGCTCTTCGACTAGTGGACATCACGTTTCACTAATTATCTGAGAATCTCCACCGGTTCAACCTGATAAGCGACTAATCAAGATAAATGCCTAAACGTTTAACCAATCCGCTATGCTATCGCTGTGGTGAGCGCTACGGACCATTTCACAAATGCGCTAGCAAACATTTGAGTGTTATGATTACTGCAGAAGGTGATGATCAAGAGGGAATTGAGGGAGAAGAGGAGCTGCTGCCTATTTATCCAACGTAACAGCCTTGAGGACAAGGCTGCTTCGACGGAACGGGCTATTGATAGAACACATTCTGGAGTATTTTATTTATTTATGTTTCTTAAGTATTAGTTTTGGGCTCTAATTAGGGTTAGAATAATAGTGGGCTCCAAGTAAGATAATTACTTAGGCCCCAAGTTATTAGGTTTATTAATATGCAGTCATAGATTAGGGTTTGGACATCGATTATTATTCTTAGGGAAGCAGCGTATTGCTGTGGCTGCAGGATTCTATCCTGTGAACCTCTTTCGAGGTGCGTCCTATCGTTCTACGTATTCAATATATATCTTTCTTTCGCCTTTACTCTATCAAATTGGTCCGACCTGCCGGATCGAAAAGCTGACGCTCACACGAAAGCAACGCGCAAAGCAAATGGAGAAGGCGATGGAGGAAATTCAGACTGCAGTAGCGGAGCTACGCGCTGCTCAATCTGCGATGGAGAAACGGCAAGAAGCGACCGACGCCAAACTCGACGCTATACTTGCCAAGCTCAACATCTCTGGGATTCCTTCTAGTCAAGATGAGGATCAGGATGGCTCAACAACGCAGGAGGAAGAAAGTTCTTTGGCGTTAACGCAACAGAAGATGGATCTGCCCAACTTTGATGGCTCTGACGCACGGGCATGGCTGTCAAGAGTGGAGCAATATTTTATGGTACACAAGGTAAGCGTAGCGAAAAAGGTAGAGCTTGCGGTGATAGCATTATCTGGCTCGGCAATGGCTTGGTATCAATTGTTGATTCGGCGCATACGAGATCCAGATTGGGCTACTTTTCAGCGAGAACTCATGATTCGTTATGGCGATGAATCAGCAATTAATAGTTATGAGGCCTTGATTGTTGTGGAGCAAACAGGATCTCTCGAGGAATATATTTCGACATTCGAATGCAGAGTTTCGCAAATCACCGACTTCACTGATGCGCACTACTTGGGATTTTTCTTGGGTGGTTTGAAGAAGGATCTTCGTGCAAAAATACAAGATAATGTGGTCTTAAACTATTCAGCAGCTGTGCAGGCAGCCCGGAAATTGGAATATGCTGTAGCGCCAAGACCGTCGACATCGTTTAGCACTCGGTCCACCTCAACTTTGAGCTACTCGGTACGGCCGACGTACAACAAACCTACTCATGGCACAACCTCTCCGGCAAGTGCATCATCTGATCCACATCCTAACCGTAATGTTCGCCACCTCACAGCCGAAGAAGCTTGTGAATACCGGGCTAAAGGAAAATGCTATCGCTGTGGTGAGCGCTACGGACTGTTTCACAAATGCGCTAGCAAACATTTGAGTGTTATGATTACTGCAGAAGGTGATGATCAAGAGGGAATTGAGGGAGAAGAGGAGCTGCTGCCTATTTATCCAACGTAACAGCCTTGAGGACAAGGCTGCTTCGACGGAACGGGCTATTGATAGAACACGTTCTGGAGTATTTTATTTATTTATGTTTCTTAAGTATTAGTTTTGGGCTCTAATTAGAGTTAGAATAATAGTGGGCTCCAAGTAAGATAATTACTTAGGCCCCAAGTTATTAGGTTTATTAATATGCAGTCATAGATTAGGGTTTGGACATCGATTATTATTCTTAGGGAAGCAGCGTATTGCTGTGGCTGCAGGATTCTATCCTGTGAACCTCTTTTGAGGTGCGTCCTATCGTTCTACGTATTCAATATATATCTTTCTTTCGCCTTTACTCTATCAGTACTTTATTATTTCCTTCAAACGATCAACGATAAATGCCTAAACGTTTTTCACCAATCTGCTAAACTTTTTAAGAGAAATCCCATAAACTTTTCACTAATCTCAGTAATCTGCTATTCCGGGTGGGCTCTTCGACTAGTGGACATCACGTTTCACTAATTATCTGAGAATCTCCACCGGTTCAACCTGATAAGCGACTAATCAAGATAAATGCCTAAACGTTTAACCAATCCGCTATCCCGGGATCGACTCTTCAATTAGTGGACATCACATTTCAATGATTTCACTAATTATTCGAGAATCTCCACCGGTTCAACCCGATTAGCGACTAATCAAGAGAAATACCTTAAAAATTTCACCAATCCGCTAATCTGGGATCGACTCTTCACCTAGTGGACATCGCGTTTCACTAATTTATTTATTTTTATTTTATTTTTTTATCAGAAAAGGATCACGTTTCACTAATTATCCGATAATCTGCACCAGTCCGACCTGATTAGCGTATAATCAAGAGAAATGCCTAAAATGTTTCACTAATCCACTTATCTGGAATCAACTCTTCGACTAGTGGCCTTCACGTTTTACTAATTATCCGAGAATCTCCACTGATTCGACTCGATTAGCCACTAATCAAGAGAAATCCCTTAAATGTTTCAATAATAATAATAATAACAATAATAATAATAATAATAATACAGACTATTTTCTTAATAATAATTACACGAATTATTTTCATTTCATTATATTTTAAACTTTTACTTATACTCTGACTTCAATCGTTAATTAATTTATATCATGAAACAGTACATAATTACACATATTAAGATGCAATAAACTTTTATGAATAATAACACAAACTTTTATGAATAATAACACACGTGGGACCTGCTTTAAAATGTTTTTAACTTTATGTCAACAGCTAAACTAAACTATAAGAGCATTCGCATTGGGGGGCAGAGCCCTCGCGGCCTCCTCCACCTCAGCTCTTGTGCCCGGGCGCGCCTGATGCAGTCCTCGGAGGGCGCGCCCTTACGGGCTCGATCACGCCCGCCTCTCTCCTCACAGAGCCCGTCATGTGTCAACGCCTGATTGGTCAACGGTCGTTTGACCGTTGACTGGGCGAATATATATATATATATATATATATATATATATATATATTATTTTATTTTTTTCTTATTTTTTCTTATAAATACCCCACTCCAATCCTTACATTTCCACACCAATTTTATCTTCAAATTCTCTCTTCTTTCATCAATTTCCACTTATTTTTCTCAAAATTATACATTCAACATTCCAAAAAAATAAATCGTGAGGAACGAGAGAGGCTAGCATGTAAAGTTGTCGAGTTGTATTTCCAAGTAGAGGAGGAGGAAGCTGCTGAAAATAGGCGTCGTGAAGAATGCCGATCGTCGAAGGCAAAGAAGCAATACGTCGACCGTGATCGTGAATCGGGGTACGAGCAACTCTACAACGACTACTTTGCCGAAAATCCGACGTATACAGACACCATGTTCCGGCGCCGATTCCTCATACGACGAGAGCTCTTCTTGCGAATCGTCGACAACGTGACGATGCGTGATCCATATTTCCAACAACGCCCAGATGCAACCAGACGTCATAGCCTTCATCCCCTTAAAAAATGCATGATGGCGCTGCGCCAACTTGCATATGGCGGTCCGTCAGATCAGTTTGATGAGTATCTGCGCATCGCCGATTCAATTGGGCGAGATTGCTTAAAGCATTTTTGCCGCGCCGTTGTTGCCGCTTTTGGAACAAGAAGCTGAGAGAAAGGACATCAGCGAGCATTCTGTTGGAAGTGTAGAACTTGCCGGGCGTACAATTACAATAGAATAATCGAAGATTACAAGTGAAATGAGTAAAACTACAAACAAAATGAAATTTGAAGTCGAGTCGAGGAAATCCTCTTTCCGCAAGACGAATTACGCCCCGGGTAGTGCTCACGGATTTGGCGCTTTGTCCCCAAAGATAAAACGACTTCTCGTCTTCTTAGTAGCAGCACCGCAAACTAAGAAGCTCCGGCGAACTGGAAATAAAAGGCGAAGGAACTGAGCTCAAAAACTGAATGTTGTAGAAGAGATGATGCAAAATGCTTTGAGTTGTGTGTCCTAGAATGGCCTGCAGAGCCTTCTATTTATAGGCTGCTCATTCAGTAGGGACATCAATGCCATAAAGGCATTAACAACCACTAAGGTAGTGGGTTAGTGGTGGAGTGGAAGAGGCTGACTGTTCAGCTGAAGAGACACCTTCTAGAGTCTTCTTCCGGATGGGCCACGAATTGGGCTGGACGGGTAGGCCTCATTAGAATTGGGCTGGGCAATTGGGCTTCCACATGGCCCAAAATACTATATATTTTGTGGTCCAAAAAATATAGTACACAAGACCCCAAGCCCAAGCCAAAGGCCCAAAGGACCAATTGCCAAGATCCAAGTCCACGGCCACGAAACCCGAACCCGAGGCCGAGGCCGGAGCCGGAGCCGTCCGTGCCGTCCGGCACGGACGGCGGGGCCGGATCGAGTGTGTGCTCACGCGAGAGCCCAACCACACACTTATCCACTTACTTTGCCCACTTGTTATTAAGCCCACATGTTTAAACACTTTTAAACAACACACCACATTAATATTTAATCAATGTGGTATAACTTACACTTCATTAACTAATGAAGTAACACTCCACCAAACTTTGAACATTTATATCTCACTCACCGGAAATCGATTTTGAGCCTATAAATATACCACGCTCATCTACTCCGCGAGTAGAACAATAATCTAATATTTAATTTATGTAATAAATTAAATATTTGTTATTATTTATTTGGTCAAAAACCATATTCCAACACATTCGGCGTTCTCCAAGCATGATGGGCGATCGTACGAGGGCCGGCCCGCATGCACTATATCGAGAATTTAACAGAAATCATGTATGCATGTGTTATCATGCACAACATAATAATTGAAGATGAAGGAGAAGCCGCCGAAAATTGGGAGGACGACGAGGCATCGAGCTCTACAACTAATCCGTTGCAAGCGCGTCGAGGTGTTGATGTCTCTTTCGCACGTTATATGCAAAGGAATGCCTCCCTCCGCGATGCAACCGCTCATAAAAACCTCGAAACGGATATGATCGAGGAAATTTGGGCACGTTTCGGTCATCACTAGTTTTTTCCCTTATGTTTTTTCCTACTTCATTTTATCACTATGTATTTTTTTTATATTTTTCTAATTTTCTTTCATTATATTGTAATTTTTCAAATATGTAATACAATTGAATTAAAAAAATATATCATTTTTATTTAAATCGTCAAAAAATTAATTAAAAAAATAAATAAATTAAATAATATAAAATAAAATGAGAGCACTCGAAGGACTCCACTGCGGAAAAATAGAAGCCCTCCAAATTTATCTAAATAATATATATATATATATATATATATATATATATATATATATATATATTAGCTGTAGCCTTCTCCAGGGCTTGAAATGCCTGGCCCGTCATCGAGAAGATAACTTTCCAATGGCTAAAAAGGAGTGAGCCTATCCCAAAAACTCACATATATACTAATATATATATATATATATATATTAGTATTATATTGGGAGCCCTCCAATGGGAATGCTACCACCATCCTATTTTTTCTTTAATTTTAACACACCAATTTATACATTTTAACAAAGGACACGTGGACGGCAGATATGGGGCCGTTGCTATTGGACCGTTGCCTGCATCGAATTTTCCATAGGGGGGGAGGCAAGTATATGTAAACATCATATCTGACTTTTTTGTGTATACTTACAATCTATATATGTAATGTCGGCGGCGAAGTAATACTCCCTCCATTCCCTTTGATTTGGCTGGTTTGCTTTATGCACACATATTAAGGCATGAATAATTAAGAATATAAAATAATTTAAAATAAAAAAATTAAGAAATCAGCCAACTGATAATCCCAAGAGAAGAAAGGAGAAGAAGTACATGTGCATTTTTTTTAAAAAGGCAATCCCAAGAAAACTAAAGAGAAAGCACATGCATATTAAAAAAATCTCATGATCAAGGCTAAAAATGGCGGTAGTATTACAACAATATCAAATCCATCACAGTTGTGATCACAATTCAAATCTGAGGGAATTTCCCTCTAAATTACACATTCAAATATAATGCTTGATCATTCTCCTATAAATAATCCTACAACTCCATACTTCTAGTATTACAACTTCATAAACTGATAGAGAGCAAAAAAAATTCTGAGAGAGATGAGGAAGCACAACTTCACAACGGAGGAGAAGATGCACATCATTCAATTCCTGCTTGAAGGATCGAAGAATGGCAAGCCAGCCTACGGGAAGATGAAGCAAGTTGTGCTGCGGTGGGATTCATCATCAAGAACTCTCTCAAGGTTGTGGGCTGCAGCCAAACCATAAAGAGATCAAGGTCAGGTTATTAGTCACAAATCCAAAAAGCTTTATCCCAAGAGAGTTAAGAAATTATTCCCAGATTATGCTAAAATTAAAACCCTAGAACTCAGAAAAAGAAACACAATAAGAAGGCATGCAGAATCTCTAGATGTGAGTAGGGGTACTGTGTTTAGATAGGTTAAGTTGGGGCTGCTCAAAACACACACTTCTGCCCTTAAACCTTTTCTAACCGCAACCAACAAGCTCAAAAGGTTGAGATTTTGTTTAGATTCAGTCATGTATGATAGGGGAAAAAATGAAATGAGGTTCACAGATATGCAAAATATAATCCACATAGATGAGAAGTGGTTTTTCATCACTAAAAAAAAACAATAGAATGTATCTATGTCCAGAAGAAATTGGGCCACACAGAACAACAAAGAGCAAGGCATTTATCCCAAAGGTAATGTTCATGTATGCAGTAGCAAGACCCATCTTTGCTAGAGATGGGTCTTGCCTATTTGATGGGAAGATTGGAATCTTCCCATTTACACACAAAGTTCAAGCAAAGAGAGACTCTGTTAACAGAAAGAAGGGAACTTGGAGCACACAGCCAATTGACACAGTCAATAAAGATGCCATCAGAAAATGCATGCTGGAGCAGGTATTTTAACATTCTGCTATTCAGTTTGCAAGTTTCAGATTTTAGAAGATTTATTTTAAGTTAGAATAATTTTATTTTTTCAGATACTGCCTGCTATCAAGGCTAAATGGCCTGCTCATTTATCAAAGACAATATGAATCCAACAAGACAATGCAAGGCCGCATATAACAGATCAAGATCCAGCTTTCAGAGCTGCTGCAAGTGCAGATGGATTCAATATCCATCTCATGCAGCAACCACCAAATAGCCCAGACATGAATGCTAACGACCTAGGGTTTTTTGTGTCCTTACAGAGCCTACAAAATCAGTATGCATGCATCAATGCAGATGATTTAGTTAATGCAGTTCAAAAAAGCTTTGAAGAGTTGCAGCCAACAACACTTAATAAGGTGTTCATAAGCCTACAACAACAGTTTGTGGAGATCATGAAAGTGAATGGCCAAAACAGATACAAACAACCACACATGAGGAAAGATGCTTTGATTAGGGCAGGTACTCTACCAAAAAACCTTGAAGTTACTCTAGATGTAGTTACAGCTAGCATTCATCATCTCATCCAAGAAGGAAATATAGAAGGAATAGAATTGATGATGCATAGATTAGGTTTTATAGAGTAAGTTGAAAACAGTAAAATCCAATATAAAAAATCCAATGTAAAAAATCCAATGTAAAAAATTATTTTGAATGGACTAAAGCTTTTGAAGAAGATCATCATTTACCTCAAGTTATGGCATCAGAAATTGTTTATGCAAAAAAAATCACATTTACACTTCAAAAACATCATCATTTGACATTTAAACAGCCATCAGAAAAGATCAAAAGAGGAACAGCCCAAAAAGGAAAACCAGCCAAATCAAAGAGGACAGAGATAGCATATTAAGAACAAATCAGCAATGTGCATTAAAACAGAGGCAAGCAATCGATATGCAGGCCAATTTCCCTTAGAAAAACTAAGGGAAACCGGCTCTGTATTCGAACATTAGTAATGTAAACACACAGGCCAATTAAGTTCAATTTCAGATTTCAGATCATTATCAAGATCATCATACAAACAGTCAAAGACATAAGTGTGTGCACATAATCATCATTGCAGATACCCAACAACCAACTAGCCAGCCACACAGAACAATCCAACAACGCAACAATCCATCAATCCAACAAGGGAAAGTATCCCAACCAACAGATCCAACAGAGTAAATATACTAACCAACAGAGACAGCAGAGCAAATATACCAACCAACAGAGACAGCAGAGCCATAATCCAATAAAAATCCAACAATCCAACAATCCGAAAAGGCATAAATAAATAAGAAACCAGCCATGCAGAGCAAAGAAAGATCTCACAGCATTGTGGGATCTTCGAAAAGCCGAGGAAGGAAGATCTTGTGGATCTCCTTCAAGCTCTCACTCTGCAACAGGTATTCCCGCAGCGCCTCCCTTTCACGGCGGTGCTCCACCGTGAAGATCGCCCACTCCGCCTCGACCTCCCGCGCAGTAGCTTCCGCTTCCATCTCTCGCATAGCGGCTTCCGCCGCCAGATCCCACGCAAGCACTTCCTTTGGCCTTCGTCTCTGTGCCGGTGACCGCTTCATCGGACCACGCCGTTCATATTCCTCGCCGAAAGGGGAATCTGAGACAAAGGTCTCGTCAGTGATGGATTCTGACAAATAATCATCGATTGCATCAAGTTCTGCCTGCGATCTGAATCAAACTCAATAGGAGTGAAAGATTGGCCGAAGACCCGTGGAGATTTAGGGGTTTCGGAGTCGGGAGGGGGAATCGAAGATGGGGAACTCATCACCACAGAGAAGAATCGGTGAAGAGGCCGCTGCGGTGGAAGAGGAAGGGGTAGCGGCCGCGTCGGGTG